>CM057450.1:1597643466-1597978466 GCA_016271365.2 Neoceratodus forsteri
GGGGGCTACACTGTGCAGTCAGTTCCTGGAGGTCTGCAAATTTCAGCTTACAAGTCCAAACCGTCTGCTGGCAATGAGGTGGCAAAGAAATGATCTTTTGTGAGGCAGTACTGTTGCAAATTGCAACAGTTTTGAAAGATTTTTGACAGTACAAGAATGAAACTTTTGCAAATTTGCAAAAGTTTCATGCTTGTAATGTCACAAATTGTGACAGTATGAATGCCCTGATCAAAATAAACATATTTATGAGTACTATTTTAAAATTCTGATGCATGGATGCTGTTCCTAGGACCTGTTTGGGTAAACACAACAGCTGGTGTTTATCTAGGGGCAGTAGTTTTTAAACTATGATGTTTTTTTTCCACCTCTAACTGAAAACAAGATGGCCACCCCATGACAGTACTGAGGGCATTTGTAGCAGAAAAAGGTGCTTTTGCGAAAGAATCTATCACTGTCACATGGAACATACATTTTTTCCCCATAGGATATAATGGAAAACTTTAAATAACCAATAATACCTGACAGGGTGGGCATTACTGGAAAATACCGACTGCCCAGTGGTGTGATGAGGCCTGACGCCACAGGCAGAGGGCCTTATAGCCCCTGGGAGGTCCAGTATTTCCCAATAATGCCCACTCTGGAGGGTATTATTGCACTTATAAAATGTTTTTTTTAGTAAGTTTTAATGAAGAGAGGAAATTATTATTAAAAAAGTAACAGTATTAGCAGAAACAAAAGTATTTAAAAAAAATAGTCCATTTTTCTTTAAGGCTGCTCCAGGTTCTGTTGCTCCTCCCCACAGCTGTCACCCTCCACTTCCCGTCACAGACACATCCACCTGAAGAAATAGTAAATATGCAGAAGCAGTCTGTCGGCATTGTTTTTAAGTTGAGTCATGTTTGTTTAACATTTTTATTTTTTTTTAATTGGGCTGCAGTTGTACGTTGTGTCTGTTAAGTGCGGGACCTGTGGATGTGAACTATGTGTTGACGAACAGCTCCGAGGTAAATGATGTATTTAATTTAGATTGATATTGTAGTTTGAGGAAGTTCTGGCATTTGTGGCAGTAGAATGATATGATTTTGAAAATGGTTTTGGTGTTTCATTGTAACAAGCTTCAGAACAATGGATTCTTTCACTTCCGGTTAAACGCAGTGCTGCAATAGTGTGGTCGGAAGAGTGCAGCTGTGAGAAAAAAAAGATTTGGGCACTCCACCCGACCACAGAATAAGTGGAGTGTCTTTTTTTTTTTTTGAAGAGGAGCGAGCTTAACCTTAAGGAGCGAGTGTGTGTGTGTGTGTGTGTGTGTGTGTGTGGGGTGTCCAGTTGCTCTCGCTAAGGAAGAGAAAAACACGGCGGGGATTTTAAATGTTAGCTGGTGGTTTCAGCCAATGACTAAGCAGGGTGAGCACCCCTGCACAAGGGTATGTGGTAAGGTGGCACTCAGGCTGGTACTAATTTCTTGCTGGGCATTTATTAAAAATAAATGCCCTGCATGGAGGTGGTATTAGCCAATCAGCACTGAGAATCCATTCTTGCCATTTTATAAGCTTTAATAACTTTTGAATGGATTAATATTTTTTCACCAAATCTTCAAAAGGCACATCCTTGACCCAGTCTCCATAAACCCTGAAAAGTTCAGACCTGACAGAGAAAGCATTTGGGCTGTGAAGACGAGCAAAAATTCACAAAAGTTGAGGATTTTTCACACTTTTCGATGCTCCACAGCCTTGCAACCAAAACGCTGACCAGAACAACAATTTCCAGATCTAGAGATCTATGGCATGACAATATGTATGCCAAATTTCAGATGTATCGGACAAACAGTTGCAAAATTATTAAAGTTCAAAATGCTGGGTTAAACATAGAAGTGGCTGTGCAACCCTAACTGTACCTGCCCTACTGGGCAGGTATAATGTATATTCATTGCAAATAACTCCATTAATGTATCAGTTAGGATTGATAGCATGGTGACAAAAGTTTGGAAATTCGATGTTAGGGTTCCCACCACTACCACTCCACCCCCCTCCACACATCAACAGGCGTAGGCATGTGCATGGTGTCATCAGGCCCAACTCTCACCCTATTCCTGGGGGGGAAATACTACAAGTCTCAATGGCTGAGACGGACCTGGGGGTGGTGGTGGTGGATGTCAAGATGTACAACTCTGAGACTTGTAGGAAGGCAGCAGCCAAGGCCAACAGGATGCTGGGATGCATCGCTAGGGGGATCACCTCCAGAAGGAGGAAGTGATACTCCTCTATAACTGCTTGGTGAGGTCGCACCTGGAGTACTGCATGCAGTTTTGGAGGCCACACTTAAAGAGGGACATTGACCTCCTGGAGAGGGTCCAGAGGAGGGCAACCAAAATGATTTGGGGCTTGGGGGACAGGACCTATGAGGAGAGGCTCGAAGAGCTAAATATGTACACTTTGGAAGAGAGAAGGGACCGGGGGGACATGATAGAGGTCTTCAGGTACATGAACAGGGTAAATAGGGGAGGAACAGTGAGGGTGCTTCGAAGGAAGGAGGAGGGGGCCACTAGAGGGCATGGGTGGAAGCTGGAGGGGGGAAGATTCAGGGGAGAAAGGAGGAGGTGCTACTTCACTGAGAGGGTGGTAGAGCCATGGAATGCACTACCTAGGGGGCTGGTGGAGGCAGAGACAGTGGAGGGGTTCAAGAGGGGGTGGGACAGGTACAGGGAAGGGTTCAGGAAGCAAAATCCAATGCAGCAAGAATATCCGGAACTGGGAAGGGAGAAGCCAGAGAAGGCGAAGGGGACAGCAAGGTCAGCACCCAGGGTGGGGGCTGACCAAACGAGCAGACATGAAAGACCATTAGGCCTATTCTGCTGGCATTTTAGTATGTTAGTATGCTAGTATTCCATGTGTAAACAAGCTGACATGGTACAGTATAGGAGAATTGTGTGAGAGTTAGGCCTGATGATCCCATGGCACACCCTCATGCCTGTTGATGTGTGGAGAGGGGTGGGGTGGTAGAGGTGGAAACCCTAACATCAAATTACCCTAACTGATGCATTAATAGAGTTTTTTGCAATGAATTTCCCTTCTTTTTGAGAAAGTACAATGTAATTGGTAACTGGTATGTGGTTGTGGACCCTGCGCTTCCTTCATGCTGCCCGTTTTTGCATAATGGTATGCATATGTGGGAGCGCGGGCCCTTTGGGCCCTGCGCTCCCACTTACACATTAGTACGGTGACATACTGCAGCCCTAGAGTCATGAAAAAGAACACTTGTAACACTAATTTGGCAATATCTCAGTAACCATAGCAACTATGAAAAAAAATTCCACTGCAGTTGTAATCATGACTTAGAAACCACCACGCATGCTTAGTTCACTTAAGCTACCCCGAGCAAAAAAATATGTATTTTGAATCATTTTTGAGATACGGGCACCGAAAGGTACCACAGGCACCACTATGTTATCCTATTGGAAATTTCTCAACTTTGGAATGCCGTAACTATGGAACCAGTAGGAATTTTTCACCACACCAACAAAAGGCACATCTGTGGGGCAATGGCTTGCCACCCTGCAAATTTCAGCCCCAAAACCCTTACCGTTTAGTAGCAGTGAGGTAACAAAGCAATGCTGTTTTTTGTTCCGTAGTGTTGAAAATTGCAACAGTTTCAAAAAACTTGCGAAAAAAGGGGTGCGAAAGTGTCACAAATTGCAAACGTGTCGCATCCGTTAGTTAGCAATTTGCAACAGTACTGTGGGTCCAATGTTGGAAAACATATTTCCAGGCTGAATTGTACAATTCTGATGCCAGCATTGTGTTCCTCAGGCCCCGATTAGGTAAACGCAACTTTCAGTGTTTATCTAGTGGCAGTCAAAATTTGAACTACAGCAGTTTTTCTCTGCTGCTAACTGAAAACAGGATGGTGGCAGCATGACACTACTGAGGGCATTTGTGACAGTAAAATGTACTGGTGGCAGCTTTCAAGAGGCACAGCTATTTTTTTCCCATTGACTATAATGGAAAACTTTAAATTTGAATAACTTTTGAATGGCTTAATATTTTTTCACCAAATCTTCAACAGGCACATTAGTGACCCAGCTTGCATATTCCCTGACAGTTTCAGAGCAGATGGACAAACCATTGGGCTGTAGCCCCTAGTAAAGAAATAGCCAAAAAGTGCATTTTTGCACATTTTGTGGTGCTCCACAGCTCCACAACTGCACATCTGACTGGAACAGAACTTTCCAGATCCAGAGATCAGTGGTACCTGACCATACATACAAAATTTCAGGCAAATCTGTCACACGATTGCAAAGTTATCAAAGTGAAAAAGTTTGGGTTAAACATACATAGAAGTGGCTGGGCACCCTAACTATAACTACACTACTGTTAATTCAGAGGGTTTCTTTAAGTTAAATTGGGGGAGGGATACCAGGGGACACAGTCTGAAATTGGAGAGAGGAAAGTTCAAGAGAGAGATGGGAAGGCACAATTTCATGGAAAGGGTGCTGGTAGGTTGGAATGCACTTCCAGAAGAAGTGGTATCACTGCAGACAGTGGGCAGCTTCAAGAGAGGGTGGGATAATGCCAAAGGGAGGGTCAAACTGTAGGGAAGGTGGGGAAGAGAAGTTGGAAGTGGAGGGTTGCTAGTTAGAAGGGGTTGAGGGAGGGGACAGCTGTAGTTTAATAGACAGTGTGCTACACACTGGAGCAGACTAGAAAAGACCAAAA
The DNA here is from genome assembly GCA_016271365.2 of Neoceratodus forsteri. Lineage (NCBI taxonomy): Eukaryota > Metazoa > Chordata > Ceratodontiformes > Ceratodontidae > Neoceratodus > Neoceratodus forsteri. The sequence goes on from CM057450.1 coordinate 1,597,648,179, forward strand.
GAGCCTACATCTGCTGGCAATTTCGGTATGTTTATGTGTGTGTGATGTTCTCGGAGGTACTGCCTGTCTTAGGCAAGGGGGGGGGTTAGGGAATGCTGCATCAGGGATTTCAATGCATGGCAGAAGGAAAGATGCATTGAGCAGGTGTTCGGCTTCATTGGGGGCTGGGGTCCCACCTGGAGGAATGGGGATATGTACAAGGGTGACGGCCTGCATCCAGCCAGAGGGGGAACCATGGTTCTCAGTGAGCAGTTTAAATGCTTCATTTATGATCATTTAAACTAGCCAAGGGGGAACGTGGAGGAAGGCAGAAAAACAAACACTCTTCCCCCACAACAAAATGGGGCAAATGCAGATTACACAGGAGGGGGAGGAGAATACAAGGAAATGGGCACAAATCAATGAATGCCAGGAGAAACAAGGTAAGAGTAAAACTCAAAAACATAGTGGGCACAACAATGGAGGGCAAATGGGAAAAAGGGTAGAGGGTGGAAACATAGCCTGGAGAGCCATGTTTGCCAATGTGAGAAGTCTGAACAACAAGGTTGCAGACTTGGAGGCTGCCATGGTGGAAGCAGACCTGGACTTGGTAGCCATTACAGAGACCTGGGGCAATGCAAACCAGGACCCGGAAGTAACCATACCAGGATAAATGCTGTTCAGAAGGGAGAGGGTAGGTAGAAAGGAGGGAGGAGTGGATCTTTATGTAAAGGATAACATAAAAGCCATGGAAATAAAGTGGCGCAGGGAGTAGAGGAGATACTGTGGGTCACTCTGGAGAGAAGTGAAGGGGCTGTTATCAGAACAGGGGTAATCTACAGACCTCCAGCACAGGGGGAAGAGGCAGATGGGGAAATGATGGAATCAATGCTGAAGATGGCTCACAAGGGAGAGGTACTGCTAGTGGGAGACTTCAGTCTGTCAGATGTGAACTGGAACCTCCCCGCTGCAGCTACAACCAGGAGTACGTACATCCTGGACACCCTGCAGGGGTCATTCCAAGTAATATTGGAGCCCACTTGTGAGGGGGCACTACTGGACCTAGTGCTGACAAACACGGACAGTGTGACTGACGTCAGAGTGAGGGATCACCTGGGAACTAGTGACCACCGTACAATGTGGTTTGAGATAAGAACTGGGTCAGAATCAAACCACACAAGAACGAGGGTCCTGGACTTCAGGAGATCTGATTTTAAGAAAATGGGAGAATGTCTGAGGGATGCCCTGGCAGGGATAGAAAAACTGGGGGGAAGGGGAATAGAGGACTGCTGGGGAAAAATAAAGGGGGGGAATTGAGTATACCACAAGACTCTGTGTCAGGCAGGATAGCAAGAGCAAGGGAAAAAGGAGTCCACTATGGTTCTCTAAGGAGGTAGCGGAAAAGGTTAGAGTAAATAAAAGGGCATTTAGAACATACAAACAAATACAGAAGGAGGAGGGGTAGGGTGACTTACCAAGAAAAAGAAAGGGAGGAGAGTTAGGGGCACCAAGGAGCAAACAGAGGATATAATTGTCAAGTCAGCAACAAAGGGAGATAAAACATTTTTTTAGATACATAAATGAAAAGAAAAAGTCAATGGGAGGGATAGTTAGACTAAAAGGGGAAGGAGGGGGTAGAGTGGACTAGGACCTCAAAAAAACAGATTTATTGAACAAATACTTCTTTTGCTCAGTATTTATGGAGGGGGGAGAATGAAATAGGCCTATGATAAAGGACAAGGGTATAAAGGGACGAGAAGTGGTCTCAAGAAATTTACAGAAGAAAGAGTGCTTAAGAAACTAACAGAGATACAAGTACAAAAAGCAACCGGGCCAGATAGGGTGCATCCCAGAATACTGAAGAAATGGAAAGAAGAGCTGGCTGCACCTCTGACAGCCCTTTTCAACTTGTCATTAGAAACAGGGGAGGTGCCAGGGGACTGTAGGAGGGCAGATGTAGTCCCACTACATAAAAGTGGAAGCAGGAAGGAGGAAGAAAATTACAGACCTGTCAACCTGACATCAGTGGTAGGCAAGGTTATGGAATCACTAATTAAGTAAAGGATAGAAAAATACTTTGTTATCAATAATCTGCAGGATCAGAGGCAGCATAGTTTTACAAGGGGGAGAGCCTCCTGCCAGACAAACCTGATCGAGTTGTTTGATTGGGTAACTTGGCAAGTAGATCAGGGAGAAGTGGTGGACATGGCCTACCTAGATTTCAGCAAAGCCTTCAGCACCATTTCACATAGAAGTCTGTTGAACAAGCTGGGGAAGCTAGGAGTGGGTCATAAGGTGGTGAAACGGTAGAAAATTGGCTGGGAAATAGGAGTCAGAGGGTGGTGGTAAGTGGCATCCACTCTGGAGCAGACATAATGACCAGTGGGGTACCTCAAGGTTCAGTACTAGGGCCAATCCTCTTCAGTGTCTTTATTAGTGACAGTTGCAGAGGGGCAGGAGGGGAAGGTATGCCTGTTTGCAGATGACACAAAACTCTTCAACAGAGTGGACACACTGGGAGGTGTGAAAAAAATAAGAAAAGATCTAAAGAAACTGGAAGAGTGGTCAAAGGATTGGCAGTTAGGTTTTAATGCAAAGAATTACAAAATTATACACATGGGGCACAAGAATCAGTGGGTAATATACCAAATCGGAGGAGAGGTATTAATAGTTACAGAGCAGGAAAGGGACCGGGGTCAATCCTTTCTGATGACCTGAAAGTGGCAAAGCAGTACGACAAGGCAGCGGGGAAGGCTGGCAGGATGTTGGATTGCATAGGATGGGGAATGACCATCAGGAAGAGAGGTAATAATATCACTGTACAGATTGCTGGTGAGGCCACACCTTGAGCACTGTGTACAGTACTGGAGGCCCTACCTCCAGAAGGACATAGAGAGATTGGAGGCAGTACAAAGGAGGGCAACCAAAATGGTTCATGACCTGCATCAAAAGCGCTATGGGAAGAGGCTCAAGGAATTGAATACAGTATGTACTCCCTGGAAGAAAGGAGTGAAAGGGGGATATGAAAGAAAAACATTCAAATACCTCACAGATAAAAATAAGGTACAAGAAGGAAGCATGTTTCACAGAAAAAGATGCTCGAGGACCAGGGGACATACTATGAAGATAGAAGGAGGGAGACTCAGGGGTAATGTGAGGAAGTACTTCTTCACAGAGAGGGTGGTGGATGCATGGAAGTGCCTCCCAGTAGAAGTGGTGGGGGCAGAAATGATTACAGCATTCAAGAATGCATGGGACAGACACAGCGGGATCTTGGAGGTAAGATGGGTGGAGGAGTCCGAAGACTGAATAGGGTCACCGGCATCACTATAGGTAGGGTAAATATGGCAGACAAGGTGGGCCAGGAGGTCCTTATCTGCCAACAGATTCTATGTTTCTATGTTTCTATGACTCTACTTTCTCAAAAAGCAAGGAATTTTGTAGCAAAAAAACTATAGTAATGCATTGTAAGGGTTCTGTAGCCTGAAAAGACCCTCCCGACCCATGGTATGGGGCCCCCTCCTACAGTCAGTCATTGTACCTACGACTGCTGCAGTGAATTGTTTCAACCTGCTTTTGTCACTTTGATTGGGCCTTATAAGGCTAATTATATATTATTGAATTGATGATGTTGTGCCATTGGCTCCTGGATCTATCATTAATTGTCAGTTAATGATTGATCTAGCTGTGAAACTGACATGAGTGGGCACCTCACATAACTGTGCTGTCTTACAGCACGCCATTAGGACCACACACACAGAGTCAGACGATGTGTGCGCTGCCAGCTTGACACACTTAAAAACAAATAGGAACCATGGTTTGTGAGAAGGGATGCATAAATCAAGAAAAGTGAAAGGGGATGATTTGTTTCTGTTTGAAAACTGAGGTTGGCCTACAGCACAAGTTTTGCCCTTCTTGATGATGAGTGACAGATGAGCTGGGCAGATGAGGTTCTACACCATGCACTTGCACTAGATTTGACAGTGGCTCAACAGACATGCACACGTCACCACAACCTGACCATGCTTAATCAACATCAGACATCACAAAGGTCATGTGAACACTCCACCAGCTCTGAAAATTAAAACAAGAAAACCAGTAAGTAAATTGGTAGATATCCTGTATTATAAAACTAAATTAGCCTTGTAATAGCAATAATGACTGAACTGGCAGTAATTTCCTGGAGATTAATGGCCGGCTGCCATGCGGTGGCACTTGACTGCGCCTCAGGCCACACAAACCCCCCCACCCAGTTGTTAATCCCCAGGAGATGCCCTCCAGTTCGGTCGATATTGCTTAAATGATATTGTCATAGCACCAACTTGTGTCACCTGTTATTATTTGCACTTTACCACATTGACTTGTATACTGTTTGTACACTATTCAGAAACACTTAATTACTGCTGTGTATGCTCTATTGCACGCTCTTTCCCTTTCCCCTGGGTCACACCTGGAAACGAGCCTTGACTCAGTGTGCCTTGCCCAGTTACCAATTTTCAAACAAACAAATGAACAAAGAAATAAAGAAACAAATAAATAAATGGAATGAAATATGGTGTTAGGGTTTTTCAGTTCTAACACCCACCCCATCCTCTAGCCTCTTGACTCAAGGCCAAGCTACAGATCTGGGGCTGCAAAACATGGGTCTGTTGCTTGAAGTTACAGGTCTGAGACCAAAACAGGATTTGACTCCCATCTTGCTTCAAAGTAGTTGCAGGACTACGCAAAATGAACCCGGAGTCCTGACTTGCTTCTCACAGGGCCCTTTGAGATCAGGATCTAGATTGTGCCTTGACATTCAATTCGATGGAGTTGAAGGGAGTAGTGCATATGGTGGGAGGAGATAAGATTAAAAAAAAAACACTAACATCAACTTTCTTTATTTTTTATGCTTTAAAAACCCTAACTTGTGTGTTAACATTGCTTTGCAATGACTTCCCCATTAATGGTTCAAGGTTGCCCGGATTTCTATGACAACCACCTGGTCGTGGTTGACCTTCCACAACCTTCACAGTGCTGGCATTTTGTTGCCAAGACTTTCTATCTTGGTGCATTTCATTTTCCAACAGCTGCCCCATCCCCTTTACTCTGGGTATGATTGATTGGGGGAAGCCAGTAATGCCCCCCCCCCCGGTTCATGACATTGGAAGTGTCCTTTGCCACACTTACTATTTTAAACTAGCTATGTGTTGTTCTCACCTTTCTCCCAGCACCATCCTGGCCTCCTCATTGGGATCCAAGCCATACTTTCTGAACAGTGTCCAATCATTCAAGAACCAAAATCCCTCTTTGTGGCACCAACCCTTTAGCCATGCATTGAATTAGAAGACAAGGAACTGTTCCCTCCGATTCAGGCATAGGTACTGTGACTCCTCAAAGAAGGTTACCACCCTTTGCACTCTCCTTTGTTATCTTCCCCAGAGCACTGAAGTCTTACTTCATCAGTTCCATGCTCTGCCTGCTCAGATCATTCATACTCACGTGCACAATTTGATATTGCCTTCCCATTACATTGTCCATGAGTTCCACAGCTCTGGCTATAAATATGTTTGCAGTCACCCTGGGTAAACAGAAGACTACACTTTACCATTGGGCATAAGACCAAAATCCCTCCAGTTGCCCCTCACAATTAAATTCTCCACTATGCTAAGGTACCCACAAGGATAAGAAAAAAAAAACAGGCTTGGTTGTCTGATTCATAAATAATTTATTTAAAAGATAACAGAACTCCAGATACTAAGCCAGCTATTTTCGAGCTGCTCTAGCCTTGACAAAGTTCGAAAACATTTGGCATAGTATCTGGAGTGCTGTTATCTTTTAAATAAATTATTTGTGAATCAGACAACCAAGCCTGTTTTTCTCATCTTGTGGGTACCTTATCATGGTCTGTGAAAGTGATGTCTGTCCAGTGAAACACTACTGGAGCTTGGTTTATTCGATCTGGTGACCGTCTTCAGTTTTCTAGTCCAAATACACCACCATATCTTCCTTTCCCTTGCCCTCTTTGGGGTTTGGCCTACTTTCTGGCATATTTACTGACAGTACTGGTTGGCTAGGCATACTAGTTCCTTCTTCCTTTGTGGGATTAGAGTGCCTCCAGTTGAAATAGGGTGAAACTATTGCTGCTGCACAGCCCTGGTTCCTCAAGTTTCACACACATACACACATACACTTCCACTGTACACATGTATATACAGTATGTGTGTGTGTGTGTGTGTGTGTGTATCTATCTATCTATACATATACATATATATATATATATATATATATATATATATATATATATATATATAATGTCTTCTGTTGGAATCCTTTGCAGACTGTGTGAGAGTCCTTTCGCACCATGCATTTCTGCTTAAAGTTGAACCAGTAGAGTATTCTGTGGTGATTTGCATATGCAACCCATGATGCTTTGCATTGTGACGGAATGTGTGATTTTGCATTTTTATATCTATATATATATATATAGATATAAATACAAATACTGTACACACACACGCACACACACATAATATATACATATATATATATATATATATCTGGAGAGAGAGAGCGAGAGAAAGATATAGATATACAGTATCTGCCTATCATAGGGATGCGGTAGCAACCCTATACTTAGGGATGAGTAGGGTATCTAATGCTAAACCCCTAACTTTGAACCTTAACAGCTTCACCAGCATTCAGTGGAATTGCACACAGTTTGGTATGTGAAGTGTGAGGACAAGGCCATTTAATTTGGCACGTTTCGTGATGATCGGATGTCTGGATTTCGAGATCCGGATAGTGCACAAAGCGGAAAAATAGTTAGTTTTTTCCTAGTTTTGTGACCTCACCTACAGCCCAGATGGTTTGGAATTTTGTTCTGAAAATTTCAGGGTAGATAGAGCTTACATAGAAACATAGAAATTGTTGGCAGATGAAAACTGCCAGGCACATCTAGTCTGCCCGTAAGCCTATCCTAGTTTTTGGCCTTTGACCCTACTTGGTCAGCGGCTATCTCCTTTTCTTCCCACCCCAAGGGTCTCTTTATGTCTGTCCCATGTATGTTTGAAGCCCCTACTGTGTTCGCTCCCACCGCCTCCTGTAGCAGATTGTTCTATGACTCCACCACCCTTTCTGTGAATAAAAACTTCCATTCCCCTTTATCCTGAACCTCTCAATTCTCATATCATACCCCCTCATTCTTGTATTTTTCCGATATTGAAAGATGCCACCCTCTACACTCTGTTTATGCCTTTAAGGTACTTGAAGGTCTCTGTCATGTCTCCCTGTCCCCTCCTCTCCTCTCCTCTCCTCTCCTCTCCTCTTCTATCCTCTCCTCTCCTCCAGTGAGTACATGTTGAGGTCCTTCAGTCTCTCCTCATATGTTTTCTGGTGCAAGCCATGTATCATCCTTGTTGACCTTCTCTGGACTACCTTCACGCTGTCAATGCTCTTTTGAAAATGTGTCCTCCAGAACTGCACACAGTACTCCAGGTGAGGCCTCACTAGTGCTTTATACAGCGGAATCACCACTTTCCTCCTTCTGCTAGTGATACCTCTGCCTATGCACCATAGCATGCCACTGGCCTTTACTGCAGCCTTTGTACTCTGCTGTGACACCTTTAGGTTATCAGAAATGATAACCCCAAGATCCCTTTTCTCCTTGGAGACTGTCAGTGACTCTCCCCCCATCCTGTAGCTCTCGCCTGGGTTCCTGTATCCCAGGTGCATTATCTTGCACTTTTTAGAATTGAACCTCAGTTGCCACATATCGGACCAGTTTTCCAGTCTCCTTATTTCTCTCCTCATTTTCTCCACCCCTTCTAGAGTATCTACCCTGTTGCAGATCTTGGTGTCATCTGCAAACAGGCATACCTTTCCCTCTAGCCCTTCTGCTATGTCACTGATATAGACATTAAACAGTACTGGCCCAAGGACTGATCCCTGTGATACCCCTCTTGTTACCCCCTCCCCAGATTGAATCTCGTTTACCACCACCCTCTGCCTCCTGTCTGTTAACCAGCTTCTGACCCAATCTACCACCTTGTGGCCCATGCCCAGACTACTCATCTTGTTGACCAGCCTTTTATGTGGGACTGTGTCAAAGGCCTTGCTGAAATCAAGGTAGGCCACATCCACCGCTCCTCCCTGATCCACCTCCTTTGTAATCCCAGTCAAAAAAATCTATGGGATTTGTTTGAAGCAACCTCCTTGCTGTGAATCCATGCTGCCTTGGGACTTTGGCACCACTGGATTCCAATTGCCTCACTATTTGTTCTTTAACTAGTGCCTCCATAATTTTACCCACCACTGAGGTAAGGCTAATCAACCTGTGGCTTCCCGCCTCCTCCCTACTATGGCTCTTGTGAAGAGGGCTACATGTGCCCTCCTCCAGTCCTGTGGCACCACTCCCGTGTTGAGTGACTCTGTGAACAGGGTTGACAAAGGCTCTGCCAGTTCCCGTCATAGTTCCTTTTATATTCTTGGGTATATGCCATAAGGCCCCATTGCTTTGTCCACCTTCAGTTTCATGAGCTCATCCTTGACTTTCTCCACTGTTAATGGACTGATGTTGACCTCCCACCCCTTCGTATCTGCTGCCCAGCTGTGATCCTTGATCCTCCCCCTCTACAATGAATACTGAGCAGAAGTAGTCATTTAGTATTTCTGCCTTTTTCAAGTCTCCCTCCTTACACTCCCACCCTCATCCTCTCTGAGCCTTATAATCCCTTTCCTAGCTTTTCTTCTCTCACTGATGTACCTATAGAAAGTCTTGTCCCCTTTCGTTACAGTCTGCACTAATCTTTCCTCAGTCTACCCCCAATTCATGCTCCTAACAGCCTTCCCTGCTTCCCTTAGACACTTTAGGTACATCTCCCTGTCTTCTTCCCATTGAGTCCCCTTATACTTCCTGAATCTAACTCTTTTGGCCCTTACTTTCTCTGCCACATCTTTAGAGAACCATAGTGGTTTCCTCCATCTCTTGCCTTTGGTTATCACCCTAATGCATTTGTTTGTTGCTTCCCCTATGGCCTTTTTTATGTGTTCCCATTGGGCCTCTACTCCCCCTCTGTCCCTTCTTCTCACCAGTGCTTCCTTGACACACCCCTCCATCTTTTCAAAGTCTGCCCTCCTGAAATCTAAGACCCTAGCCTTTGCGTGACTTGACTGTGTCTCTGTCCCCAAGCTAAGCCACTCTATGTGGTGGTTGCTGATGCCCAGATGGCCTTCTACCTGGACTTCTGTGATTTTGTCGCTATTTGTTAGTAGTAGGTCCAAAATTGCCCTGTCCCTGGTGCCAGCAAGCACTAGCCGTCTGAGGCCTGCCTCCTGTAGGAAATTCAAAATGCCTCTGCTCCTTTTAGAAGCTGCTGCTGAGATGGTTCAATCCATGTCTGGCATATTTAAATCCCCAACAGCAGTACTTCCTGTTTAGCTGCCATCTTGTGTATTTCTTCTGTTAGCTGCCTATCCATCTCCCCCCCCCCCCGTGCTGGGGGCCTGTAGGTCACCCTTGTGTGGATTGCATTACCCTTGCCTGACTCATGGGTGACCCACTATGTTTCACCCTTCCCTGAATACCTTGTGTTTCTGTTGCCTTTATACCCTCCCCATCGTACATGGCCAACCCCTCCTTTTGTACTCCCCCTATTCCTCCTGAACAGAGCCTACCCAGTATATTTACATTCCAGTCATCACTTGCTGTGTACCATGTCTCTGTTATTGCTGCTATGACCAGGTCTGCCTCCACCAGCAGCCCCTCCAGGTCTGTGATTTTATTACTCAGGCTGCTAGCATTTGTCACCATGGCCTTCCATGTTTTGCTGCCTGTTTTCCCTTTATTCATACCCTTGCTTTCCTGCTTCCTCCCCCTAGCCCTGATCCCCTATTTTTGGTGGTGCTTTCTATCTACTGCTTCACCCTTTATGTCTATTTCCAGTGTTTCTGTCTGCTTCTTGCCACTCAGTTCATCCCTTCTGTCTACCCTGACTTGTGGGGGTGGGCTGCTAGAGTCTCCCTGCTCCGGTTGGACTCCCGCCCTTGGCTAGTTTAAATGCTTGGCAAGGAAGCACTTAAACTTTTTGTTCAGGGCTGATTTCCCTTTCCTGGACAGATGCAGCCCATCCCCAGAGTGCAGGGCCACATTGTTCCAGGTGGGTCCCCAGTCCCCAATGAAGCCATATCCCTTCTCACTTCACCAGCTCTTCAATCACTCATTGAAGCTTTTGACATGGAGATTCCTCCCTACTGCCATGGACTGGAAGCACCTCAGAAAATGTTACGGAGTCTGCTACCTGTCCAAGGCTCCCTCCCAACTGCCTGAATTCCTTCTTTACCTCCTCAGTGTTAACTCTCTCACTGGATAGGTCATTTGTCCCTAGGTGGACAACAACATCCACTCCCCCAGCCACTGCCTTAGCTATCTTCAGGATCCACTCTCCCTCCTTTCTAGCGGTGTCTCCAGGAAGGTACTTTGCCTCCATCACCTCCCCTGCTCCAGTACCCAGTTCATTGCCCTGGATGACTGAGTCCCCCATCAGGAGTAGCTTCCTCCTCCTCCTTTTGTTTATTTATTTATTCATTCATTCTTGGATTACAATACTTCTGAACACAGACAGCTCATTTATAAAGGTTCCATGTCAGTGGGGAGGGTAAGAGAGACAAAACATACAAAGGGGTAAAAGTACAGTATTTCCAAAACAGTAAAATAAAGTGAGAAAATATATATATATGTATCTATATGCATTTTTATCATTCTAAAAAGAGGAAAGTGTAGATGAGAGGGAGAAGGATAAAGATGGGAGAAGGAAAGAAAGGTAGGAAGTGGTAGCCATAGGCCTTGTCAAGCTGGTGTGGGGGGGGGAGTAGGGACAGGGTGTGAGGTGGATGGGGTGGTTAGAAAGGTAGGAAGTGGCATCTATAGGCCTTGTCAAGCTGGTGTGGGAGGGTAGGGCGGGGTGAGATGGATGGGGGTAGCCAGGGGCCTTGTCAAAGTGCGAAAAGGGGGGTAGCCTCAGATCTATAGAGGTAACAGCAGAGATACAGGGTTATCCAGTTGTGAGGAGAAGACTGAATGTTAGTAGATGGAAGTCTCAGGTGAAGCAGTCACAAGAACTGTTGGCTGTGAGATGTTGTCATAACTTCAATTTGAATGGTCCCAATTTAGGTAGGGTAGTTATATCACTATGAAGAGTATTAAACCAGTGAGGTGCTCTGTAGGTAAATGAGCATTGCCCCAGGGCTGTCCGGCATCTAGGAACATGGAGATTATGGCTGTTCCAGCTTCACATATGCTATGAACTACAATGGGGGCTTAGCAGGTTTGCAGTGCCTGGTGGCAGGAGGCTGAGAAGTGCTTTTTTGGCTAAAAGACAGGTTTTGTATTGGATTCTCCCAGAGAGCTGTAGCCAACCAGCCTCAGCGTAAAGATCACAGGTGTGGGTGAAATGTGTGGACCCCATGAGTAGTCTGCATGCCTTGCTCAGAGCAATGGATATCCTGTGCAACGAAGACATGGGGGCTGCTCCATAGATTACAAGACCATAGTCTACAATGGATGTGATGGAACTATATATAGCAAGTCGGAGGGCTTCTGGAGTAAGGCGGTGTTTATGTCTATGTAGGAGACCAATCTTGATGTTGACAGCTGTGGCTACATTATCTATATGTTTAGCATAGGATAGACAGCTGTCTAAGGTGACCCCCAGGTATTTGAAATGTGGTATTTGTTCAAGAGGGACTGCAAGACAATTTCTGATGGTTAGTGTATGGGATTTGTGCTTGTTTTGGGTGCTGCTGAACATCATTACTTTGGTTTTCTTGTAGCTGAGGATCAGTTTATGTTTACAGAACCAGTCCTCCACTTCTGCAAACCCACTCTGAAGGTAAAGTTCCAGTTGCTTGGGGTCATGGCTGCTGGATTAGATGACTGCATTGTCTGCAAGGAGGAGGATCCTTTGGTGGCAGAAGTGAGGTAGGTTATTAAGGAAGATGCTGAATAGGAGTGGCCCCAGGATTGAGCCCTGTGGCATGCTAGAGTGGACAGGCTATCGGTCAGATACGACGTTGGCTATTTTAACCCATTGAGAGTGGTCTTCAAGATAGCTTTTGATCCAAAGTGTTGTGTCAGAGGAGAGGCCAGTAGCAGTTAGCTGTTGGAGTAGTAATGAGTAGTAGACAGTGTTGAACACCTTAGTGAGGTCCATGAAGGCAGCTCCTACTAAGGTGCCCTGATCCAGAGATTGATGAATAAAGCCAGTGAACACCATCAGGGCTGAGGTGGTGCTGTGCCCCTTCTGGAACCTGTGTTGCTGTGGGCATTGGATTGAGTATTTTTCAAGGTAGTCCACCAGTTGGTCAGCAAAAATGCGCTCAAGTGCCTTGGATATTAATGGGTGGATAGATATGGGTCTGTAATTTGAGTAATGGGTCCTGCCTCCACTCTTGTGCACCAGGGTGACTAGTGCTGATTTCCAAACTTGAGGAAACTGTGAGAGTTGTAGCGATAGATTGATGATCTTAGTGACGGGCATCAGCACTTCTTCAAGAGTGAGAGCTACAGGTATGAGCTTAAGATCCAGTGAGTCACTGCTATGCAGTGATTTACCTAACATTTTGGTAAGGTATTTCCTGGTCATTCATACTGAGACCATTTTAAAGTAAAAAGGAGATGGTTCAAGGGGGTTATTAGCAGGACAGTAGGTACTGAGTGAGTCATTATCCATGCAAATGTCTGAAGGGAGGACACTGGATAGGTCTGTGAATGCACCGTTGAATGTGTTTGCTATGGTTAGCGGGTCCATGGTTGGAATTCCAACGATAATGAGCATGGAAGGTGAGACCTTAGAGTCTTTCCCAGTAACATCTTTTATGGTACTCCAGAAGTTTTTGCTCTTTCCCCAGGTATTGGCGAGCATTTCCCTATGATGTTTGGATTTCATGGTATAGATTTCACATGTACAGGCGTTTCTCGCCTTCTTGTATTCCTGAACATCTGCCTGCTTGCCTGACGCCCTGGCACAGTACCAGAGTTGATCTCTGTGCTTCATCATAGCAATGAGTTCTAGTGTAATCCAGGGGTTTACAGTGCCATGAACTTTCATTTTCTTAATGGGAGCATGGGTATCACAAGCATTGTTGAATTGTTTTATGAAATAATCCAATGCCAGGTTGATGTCATCAAATGCATTGAGAGGGGACCAGTCAATGTTGCTGAGGTCACTTTTCAGATGTTCCGGATGTCCATGTTTTAACAATCTACTGTAGATAGTCAGAGATGGGGGCTTGCAGAATTTATTGGACCAACTACAGGTAACAGAGGAGTGGTCACGTATAGAATCTTGATGTACTGCCATGTTGGAGATTCATTATGGGTGGGTGGCTGGAGAATATCAGGTCAAGAATGGTACTTGTTCCCATCTTGTAGTTAGTCCTTGTTGGGGACGTAACAAGTTGGGCTAGGTGGAGTGACAAGATAGCATCTTTGTATGGAGAAGCACTAGCAGACAACCCGTTGACATTTAGGTCACCCAGTACTAAAGTTTTAGATTTGTGGTTGAGGCTACGAATGTAGTCCATTAAGCTGTGGAAGTATTTCCTATTGTTTTCTGGAGGAACATAGGCAGAGATTACTGTCAAAGCTTTATTTTGGGCCCCAGGCAGTACTTTAATGGTTAGCGCCTGGGCCATGCAGCCCAGATTGGCTACAGGGTATATCCTTTAAGTGTCTCTTTCAGGTAGATGGCACAACCACCACCTTGCTTGGTGAGCCTATCCAGCTGGTAAAGGGTATACCCAGGTAGAGCAACTGCAGAGTCAGGAACCTTTGGGGAAAGCCACATTTGCACCACTGACAGAATGTCAGGGCTATGTTGCGAGATCCATACCTGGAGATTATCCAATTTAGTCTGCAAACTGAAGATGTTGACAGCTGCAAAATGAATAGATCCTTTTTTAGGGTGGTTGTGTGTGGACGCAGGTCCAGCATGGCCAGGGTTAGGGTGAATGTTGCCTGATATAAGCAGTAAAAGTAGGATGATTCTGAACAAGCTGATTAAGTTGTTTGTAGAAAAGCTTACTGGGTCTTCTGGGGCTGAGGTGCCTTCTGTGTTCCAAGTGTAGTACAGTGAGCTTAAGTGGAGTAATTAGGGTAGGGTATGAGGCAGGAACCTCAGCAGTAAGCCATCCCTGTGGAGGCAGCAGCAGCCAGTGGCTGGACCAGTGCCCCTAGGTTAACAGTTTAAAATTACCTGTGATAAAGCAGGGGTCATAATGGAGATTATGCTCGATAGTGGTACGGGGTAGGGGAACCAGCATATCACTTTGTGAATTGCCATTGCTTTGAATCAACAGCAGTATGAAAAAGAGGGATTGGAGGAGGTGAACGTAGCCCATGTTCATAGGAGGAAGAGCTCGCATGTAGCCCTTGTTTTGAAGGAGGCAGAGGAAGCAGGTAAATGTACACAGAGTTGTGATGATAACAGCTGGGGAACAGAGTGTGTGATGTGCCAGATAGGATAGGAGGACTCCCCCCCTGCAGATCTTCCTCCTGGATGACCTGCACATCCTCCTTGGTCTCATCTCTGGGTTCCCTTTTGGGACTCTCCCTTTCCTGTAGAACATCATCCAAGTTTCTGAGTTGGACCAGATTGGGGATGTGCCTTGGGCCCCCCCTTCCTGAGCCCACTGTAGTCCATCCTTCCCTCTGCCGTGGAACCCTTTAGGGTGCTGGCTGGGGATATGGTGGCCTCTGGGTGGTGGTGAAGGTCCCCAGTATTCCTGCCAGCTCGGCCCAGAGACTGGCCACCTCCGTCCTCAACCCAAAGAGTAGCTTGCATATTGGGCAGGACTGCAGTTCCTAGAACATTCTCTCAAATACTGCAGCCCCGCACCCACTGCACCACTCCATACATCATGCTTGAGTACTCTAATTCACCATCTTAATCCTGCCTGTTTTTAGGCTCTTGGGTAATTTTTTTAACATATGTATTGGGGTTACCCCTTTGTTATGGCTTGCCCTAGAAAGGTGCCTTTCATGATTTGGTGAAAAAATTTGAATCCATTCCTGAGTTATAAGGATTTGAAATTTCAGTTCTGAGCATAGTCAGTGGGGTCTTTCATTTATATGTTAGATATGAAAGAAGAATTCAGCCTTCGTTTCTCTTCTCAGAATCCTCTTTGAGCTGAAATTTTTTCATGAGAAAAAACTCTGCATTCGTATGGCAGAAATATTTTTATTTTTTCAAAAAAGGAAATTGAAAACCCTTGAGAATTATGTCACAGCGAAAAACAAACACACAAATCTAGCTTAACAGGACCCATTTAGATAGATTCTGGTATTTGTTTTTTGAAAAAAGGCCCCTAAAATATGTTTTTGGGTCATCCCTAAAATCCTAGGTTGGAGGCTTAGTAAGGGGAGATGATTATTCTTTCATACTACGGTTCATACTACAGAATGTAAGGATCTTAAAGGTGTATGCCCATGTATACTCTTATAGAAACTTAGAAAAAGTACTTTAAGACCCCATCAGAAAGTATGTATTTATTCAGGCTTTTTTTTTAAATTGACATGTGCCGAACTTAGAGGGTGGAACTTAATTTTTTTCATAGTTCTTTCATGAGCTAAACTTCTTCTTTAGTGAGTCATGAAAGAACTCATGAAAGAAGGAGGCTGACTCATGAAAGAATAGGGTGGGACTTTTTTTCCCCACAGCTCTCTTGTGAGGTCATATGAAAGAATCATTGTTCTTTTGTGCACTCTCACTAAAGAACTGTCGGTCTGTCTGTCTGTCTAGCTATCTATCTAGCTAATCTATTTATCTTTTTTTTTTAATATTTCTTAAGTGGACTGGCATACATACCCCTAGTACTGCTTCTTTCTCCCTCTCCCCTCCAGTTCACTCAGCCCCCCTTCCCAATTTTTTTTACAGTAATAAGTGGACCAGTGTATCAACCTCAGTATCACTTTTTTTGGCCCCTTCCTCTCCAGGTCACCCACCCACCTTCCCTCAGTGCCCACCCCCAGTCCTGCCATAGAGCAGCTCAACACTCTGGTGCCCATTCTCTAGTGTCAGCTTCTGTACCACAAAAGTAAAGAAAACAATCCCTCACAGATCTTTTTTTCAGTGTAACCTGAAAAAAAAAATTGGTCCATCAGCAAGCTGACCCTCCAGACCCAACTCTACCTTGACAACCCCTTCAGCATCCACACCCCACCCACACCATCAGTCACCTGAGTCCTATGATGTAGATTCACTCTCCAACTGAAGACACATCTTGTTGTTGAACCGACAACTGCGATATGAGAAAATAAGGTCAGTCTGGTTTAATGTATATCAATGGGGTTGGAACTTTTATTCATAACTTTTTCATTGTTTAATATTTTTCTACCAAATGTTCTACATGTCCTTTCTGGGACCCATCTCATGAACAAGGTGGTAAAAATTGTTCATATTTGTCCCTGTCGCTGTGCAAAATTACCTTTCAGGTGCAATTTGAAAATTTTCTCCATTCTTGTTTATGTGATAGGGTCATAAGAAGGCTATGTTGAAAATTTGGGGTAAAAATATTTAAAAAAGCAACAAAGTTATGACTGTATATTGACATTTTCACACATGCTCATAACCTTGGTCATTTTAAATATTTTGACCCTAAATTGTCAATGTAGCCATTTTTTTCACACTACCTCCTGAATGTGACAGCTGCATTTTTCAAATCTTAGCCAAAATGTTTTTTCATACTTGTGATGTGAAATGATGTGTCAGTTGGGATTTGAGAATTTTTACCTACTGGGTTCATGAGATGGGGTCATAAAGCTATGTTGAAAATGTGGGGTCAAAATATTAAAAAACAACAAAGTTATGAGTATACAGTGACATTTTTCTATGCTCACTCATGAGTTTGGTAAGTTTCAATTTTTTTACCCCAAATTTTCAACATAGCAGTTTTATCAAACCACCTCATGAATGTGACAGTTGTCATTTTTCAAATCCTGGCCAAAATGTGTTTTTGCACATGTGATGGAAAATTATGTTCAGGCAGGGATTTGAAAATTTTCACCTACTGGCTTAATTTGATGGGGTCATAAGAAGGCTATGTTGAAAATTTGGTGCAAAAATATGGTAACATGGCCAAGTTATGAGGGAATGTTGAAATTTCTTTGCACTTCCACAGCTTGATGGACTCCACATTTGATGCATGGCCCAGGCCCTGAATGTCCATATCTCTTGCCGCACAGAAGCACAGGACTCCTTCCACAGCCATACAGACTCCTCACTTGGTGCAGGGCATCTGTAGTCACATGGAAACACAGGGCACAGAGGGCCCTATGTTTCCACAGCTAGATGTACTCCTCACTTGGCAAGGAATCACCCAAATGGACTCCTTACTTGGAGTAGGGCCCAGAGGGCCATATAAGTACCGTAAGTAAACATTTATTTATATAGCACCCAATCCCAGGGGCTCTGGGTGCCTTACAAAGGGTCAAACAGGCAGGGTTATACAAACATTAACATACAGGGTCTATGATTATACAAATAAAACCTTAGTAAATAATATTAATAAATAAATAACATTAAAGGGATACTGTCAATCCCCTTAGGCCTCAAAGGCTTTCCTTGTTTAAAAAACATATTTTATGATTGCTAACATTCTGTAAAGATTGCTGCTGTAGCTAGTAGTTTGATTTTGAATATTATTTTCTCTTAAAAAGTGAAAAACAGACTGCCCACCTTACTGGTGTTACCACACAAAAACAGGTTTGTTTACATTCCATGATCAACTACCACTGCATCTTTACTGGACTTGGGGACATCCCCAACATAGTCAAGCCACTCATGATGCAGTGGGAGTTTAGGTGTCCATTGCCTCATGAGTGACTGCACTGTTTTGGGTGCTTCTACTGTTTAAGAAATATTCAAGAAGAATAGATTTAGGATTTGAAATAAAACAAAGTTGTGTGTGTGTGTATATATATATATATATATATATATATATATAGATACACTAAGGATCATATTAAGGATGTCAGAGAGCAAAAGGCTAGTTGTCTATTAAGCTTTTGAAATTACATATAGTAGGTCAAGGATTTATTTGTTCTTAAAAAAAAAATCATGCAGTCTATTTTTAAATGTATTTTTATCCTGACTAACGATAACAGCCGTAGGAACTTTATTCCACGGACCAATGATTCTTTGTGAAAAATAGTATGCCCTTTTTTTTGTGTGAGATTTGCATCTCATCAATTGGAGCAGGTGGCCTCTAGTGTTAACTGATATCTGTTTGAATTTGAGACCACATTCTAACGTTAACTCTAAATTTTGTAAAATGTCCCATGTAAATAAAAGATCCCCTTTAAGTCTCCATTGTTCTAGAGGCATTAAATTGAATTTGTGGAGACTTCCTCATAAGTAAGTTTTGTCTGAACAACTTGTTTTTGTGACTCTTCTCTGAAGTTTTTCAATTCTACTTATGTCCTTCTGTTTAAAAGGACTCCATAATTGAGAAACATAGTGGAAGCAAGGTCTAACATAGGCCTGATATAGAGACAAAAGGATATATGGGTCTCTAGAAATTATATTGTGCCTAATTGCCCACCAGATTTTATTAGCTTTACAGATGGTATTAGTAATATGTACATCAAAGTTTAAATTGGAATCTATAGCTATGCCAAGATCTCTTTCATTTTCTTTATTAACTAAAACTTCATTATACAAATAATACTGATTTCTTGGATTCTGTTTATCCAGATGTATAACACAACATTTAGAGGAATTAATTTTTAGGTTCCATTTAATAGACCAAGTTTCCAAAGTATGTAAATCCTTTTGGATAATCTCAAAATCTGTAGATGAACTGCAAATGTTCAAGAGATTGCAGTCATTTGCATACTTTGAAATATTACTTTTAGTGTTAAGTGATAAATCAGAACTAAATATTTGGAAAATGACGGGACCCTCCTTGACTGGGTCCTAGCAAGCTCACCATCCCAGATCTCTGAGATCAAGGTTCTCCCAGACACGCTAAGTGACCACTCCCAAATCACCTTCCTGTGGTCTAATAAATTTACCAAAAGCTCCACCCATCCTCATTGAAAGCAGGGTCTTGAGGAAGGTAAACTTGAAGCCCTCAAATCAGCCCTTGCCCTGCATGACTTGATGCCTATCGACCTGGTGTCTACCCTTGATCAGGACCTCAGTTACTTCATTAAGGGCTTTAGCTCCATCTGTGGCATCTACGCCCCACTCACAAAAACAAAAATTTGGGGGAAGGTAAATGGCTGGATTGATGGGGAGCTCCTCTCCCGACTGAAAGAAAGGGACATACTCTGGGAGAAGGCCAGGAACTCAGGCAGCAAGCATGACTACCAGTATTACAGAACAGCCAGGAACCGCTGCACCAAGCTAATCTGGCTTGCCAAAGCCAACTATCATAAGGCCCAGCTTTGCAATTCTTGGGGTGATGGGAAAAGATTCTGGGATAACAACAAAAGCATCCTTGAAAAGGAGGACAAGAAGCACCCTCAGCTGCTCAGTATCAGTAACACTCCCACTACAGGCCCTCTAGTTATTGTGGAAGCCTTCAATAAGGCCTTCACCGATCTTTCCCCAGTGTTACCACCTGCTTATTTTCAACCTGGTTCGAACCATTCCAACAATTTATCTACCGAGGGTTCTCACACAAACTTCTACTTTAAAAAGGTGGCCATGAAGGAGGCCCTAACTATGGTCAAGAAAGTACTAGGTAAGACCAGACTGGGCAGTGATGGGATAGACATGAAACTTCTATCCCTTACCCTGGATGGTCTTATAGTGCCCATTACCACACTGTACAATAAGTCCCTGGCCCTTGCTCAATTCCTGGTGGTTTGGAAGCAGGCTTTAGTTATGCCAGTGCATAAAGGAGGCGACAAGTCTCTGGTAGCCAACTACAGACCCATCTCGATCCTCTCCCACCTTGTCCAAGGAACTGGAAAAGATTGTGGTGGGTCAACTCATCGACTACCTCAATAAATATAATCTACTATGCCCCAACCAGCATGGCTTCAGGCAAAATCACAGTACAACCACTGCCCTGCTGAACTACATGAACTATGCACATAAGGCCCTGGATGAAGGCAAACTGGTGGGGTCTGTCTTTATTGACCTCACCAAAGCCTTTGATACAGTCAACCACCCCCTGTTACTCACCCAGCTGCAAAACATGGGTGTGGTGCCCAATGCCCTTTGCTTGTTCTAAGACTACCTGATACGGAGAAATCAATGTGTCAAAATTGGGCAAACAGTGTCCAGCGCAAGAGAGGTATCATTAGGGGTCCCCCAGGGATCAATACTGGGGCCCTTACTCTTCAGACTCTTCTTAAATGGCCTTCCCACTGCCTGCAACACCAAACTCATACTATATGCAGATGATGTTGTGCTCCTGAGCAGCAGCACGTCTCAGGCTACCCTACAACCTGAGCTGCAGAACTCCTTCTCCAAACTCGAGGACTGGTTCTGTAGTCATAAGCTGCTACTGAACTACAACAAGACCAAGGCCATGCTTATATCCAGCTCCCACAACAAAAATAAGCACCACCCCCTCATCATCTCCAACTCATGCAGTGAGCCGCTGGAATAAGTCCACTTGTTCAAGTATCTGGGGGTAATAATAGATGATACCCTCATGTTTGTGCACCATATTGACTCTTTGGTCAAGAAAGTCAATACCGAGATTGGTGTCCTGTACAGGACCAGGCAATACCTCTCTCTGGGGGCCCTCCACCTCTCAGTCCATAGTTCCATTATATCTACTATTGACTATGGACTAGTGGTCTATGAGGCGGCAATGGACACAGCACTCAAGATGGTTCAGACTGTGCTCAACAAAGCCTGCAGACTCACCCTGGATGCTGAGCATGGCACTCACACCTGTACTCAATATGAAAGCGCAAATTGGCTGTTATTAAGAAACAGGGTCAAATTCCAGATTTGCATCCTAGGGAAGAAGACTCTATTGGGTAAAACATCACCTTGTGTAGGCAATTTGTTCAAAGTGGCCAACTCCTTACAGGTCACCAGGGGGATGACTAGAGAGGCCTTGGCTATCCCCTTCCATTGCATCTCACTTGGGCAATGTATATTTGCCTACCAGGCCCCCCTGTGGATGAATGAACTTCCTCTTGGCCACCAATTGTCTGACCCAATTCAAAACCTGACCTCAAACAGCACCTAATAACACTCTCTAAGTGCACCTGCCCCTAAGCCCAGCCACACCTGCTCTCTCTGCCCACCCAGCAAGCACTAGGCAGGCCTCAGGTACCACCTCCCTCTGTTCCTTCTCATGACTTGCCTCAATAATCAGTTTGCATCATGCTCCTTTAGCACCCGCCACCGCACCTTCCCCCTCCCCAACTCCCAGTCCCGTGAGTTTCCCTAACAGTCACTACTAACGCAAGCTGCCTGACCATGCCCCCTCGCACCCCACCATTTATTCTAGCATGTCTTCTCCGATCAGCCTTCCCTCATCTTCCCATTTCTCCCTATGCCTTATCGCTCTTCTTCCCCCCTTCACTTTCACCGCAGTACCTACTTCTCTCTCGTACCTCCTTTTTTCACCCCACTGCCAGCTATCCCCATCCCTCTGAAATACTGACAAAGCACTTTGTGGCTGCTTATTTCCCCCTCACCCTCATAAAGGGTTTTTCTTGTTATTTTAACTTGTACCTATATTTTGAGTTATTTTGTAAGTTCTGAATCCAAGCTGTATAATTCATTGTGATGTACCTTTGCTTTCTCCTATTCAACTTTGTTTTGCAATCTGTGGCATGGAACCTTTGTAAAAGAGCTTGCGTTCAAAGGTCTTTTCCAAATCACTAAATAAAAAAATTAAAATGATCCCTGAGGGACTCCACTTCCAACTGATTGCCAGTTAGACTGATGGCCGTCTACAATAACTCTCTGTTTTTTATTGTTTAGCCAATTTGCAGTCCAGAGTATAAACAGAGGACTGATGTTACGAGTTTGCAATTTTTGGATACGTGCCCAATGAGGAGTGGAATCAAATGGTTTTCTGAAATCTAGCAAGATTACATCACATGGAACTTTTTTATCAAGTTTATTACTAATGGAGTCTTAAAAACTCACTAGATTAGTTGCACATGAATGACCCTTTACAAAGCCATGTTGGCTAGGATCAACTATTGCTAAGGAAGGAGCAAGTTCAACGTTAATTATTCTTTCCAAAATTTTGCCAAAAATAGGGGTGAGACTGATAGGATGATAATTGTCGGGGGAACTTACCATGCATTTCAGTTCTACTAAACAAGGAGACAGACAAAACAAGCAGCAACATTAATGAATTTTAGAGAAGGTAAGCAATCATAAAACGTGGGGTTTTAACTCGAAATAATATGATGCAAAACAGGTTGACAGTGTCCTTTTAAAACCAGCTGCAATTAATCAGGATATGCTGCTTTAAAAAGATAAGTTTTCGGACCCTTCTTAAACGCCTTCACTGATGGAGCCTCCCTCAGAGATCTGGGGAGCGAGTTCTAGAAGACCGTGCCAGCCACTTCAAATGCACGGTCACCAAGGTTTTCATTCTGGCCCTCATTTTGCTCAAAGGTTATGTCTGAATGACGAAATAAATAAAAAAATAAAATAAATTTAGCTTATTGAAATTACATGATACCTTCCCTACATTTAGCACCCATTTGTGGTAATGATGGGAACCACATTTTTAGCACACATTTGGGGTAATGGCAGGAACCTCGGGCTTGATTCCAAGACAGCTGGGAGAGCATGGTGTAAAGTATGCTAGTGCGTAAAGTTATGCCAAAACCCCTGCGACATGCGAGTTGCACCATATTTCAAGAGAATAATCAGATATGACATAAAATGCCGAATTACGCATGTTGCAAGTTACGCCCACAAGCTGTGTCGTAACCCGCAATAGCGGTGTAGCATTATTCATGTCACAACCCTATGACCATATAAATGTATGCAAGATGCAGACATGGCATAGGGGCTATGGTAAAGATGTTGGGTAGGGTTGGAGAGGTGGCAAGTGGTGGAAAAAAAAGAGAGAGAAACTTCACACGTGAGGAGACTGACGTTCTCCTTTATGAACTGGAGGCCCAACCAGACCTGCTCATGGGCAAGGGAGGGAAATGGGAGCAGTGCAGTAAATGGAAGGAGGCATGGGAGGAGGTGGCCAAGAAGGTCAATGCTGTCACAAATACAAGGTGTACCATGCGTGATTTGCATAAATGCCTAAGTGACCTGAAGTGCCATGCCAAGGCCAAGGAGGCCCATAACAGGTGGCAGGAGGAGGTGGGCCACAGGAGGTGAGACCCCTCAGTAGCCACAGAGGAGAGGGTGCTGGCATTCATAAGCCAGCACAGTGTCCATGGGGACACAGATCTCAACACATCGCAGATGGATGCTGGGAAGGGTAAGTGGATGGCTGGCAGTGCCTGCAGTGGGTGGGACAGCGCTGCAGGGGTGTGAATGGTGACATGCTTGCATAACACCCAACCAGCAGTCCCCCTAATGTGGAACAATGCCCCACACAATGTGGAACAATTTGGCAATATGTGGAACACCAAAGCAAATGGTCCCTAAGAAGCCCAGGGCACTGTGTAAATGTGTGCTGTATGGTTAGAATGTGTAGTATGAAGGAAAGGAACAATGCCCAACAGGGAAGGTGACATGCTGGGGTAACAGCCTGCCTTGGGCAGTATGGCCCGAGGCCAGCTGCCGAGGGTGCCCAGCACCCTTGAAGGGACATAATAAAAGCAGAACACCCACCCTGGAGGGAAGTGTGCCTATCATACGATGACATAGTATAGTGTACAGACAACAACATTGTCCAAGAATGTGTTTTGTAGTGTGCAGCAATAGCGACAAGTCAAAGAGACAGTGCAAACAATCAACATGTGGCAACAGCCAATGTGTTAAGAAACAGCAAGGTGAACAGCAGGAATGTCATGCCAGGATAACTTCCCTGCTGTGATGGCCAACTGACCAATCAGAAGCCAGGAGTTGTGCATGCCATTGTATAATGAATATTATGAACTGGCGATCGTAAATGGAGGAAGCTGATTGGTCGAGAGGTTTTTGAGGCCGTGATGATATCAGGCTACATCATCACGGCTTCAGAAAACCTCCGGTCACCAGCCTCCTCACTTACTGCGCAGTGTGCCTCATCTTAAACAGTGAGAGCCAGACCTCCAGTTCACCGCTATTAAAAAATATAAAAACTCAACTGTGCCCATAACGAAACGCAGCACCACACAAGCTGCTAGAAAGACCGACAGTCAAGCTACCCACAACATCCTCCCCTTGCATTCCCCGCACAAATCTTAGCCAACAGCCAGCACTCGCAGATCATTCGGAGCATCTAACTACAACACAAACTGGCACGAGACGTGCCTTGAGCGAGTATTTAAAAATAAAAAAAATTAAAAAGTAAAGGATCCCAAACTGGCCCCCAACTTCTTTTTCTAACACTATTAACGTCCAGCCAAGCAGTAGTTTCAGATTTCGGGTGACTTACTGGGAGATGTCCTTCCCATTTACAATGCTGCTTCCTGCTTGCCACACATAATGTTTAGAAAAAAAAAAATGCACACATCTTCACTGACCCTGTGACCCAGCAGCACCAAGTCAAAGGCAAGAAGAACACAGTTCACTTCCTGGTACTAAGAGAGACACATAGTACACCTCTCCTCCAATAAACTCGACTTACAACAGTGCCACCTGCAGGCCAGAGCTCTCCAGGGACTATTTTATTAAAAAGTACTCCTCCACCACCTCAGAAAATACATTTTCAGAAGGATTTAAACATTTTTTTTTAATTTTTTACTGCTAAAACTTGTATTCCAGTTCATACTAGCAATAAGGCACTCCAGGGTGTGGTATATCATGGGATATCGCCACTTCTCGGACGGTTGGACGCACTCGGCCTGTGGTCTCGTGCCCAACCACCCAAGGTGTGTGACTCTATCCCATGATATACCACACCCTGTCGTGCCTTATTGCTTAAATGTAACATATGCATCATGTACCATAGAGTGTTGCTGTATGGTTGGAACTGTGAAGGTGGGGAACAGCCACACAGTGTGGCACAGAGACCTGATGGGAGCTAATATGAGGGACAGGACTCAGCAATGTGGGACAGCCGAGAGGCATGCATGCAGTGTAGGCAAGACATGGGGAGGCAGCACTGATGCAATGTTCCCCCCACAGGTGCAGCAGCAGTGAATACAGGGGCAGGTAAGCTGATGTCCAGCACTGCCCGCAGTGTGTGGGACAGTGATGCAGGGGCAGATATGTAGGCAAGCATGGTGGGCATGATATGGTGTTGTGGCACTGATGCACTTTCATTCTTCAACAGGTGTGGCACCAGTGGACACAAGGGCAGGTAAGCTGAGGGCCAGTGTCACCCCCACTGCGTGGGATGGCATTGCAGGGCTGGGTATGGAGGCACACATGGTAGATATGTGATGGTGTTGCAGCTCTGATGCACTGTCATTCCTCCACAGGTGTAGCACAGGTGGACACAGAGGCAGGTAAGGCCACGGTCAGCGCTGCCCCCAGTGTGTGGGACAGCGATGCAGGGGTTGAGATGGTGGCAGGCATGATAGGCATGACATGGGAGGTGGCACTGATGCACTGATGTCTCCCCACAGGTGCAGCAACAGTGGAGACAGAGTCGGTGGACAGTGGTGCAGACGTGGCACAGCAGGACACAGCCAGGACACCAGTGGTGGGGGAATGTGAGGCAGTGGAGGAGCAACAGCAGGTGGAGGAGGGCCTTGATCTGAGTGACTTACTCAGCTGTGGAAGCCTGGGGGACAAAACTGCCACAGACATGAGCCCTACATACTGTAATAACGCAGGCTGGAGGAGGCCCTGGATGGGACCACACCATCCCTGGAGGAGGACCGCCCGCAGACCCCAACTGACTTTGCAGGGTTCTGCTGGACTCTAGTATCGGCACACACAGAATGGGGGGAGGTGCTAGGCTGCATCAGGCTCAGCATGGATGCACATCACGCTGCTTTGGAGGAGCAGATGGGCACCCTGATGGGGTGCTTGAGACAGGGACACGCAACACGGAGACAGCAATCCATTGATTGGTGGACACCATGGCCGACACCCAGGCCTGTGCCCAGGTTCAGACGAGAGCCATCACCCGCCTGGCCATGGCTGTGGAGGAGTCGGTGGCCCAGCAGACGAGGTAGGTGGATGCACTGTTGGCCATGCTACAGGCTGCACATGCAGGCCTGCACCCATGAGGCACTGCGGTGAGGGATGCCACCACACAGGTGCCACAGAAGGTGCAGCTACCACCAGCACCACCAAAAGGGCACCCAACAGCAGCAGCAACAACACTGACACTGCCAGGGTTGGTGGGCCCAGCAGCAGCCCCCTCTCCACCACTGCCACCACCACTGGCACCCCTGGAGCAGTAGCACCCAACACCACTACCACATGTGCCAGTGCAACTGGCCCCACCACCACCACTGCTGGCATCACAGGCACCACAGCCCCCTGTACCATCACCACCCACAGAGCTGGTGCAGCAGCAGCCATCACAGCCCACAAGACAAGCACCGGTGGCACCACTGGCAGCCAGAGCACCAGGGTGGAGGGCAGCAGCAACCCTCACCACCAGGGCCACAGGGCAGAAGGCGCTGGGCACAGGGTGCAGGATCAGCGCCAGATGACTGGAGGCAGCTCAGGTGGCAGTGCAACAGCAGGCCATGGACGGCAGTGTGCCGGAGGGTACGGGACCAGTGACAGCACTAGAGCAAGCAACAACCACCCCAGGGAGGTGCGGAAGACCCTGGAGACCGGCAGTGCCTGCAGAATTGGTGGACAGTGGTGGCCCTGTAGACATTCACCAGGGGCAGGGTGTTCCCAGTGCTACCACTGGGGCAGCCAAGCAAAAGAGGACAGGCCAGTTGCAGCAGGCAACAGACTGATGTGCCAACTTGGCATGCCACTGCTGTGGGGGGTGGGCGGTGGGCAGTGTGGCAGTCTGGGAGGGCACAGGATCCTGACGTGTGGTGTGTGTGAGGGGTGTGCATGTTTGTGTGTGTGCATGGGGGGGCACTGTAGTGAAGCACGTGTGTGTGTGACTGTGTGTATGTGTGTGTGTGTGCATTGCACTGTCACTGGGTGTTGGTATGTGTGAGGATTGTCACTACTGAACTGTTAAACCTCACTGTGTCACATCCTATGTCACCTGCACGGTATAAACCACTATGCACTATACATCTGTGTGGACTCCCTAAGTACTATTGTACCACTGTGATAGGGCATTTCGCATGTCACCTATACAAGACCGACACGTTGGCTGCATGTGTGTACAGGCCGCAAGTGCATCCCTCTGTTGCTTATCTGCGGTATGCGTAAGCGCATGATGCAGTTGTGCGGTACCATCCTGCAATGCACGTGTAGCCTGTATGTACGACATGTGCAAGGTGAGGCGCGTAGGCAGAAGCTGGGCCACAGACCGAGCACGCTGGAGAGACTGGTGGATCTGGCAGGAGTTGCAGTCATCCAACAACAGAGTGGAGCTACACAAGGCACTGCCACACAGTAGGCCCAGGTGGGACACACCCCAATCCTTGTGAGTACTAGTACAGTGCAGAACCTGCACCTATGCTACAGACAGTGCTACATGCAGCTGCTAATGTGGATTATTTATCTGTTTAACTAGGACAGTCACATCCTAATTATTGTTGAGTACTGGAACAGTGCACAACCTGCACATATGCACCTGCTGTACGACATAATTGCTGATGTTGTTGTCCAATCTGTTTGTCCAGGAGAGTCGTACCCTGAATGTTGACAGGTAGTAGGGCATTGCAGTACCACCACATGTGCAATGGTCAATGTATATACAGGTTGTTAATGCTGTGTTGTCAATTATTTCTCCAGGAGGTGCATGCTGCGCTGCAGGCCTGACCACAGGTGTGAGCCAGTAGCTCAGAGAAGGTGGGTGCACTGCTGTGTGTCACACTGTGTGCATGTGGAGGCAGTGGGAATGCAACCGTGGACATGGGTGTAGCGACGCGTTGTTGTATACCACTGCGCATGTGGCTGCACATCCCAACTGCAGGGTGGTGGGTATGGGTGTAGCCAGCCATTCACACTGTACACAGCTGTGTCCTGGTAGTCTATGCGACTGTTGTGCCACTTGTGCCATGCCATGTACCGCCATATGACAGCCATGTGCAGTGCGTCAGGAATATGCCACTGCACACAGAGACAGCGCAGGCCGCTGTCATGTGGTGGATGGCCATGTGCCCAGGCACACCTGTGCCTGGCAATGGCTTCAGGGCAGTACACGGCTGGGTGTGGCAGGTGGCGGTGTGGGGTGGGGCAGAGTAGGCAGCTGCCATAGGGTCATCCATTGAGCACTGTTTGCACATGGCACCACACAGCCCTGTCTTGCTGTCTGCGGCCTGTAGTGGCGGTGTGTACACCATCGGTAGGGGGCGTGGTATGCAGGGGCATGTCTGTGCAGCATGGCACGGCCACACCGCACCCCAGGGGTGGTGCACACAGTGCAGTGCTGCACCCATTGCCACTATACCCCAGCCCTGCATGCTGTGCCTTCCACCGCTGGACACGCTGGGCAGCAGATGGGGGGGGTGACAGTATGGACACCAGACTACTGTGCACTGACACGTGTCCTTTGCCTTGTGTTCTTGCAGATCTATACTGCATGTGCCAGTCACCCCCGTGCCAGGTCCAATGCAGCAAATGGCATGCCACAGAGCATAGGCCTCAGCAGGAGAGCACCTAATTTCACCCCAACAGAGACGGTGATGCTAGTAAACATGGTACAGCAGTGGGGGACAACACTCCTCCCTCCCGGGTGCAGGAGGCACACCATGGGAGAGCCTGCCAGGGTGTAGAGGGCCATCGGGGCATGCTTGGGTGCCAGAAGCAGCATGCCCCACACCAGCCTTCAACTGCAGCACTGCTGGCAAGACCTG
This sequence comes from Neoceratodus forsteri, assembly GCA_016271365.2. Classification (NCBI taxonomy): domain Eukaryota; kingdom Metazoa; phylum Chordata; order Ceratodontiformes; family Ceratodontidae; genus Neoceratodus; species Neoceratodus forsteri. The sequence continues at coordinate 1,597,677,133 of CM057450.1, forward strand.
GCATGGCAGGACCCATGGCTCCTGCAGTGGCTCATGGACGTGGTACACAGGAGGGATGCAGAGATGCACACGGGCCAGGATGCAGGCACAGGTGGGTATGTCAATGTCTAGCTGCACATTGGTGCTACGATGCCACACAGGCCACTGTGTGCTATGTGTTGTGACCATGCCGTGGTGGCCCATGAGGTGGGGGTGGAGGCGGCAGCTGTGTGTTGCACGCATATGTGTGTGTGTGTGTGTGTGTGTGCTGCGTGTCCCAGACCAGCACTGACCTCAGCCTTTGCTTCCTTACAGGTGTGCATAGCAGACTGATGCCACACCAAAGGGCCCTGCTGTGGGCAATGGCTACAGTGAAGGCAGCGGATGCTGTGGCCTACCGGCACCACACCCAGCACTGGCTGCGATGGGTCTGGTCCATCCCACAGACTTCATCATTGTCGGAGGTGGAGGAGGCAGAGGCCATGATGAAGTCACCAGACCCCATGAACGATGGGCAGCAGAAGCCGGTGGAACTGCCTGAGGAGACAGAGGCCACGGACCGGCCCGCAGAGGGGCCACTGGCAGTGGAGGTGGCCGCTGTGATGCCAGTGGAGGAGGAGCAGCCAGAGGGGGCGCAGGAGCCACCGACTCCACAGCGAGATGTGTGGGTGGAGGACATGGACTTGCAAGCCTTTGAGATTACTAGAGACCAAGCAGCTGACTGTGGCATAGACCAGCCACAGTCAGGACACGTGGCTGCTGTTGATGGGTCACCTGGGGGTCAGCCTGAGGTGCAGGTGTCGCTCTACCCAGTGCAGTTGCCAGAGGGTGACCAGCAGCTGGTGGTGCTGGTAATGGCGATCATGGCTGATGTGAAGGGCCTGCATGGCTCACTTGGTGCCCTCCTGTTGGCGCTGCAGAAGCGCTAGCACCGAACAACAGACCTGTTCATGGACTGTGGACCCACTGCCTTGGGCTAGTAGACTGTTGTGGGCCTGTGGGGGGGGGTTGGCCTGTTGAAGGTTTGGGGGTTGGTGGGACTGTGGGTGGTGTGGTGTCCGGGGCCAGTATATCTTATAGGGGGCAGTGGGGGCCATGCCTGGGTGGGGTCCATATGGGTGGGGCATTCAGCTGGAAGCATTTGTTCTTTGGGGAGCATTGTACAGCTGGGGTGGGGGCCTGTTCATATTGGGGGTCATGTACATATGTGTTGGGGATGGCCACTTGGATGGTGTGGGTGGGCATGTTCAGGGCGGTGTTTTGGGGGGTTCTGGGCATTGATGCTGTTGTTGCTGTTGTTTTCTGACGTTGTCCATGTTAGTGTTTACCATGTTGTATTTATTGTTGCTTACCATTCATTTAATGTTGAGTTTGCACACCTGGCTCTGCACATCTGTCTCTGGTATGCATGGACGTGTGTATATGTGTGTCGCCATGCACATGGGAGCATGCATGTGGCAGTCCTGCGCCATTCCCTGTGCATCCCCACTGTGCATTTGGTATCTGTGTGCCTGCTGTGCAGCTCACAGCCATGGGCGTGCACTGGTGGTTGTGTTTGCATGATGTCCTGTGTGCTGCAGTCCATCGTGCCTGGTCCAGGCCACATGCCACCGCACCATACATGTCCTGGCTATGTGGCGGCCTTGGGCCTGTACAGTACCCTTCCACCCAGGGGACCAGTGGTCCCTGTGTGTGGCACCAGTGGCACACACCAATGCTGCATCTCACCATCATACATCTGCAGGTCTGTGCCACCCGGTGCTGTGTCCCTGTTGTGGTTGCACTATTTACAGGTATCAGTGGCTATGGCAGGGGCATTGTGCCTGGTGGCACCATCATCATGGCGTTGTTCCTGTGGCCTGTGTGTGTCCTTCACCTCCTGTGCCTCCATGCCCATTGCCCAGGTGTCCTGTGGTCCTCTGTGTGTGCCTGTGGTGCCATCCCATAGTCACGGTCCTGCCTCACGGCTGCTGTTCGGCATGCATGGGCACTGTTCCTGCTTCACTGCAGCCACGTATGTCGCATTGCACCTGGTGGCTGATTTCACCTCCCTTGGTGGCACGGTGGCATTGGCATGGGTGCCATGCCATTGCTGGTGCTGGATTGTGCTACAGTGTGTCCCCCATAGTGCAGCTGGTGCCGCCACTGTGCTGCTGGGGGGGGGGTGGTGCCTGCACTCACAGGCCTCTGCCTTCCCTGATCTGCCTCTCTTGCCGCCGGTGCTGTGTGTCCCACTACACGGCTGTCTGCAGTGCATACCTCTCGACTGTCCCACATTACTTGGCACTGTTCCTCATTGTATGTCCCATCACTTCTCTGTTCCACTTTATGATGCCTTATCCCACATTCAGTGTTGGGCTATTGTTGCTACTATCTGTGGTCCATGTTGCACCTCATATGTTATTTGTTGTCTAATGGCCTGTCTGGCCTTACTGCTGCCTATTTCACTGTGTCCTGGGTGTCCTGGCCATATTTGCTTGGGCCTTGTCCCCCTATATACCAGTGAATCCCCCTCACAGCACATGCCATCCCCAGCTCTAGTAGTGCCACATATACCCCCACCCGGAACATGGCAGCCTCAACCCTGGTGTTGCACAGGTCCCCACCCCCCCACACAGACACAGTGTGGTGCCCAGTCAGTATCACACCAACCCCCAACCCATTACCCCAGCAGACACAGTGGTATCCAGCATTCCCACCCCCACCACCATGGCACTGACAACCCCCCGGTCCCCTACCATCATGTTAGTGCTGTGGCTGGGGATGGCCAGTGGCATAGCCCTCCGCACACCTCCTCAGCTGCTGGTTGTCCAAGTGATGCTGTGACTATAATGCCTATATATAGACGCTATGTATACCAGCATCACTTGGATGGCCGGGGCTGGAGCAGGTGTGCGGAAGGCTGTGCTGCTGGCCATCCCAAGCTGTGGCACCAACAGGAAAGTATGGGGACTGGGGGTTGCCAGTGCCACAGGGTGGGGGTGGGGGCTGAGCCAACAATGTGTGTACTGGGGTGACAGGTCAGGGATCAGTGTAATATTGACTAGGGCTCCACTCCGTGTAGGGGGAACCCGTACAACACCAGTGTTGGGGCTTCCATGTTCCAGGTTTGGGGTTTATGTGGCACTACCGGGGTCAGGGGCAGCATATGTTTGGGGGAGAATTCATTGGCTTATATGAGACTGGAGTGACATGTTGTGGGGGGGGGTTTATGCCTACATTGGAGACAGCCCTGGCATGTGTGGGGATCTGTACTGGGGACGGGGCATACTGATCTCAGGCTATTGCTGGACGGCATGTTGCTGCATTGTTGATCGACGCCAGGGCTCAGCTGGGGGGTCTCTGTGATGCCGGGAAGGGGGGAGTTCAGTGTGTTTGGGGGTGCTTCACTCATGTTGCCAGATGGTGGGGACTCCATGAGTGCATGGGCCTGGCTGCATATCATGGTTACAGAAGGGTCCCCTAGCATATCCTGCTCACCCCTACACCCCCTAGTGAGCTGCACTATATGCCTTTGTAAATGGTGCATAGTGCAGGCACACCCCCCGCCCAACCCCGGTGTGTTGCTTTCCACGCAACCGGGGGATTCAGGGATCCGGCATCAGATCCCAGCATCAGATCCAGGGATCTGGAGTCAGATCCCTGGATCCAGAGCCGGATAATGTGGGATCCGATCCATCATCCGACTGCCAGATCCACAGGCAGATAGTGATAGTATCCAGATGGATCCACTCTCCTGCCGTGAGGCAGGTATCTGGTGGATCCGGATTGGTTTGGATACTATCTGGCCATCACTAGTTTCTCCCCTTAAACCGCTTTTTCCTACTCCCTCCTGGGTCCACCCTTAGCTACCCCCACCCTTCATTCTTCTTATCATTCAGCCATCTGGTCTGTCCACCATCATCATTTCTATCCTTCCCTTTCTGTTCTCCCCAACCTCTCTCCCCACCACCTGCTTTCCTGCTCCCCCCATCTCTTCCTCTTCCCCCTCCTCTTCCCCCACCCCTCTGCCTCTACTCTCCCCATCTTCTGTCTCCTCCCCCTCCTCTACACTACACCTGGCTTCCAGACTCCTCCCTACTTCCCTCCATGACTTCCTGGTTCCACCAGGTGTCCATTAGAATTTCCCTCTCCTGCCTCACTCCTACCCTCTTCCTGCCCTCTCCATCAAATCACAGGAGCACTTCAGTCCCCACTAAGCTTATCCTACTGCTACTGCTCCTTAAAGCAGGTGACATTGAGCTCAACCCTGGACCTCCTCATTCCCTCCCCACCGACCTACCCAAAGGTCTACATGTGGCTCATATTAATATTTTAAGTCTCTTACCCAAAACTGACCTACACCAACCCCTCATGGTCTCACTCCTCCCTGATTTTCTAATAGTCTTGGAATCTTAGCTTTCCCCCTAAGATCCCTGACTCTGCCATAATTCCTGGCTACCACTCTGTCATCAAGACTGTGTTAAGAAGGGTGGTGGTATCACCACCTACCTTTTCTCCTCCATTCAAGCTACCCCAGCACTCTCAATCACCTCCTCTGCTGCTTATGAGCTCCTCATATTTAAACTCTTCTTCCTTTCTCCCATTCTGTCTTTGTGGTAGGTGTCTATTGCTACTCAGGGATACCTTCTGCTTCTGTCACCAAACTCCTAACCACTATCTCTTCTCATGCCTCCTCCAGTGAGCTACTCATTCTGTGGGATTTCAACATTAACTGGCTTTCCCAGTCTCACTCAAATCTCTGTTAAACTATTAAGTCCCTGCACCTAACGCAACTGATCTCTGTCCCTACCTGTCATAATTCTCGATCCCAAAACCGTTCTGTACTGGACTGGGTACTCCCTTCTCACCTGCACTACATCATTGATGTTGGTGCCCTCCCTGATGCAATCAGTGACCACCACATGGTTTACTGCATGTGCACAATTCACTGCCCCAGAGACCCCCTGAAAATGATCAATATCAGATCCTTCAGGTCTATTGACCTATCCTTGTTACATGCTGATCTGCTTTCTCTGAGTGTTCCTCTATCTCTATGACCAGTATTATCAACCAAGCCTGCCAATATTTCCTCTCTAAATTCCTACTAATCTGGGATCAACATGACTCCCTTCAGGAAACCAGGGTGAGAGGTTCACACCTTCCCTGGATCTCAGCTGAACTTCTGGCCTGCCTCCATGCGTGTGACCTGGATGGAAGTCTTAAAAGTCCTCTGCACTCTGGTGAATCTAAACAAGTACAGTACTTTGAGGAATACTTGTTTTAGGGACACCAGGCTAGCCAAGGCTGAGTTCTTTTCCTCCTCATTCCAGAACAATCTAAATCACCCCTCTAAGTTCTGGAAAGTCATTCATGCCCTCTTCTCCCCCTCTGCCCAGTCACCCTCTCTGATCCTCAAGGTGGGTGAATCCACCATTTCTGACCCCTCTTGTGTCACTTCTTCTTTCAATGCCTACTTCACTACCTGTGCTTCTTCACTCCTGTCTGCTTTTCCCACCACCCTCCTCACTCCCTATATCTCCCATGACCTTTCTTTACCTCCCTTCTCCTTCCTGTCAGTTACCCCATCTTCCTCTCAAAATGCTCTCCTAGCTCTCAACCCTCAGAAAAGTGGGAGCCCTGATGGGCTTGACCCCAAGCTCGTGTACCTCACTATATCTGCCATTGTCATTCCTATCTCCTCACTTATAAACCTATCATTCTCTCGTGCCTCAGTCCAGGACTCCTGGAAGCATGCAACAGTCATCCCATTCCCTAAAAGTGGTGACTCCTCCTCTCCCAACAACTTCTGCCCAATATCTCACCTTCCAACCTTATCCAAACTACAAGAATGCATACTTCTGTCTCAACTCTCCCCCCTTCCTCGACTCCTCCTCTTTCTTTACCTTCTTCCAGTCTAGCTTTCGCAAATACCACTCCACCACCTCCTCTCTCCTCAGGCTCACAGACTTCATTTATACTGGCATGGACCAAAGCCACCTCACTGTCACCATGTTTGTTGATCTAGCATAGCTTTTGACACTGTCTTCCCCCTCTTCTCCTTGGCAAACTGCAGTCAGTGGTCTCACAAACGCGGCAATTAACTGGTTCCACTCCTACCTGGAAGGAAGATCTCAGTCTGTGAGAACTGGAGATTCCCTGCTCCCCCCCTGCATCCTCACTGGTGTACCCCAAGGTTTCATCCTTTGCCTGTTGCTCTTCTCCATATTACTCAATGACTTCCCCTCAGCCTGCTCCTCTGCTTCCATCCACATGTATGCAGATGACATGGTCCTGTTTGCACTTGAGTCTTCTCCTTCAGAGTTAACATTCAGGCTTCAAGTTGATTTTGACACTGTCCAGAAACAGTTCAGGTCAAATCAATTATCCCTAAATGCTAAGAAAACAGTCTCCATGTGCTTAGGCACTAGGCAGTGGCTGTCTAGGCTCCCCTCCCACCCCACCTTCCACACCCTAGATGGAGGTACAATTGACAATGTACTCTTATTTACTGTAAATATCTTGGTGTCTGGCTTGACTGGCACCTTGGCTTCTCTTGGCACATAGAAGGCATTCACAAAAATCTCCACCCCATGCTCGGTGCCCTTTATAGGAACAAAAGCTGAATCTCTATACCTGCTCGTCGAGATATCATCTCTAAGATGATCCTCCCCATCTTCGATTATGGCCACATTGTCTACTGTGCTGCTCCTAAGTTCACCCTGGCCAGACTAGGCCCCCTTTTCCAGTCCTTCTTCCATTTTGCCGTGGCTTGCCCTCCCTGTATGCACCACTGTTCTCTATACTCTGCTCTTTCACTCCCTCCCTGGTAGATCACCGCCTAACCAACTGTTCCTTCTTCATTTCTAAATTCTAGCTGACTTGACTCCCCTTATCGTGGCTCGCTTCTCTCCCCTACGCCTCCTTTCCCTTACTCACTCTGTATCTCAGCTCACTTCTCTCTCCCCTACGCCTCCTTTCCCTTACTCTCTCTGTATCTCAGCTCGCTTCTCTCCCCAATGCCTCCTTTCCCTTACTCTCTCTGTATCTCAGCTTGCTTCTCTCCCCAATGTCTTCTTTCCCTTACTCTCTCTGTATCTCAGCTCGCTTCTCTCCCCTATGCCTCCTTTCCCTTACTCTCTCTGTATCTCAGCTCGCCTTCCCTATGCCTCCTTTCCTTACTCTCTCTGTATCTCAGCTCGCTTTCCCTATGCCTCCTTTCCCTTACTCTCTCTGTATCTCAGCCGCTTTCCCCTATGCCTCCTTTCCTTACTCTCTGTATCTCAGCTTGTTTCTCTCCTCTCACGCCTCTTTCCTTACTCTCTCTGTATCTCAGCTCCTTCTCTCCCAATGCCTCCTTTCCTTACTCTCTCTGTATCTCAGCTCGCTTCTCTCCCCTATGCCTCCTTTCCCTTACTCTCTATGTATCTCAGCTCGCCTCTCCCAATGCCTCCTTTCCCTTACTCTTTCTGTATCTCAGCTCGCTTCTCTCCCCTATGCCTCCTTTCCCTTACTCTCTCTGTATCTCAGCTCGCTTCTCTCCCCTACGCCTCCTTTCCCTTACACTCTCTGTATCTCAGCTCGCTTCTCTCCCCAATGCCTCCTTTCCCTTACTCTCTCTCTGTATCTCAGCTCGCTTCTCTCCCCTACGCCTCCTTTCCCTTACTCTCTCTGTATCTCAGCTCGCTTCTCTCCCCTACACCTCCTTTCCCTTACTCTCTCTGTATCTCAGCTCGCTTCTCTCCTCAATGCCTCCTTTCCCTTACTCTTTCTGTATCTCAGCTCGCTTCTCTCCCCTATGCCTCCTTTCCCTTACTCTCTCTGTATCTCAGCTCGCTTCTCTCCCCTATGCCTCCTTTCCCTTACTCTCTCTGTATCTCAGCTCCTTTCTCTCCCAATGCCTCCTTTCCTTACTCTCTCTGTATCTCAGCTCGCTTTCTCCACGCCTCCTTTCCTTACTCTCTGTATCTCAGCTCGCCTCTCCCACGCCTCCTTTCCCTTACTCTCTCTGTATCTCAGCTCGCTTCTCTCCCCTACGCCTCCTTTCCCTTACTCTCTCTGTATCTCAGCTCGCTTCTCTCCCCAATGCCTCCTTTCCCTTACTCTCTCTGTATCTCAGCTTGCTTCTCTCCCCTACACCTCTTTTCCCTTACTCTCTCTATCTCAGCTCGCTTCTCTCCCCAATGCCTCCTTTCCCTTACTCTCTCTGTATCTCAGCTCGCTTCTCTCCCCAATGCCTCCTTTCCCTTACTCTCTATGTATCTCAGCTCGCTTCTCTCCCCAATGCCTCTTTCCTTACTCTCTCTGTATCTCAGCTCGCTTCTCTCCCCAATGCCTCCTTTCCCTTACTCTCTCTGTATCTCAGCTCGCTTCTCTCCCCAATGCCTCCTTTCCCTTACTCTCTCTGTATCTCAGCTTGCTTCCCTCCCCAATGCCTCCTTTCCCTTACTCAGTCTGTATCTCACTCGCTTCTCTCCCCTACACCTCCTTTCCCTTACTCTCTCTGTATCTCAGCTTGCTGCTCTCCCCAATGCCTCCTTTACCTTACTCTCTCTGTATCTCAGCTCACTTATCTCCCCAATGCCTCCTTTCTCTTACTCTCTCTGTATCTTAGGCTATTGCTCCCTACTGCTCCCTTCTGGTAAATCACTTGCTGGACAGAATGCTTTCTCTTCCCACTTTCCTAGTATCTGGAACTTTCTTCCCCTAACAATTTGCTCTGCCTCCTCCAAACACTCTCTTTTCTCTCTACTCCAAGCCCATGCTGCTCCCTCCTGCAAATGCCCATAGCCCAGTGTCCTGCCTCTCCCTTTCCTCTTTCCCCACAATTTACCTATACTTCTCTGCACCTCCCATTCCCACTTCAAATGTATTCCAACCTCTGTACTCATTCTCTCCCATTTCAACCCTTCCTTCCTCTTCCCCTCCTACCTCTAGAATCCCTCCCGCCCTTAAACCTCTCCCTCTCTATCTCCTCCTCCTCCTCACTCCCCTTCACAACTTTCTCAACACTTTTCCCATTCTTCCTGCATCCACTTCCTCCTCCCCTCTACCTTCTCCACTCTTCCCTCTCCTCTTATCCTAGCCCCATCTATTTGTCCCCCTCCGTTTCCTCTATACTGTACTTGCTATTCCCAACCCTACTCCATCTTCCCCTTCTCTTCTTTCCCTACTTCTCCTCCCTGTGCCCTCCCATTTTAAATGATCCCTTCCTGCCCTATTCTGTTCCTGACATTACAGCCTAGGAGTGCCTGGTACCTCACACTCCTGAGGTAATTAGTTTGTATTGTTATTAATTATGCCATTACATTACTGTGTGTTTACTGTACATTGCTGTGCCTTATTGCATTATCATATTACTGTGCTTTTTACTTGTTATTTGTTATTATGTAATTATCCCCTTCCCCCAGGACACATCTGAAAATGAGTTGTATGGCTCAATATGTCTTTCCTGGTAAATCTCCTTTAAATACAGTGGAATCCTCTTATAGCAGATACATTTGTGCAAGCAGATTTTTTCCATTATAAGGGGTGTCCGCTATATCCTAAAATCTTAAATTATGAATCCCCTCCATAACAGCTCAAACACAGGAATTCAAATGAGAACAAACCCCTCCTTTGCCTACCAAAGGTATGAGGAACTGCAATTTTTAGCTGATTGGGAACTGAGCAGTAAATAAAACTGGAAATATTTTGCTGTATAGTATCTGTGCTCATTGCGATCAGTGGGCAGAGCAGTAAACATTATTGGTAAGATTTTGCTATACATTACCTGAGCTGACTGGGGGATCAGAAGGGTACAGGAATAATCCCCTAGGGTAAGGTGTCAGGTGTGAGGCATCAAGTGACATGAGATATGCCTTTATAGTACCAGACAAACCAACTGAATAATCAGGTGATCATTAACAGGCAATTTGCAGCATGTACCAGGGGTACAGAGTAGCTCACAGTGTCTGCTATATAGGGGTTGCAGAGTATGGTATAAATGGGATTTTTACCATTACTGGCATAGCTTTTGGCTTTTGACAAGGCAGATCTGTCCATTATAAGTGAGTGTCAGCTAGGGTACTGAGGGGGCATTCACCCTAGGGTACTGAGGGAGCTGGCAGAGGTCCTTGTGGGGCCACTGGCAGACTTGTTCAATACCTCCCTGGACACAAGATGTGTACCACAAAACTGGAGGATGGCCCATGTGGTGCCCATCCATAAAAGTGGGTCAAAGGATGAACCAGGGAACTACAGGCCAGTGAGTCTCACCTCAATCGTGGGCAAACTCATAGAGACCATCCTAAAGGAAAGGCTTGTGAGCTTCTTGGAGGCAAACAGTATCCAGGATGACCAGCAACATGGTTTTATTGTGGGCAGATCATGCCCGACAAATCTGGTAGAATTCTATGACTGGGTGACACGGGAACTGGACAAGGGCCATGCTGTGGACGTCCTGTACATGGACGTCAGTAAGGCCTTTGATTCAGTGCTGCATGGGAGATTGGGGGGAGCTGGAGTATGTGGGGGCAGGACCAAAAATGGTAACCTCGATCAGGAACTGGCTGAGGGGGAGACAGCAAAGTGTGGTGGTAGGCTGGAACTCTCATCACCAAGAGCAGTGATGAGTGGGGTACCACAGGGATCCGTGCTGGGACCAGTACCATTTGGGATTTTCATTGCAGACATCTCAAATGGGATCTGGACAGAGGTGGGGAAGGTGTTGCAGGAGGACCTGAATAAGCTGCAGGAGTGGGCAGATAAATGGCAACTGGGGTTCAACACCAAGAAGTGCAAGGTTCTGCACTTCAGAGCCTGGAACCAGGGGAAGGATTATCACATAAATGGTATTCAGTTGCGTTGCTCCACAGAAGAGAAGGACCTAGAGGTGATCATAACAGGGAGCATGAACAGCTCTGTTCAACGCAGAAGTGTGGTGGCAAAAGCCAACAAAATGCTGTGGTGTATAGTTAGAGGGATCTCCTTCAGAAGTAAAGAGGTTATCCTGCTCCTGTATACTGTAGGTCACTGGTCAGGCCCCACCTGGAGTACTGCATGCAATACTGGTGCCCGTTCCTGAAGAAAGACATCAGATTGTTGGAGGGTGTACATCGTAGAGCTACAAAGATGATACATGGATTGGAGGGCAAGCCATATGAGGAAAGGCTGGGGGAGTTGAATATGTACTCTCTGGAACAGAGGAGGGAAAGGGGATATATGATTGAGACATTTAAGTATCTGAAGGGAATAAACAAGATTAATACAGAGAGGATTTTCCATAGGAGAAAGGGGAAGGACACGAGAGGACACCAACTGAGATTGGAAAGGGGTAGATTCAGGAGAGAGATGCTGAGACATGTTTTCACAGAAAGGTTGGTGGAAAAGTGGAACTCCTTGTCTGGTGAGGTAGTGGCCTGTAAGATGGTAGACAGTTTCAAAAAGGGTTAGGATAGGGTAAAGAGAAGGGGTAATAGGATGGGGGAAGGGCAGCAGCATTATAAGGTGCTAGCTGTGCACTCGAGCAGACTCGATAGACCATGAGGCCTGTTTCTAATGGCATTTTCAGATGTTCGTATGTTTGTATAAGTGTGTCCGTTATAAGTGAATTCCACTGTAAATAAATTTGGGATACAGATTTCACAGGGCAGGTAAATGTACCAAACTTCTGTCTCCTGCATTAAAGGAAAATTTTGAGCCAAACTATACTTTTATAACCTAAATATTGTACAGTAGTTACAATATGGTATTGTATTTTGCACTCATTGAATGATGTACTGTAGCATATGAGCAAAATTGTGACCACCATCATTCCGCTTCAGGACAGCATTACAGACAGGATATTTCAACTCATTTGGATTGTTCTGATGAAAAAATGTTGCAAACAAGTAAACGAACTGCTGCACTGTAAGCTTGTCAGTTATTTTAAGCAGGTTTTTCCCACTGCAAAAAGGGAACATAGAAACATAGAAACATAGAATTTGACGGCAGATAAGGACCACTTGGCCCACCTAGTCTGCCCATTTCCCTACCTAACGGATAAGCTGCAGATCCTAGTTAACCAACAGCCTACTTTATCCTACCCTCACTAGAATTGCCTTATGTCTATCCCATGCATTCTTGAATTCCCCTACTGTTTTTGACTCTGCAACCTCCTCAGGAAGGCTGTTCCATGTATCCACAACCCTCTCTGTGAAGAAATACTTCCTCACATTACCTCTGAGCCGTCCCCTTCTATCTTCAAATTGTGCCCCCTTGTTTTTGCACATCTCTTTTTCTGAAAGATGCTACTCTCTTGGACTTTGTTGATTCCCTTGAGGTATTTGAAAGTTTCTATCATGTCCCCCCTCTCCCTCCTTTCCTCGTGGCTATACATTTTTAGTTCCTTAAGTCTTTCTTCATATGTCTTCTGATGCAGACCCTGCATCATTTTGGTTGTCCTCCTCTGGACAGCCTCCACTCTGTCTATGTCTTTGCGGAGATGGGGTCTCCAGAACTGTACATAGTACTTCAGATGTAGTCTTGCCAACTGTCTGTACAGAGGGCCAACTTCCTGTTTTCTACTGGTGATGCCTCTCCCTATGCATCCCAGTATCCTCCCAGCCCTTCTTACTGCCTTCTGACATTGCTGGCCCACTTTTAGGTCATCTGATATGACTACCCCCAGGTCCCTTTCCATTTGTGTTGTTGTCAATATCTCACTCCCCATTGTGTGGTCTTCCTCTGGGTTTTAATTTCCCAGATGCATTACTTTGCACTTCTTTGCATTGAATCTAAGCTGCCATACATTTGACCATTCCTCCAACCTTGCCAATTCCTTTTCATCCTTTCCATCCCACCTTGTGTATCAACCCTGTTGCAGATCTTTGTGTCATCTGCAAAGAGACATACTTTCCCTTTCAGTCCCTCTGCAATGTCACTTATAAAGACATTAAAAAGGACCGGCCCCAGTACTGCACCCTGCAGTACCCTACTAGTAACCCTCCTTTCTTCACTGTGGACTCCATTTACTATTACCCGCTGTGTCCTGTTGTCCAACCTGTGTTTTACCCAGGCTACCACCCTAGGACCCACTCCCAGGCTGGCTAATTTGTTTATTAATCTTTTGTGTGGGACTGTGTCAAATGTCCTGTTAAAGTCTAGTTAGGCCATGTCCACAGCCCCTCCCTGGTCTACTGCTTTGGTCACCCAGTCAAAGAAATCAATTAGATTTGTCTGACATGACCTTCCCGCTGTGAATCCATGCTGCATTGGGTCCTGTGCCCCTCTGGCCTCTAGTTACTCAACAATTCTTTCCTTCAGAAGTGATCCCATCATTTTCCCTACCATTGAGGTCAAACTGATGGCTCTGTAGTTTCCTGCCTCTGTCTTGCTCCCACTTTTGTGAAGGGGAATTACAGCTCCTTCCTCCAGTCCTCAGGCACCACCCCATCCTCCCATGATGTATTAAAAAGGGTAGTCAGTGGTGTTACTAGTTCTTCCCTTAGTTCTTTTAAAATTCTGGGGTGAATCCCATCAGGTCTCATTGCTTTATCCACCTTCAGTTTTAAGAGTTCTTTCAGAACCCTTTCTTCTGTGAAAGGACTAATATCAACCCCCCTTTCTAGAGTGCTTCTATTGACTGGATTAGGTATTTTCCCCTGCTTTTCCATTGTGAATACTGAGCAGAAGTATTCATTCAGTATCCCTGCTTTTTCACTGTCGCTCTCTGCCCCACCACCTTCCTCTTTGTTCAGCCTCAGTATCCCTGTCTTAGTCTTTCTTTGCTCCCTACTGTACCTATAAAAGGTTTTATCCCCCTTCTTAACCAAGTTAGCTATCTTTTCCTCGGTTTGGGCCTTTGCTACTCTGACTGCCTCACCCACTTCCTTCTGCTTTAACTGGTACAGTTCTCTGTCCTGCTCCTTCTGTGTTTCCTTATACTTCCTGAATGCTATCTTTTTTTCCCTTACCTTCCCCGCCACTTATTTTGAGAATTATAGTGTTTTTTCTTTTGTTTTGATTTGTTTATTTGCTTCACACAAAGACTTGTTGCCTCTGTGATGGCGGTTTTGATGTTTCCCCATTGTTGCTCCACCCTACCTTCTTGCCTGTTTGCTAGTGCTTTTCTGAGGCACTCTCCCATTTTGTCAAAATCAGCCCTCCTGAAGTCCAGTACCTTCACTTTTGTGTGTCTTGATGCTGCAGCTAAGTTTATCGTGAACCACACTGTTTGGTGGTCATTTGTTCCCAGATGGCTACCCCACTTCAAGATCAGAGATCCTCTCTCCATCCCCATTTGAGAGTACCAGATCTAAGATTGCTCTCTCCTTAGTGGGTTCCAAAACTATCTGTCTGAGGCATGACCACTGTGGGGCATCGAGAATGACCCTGCTCTTGGTTGTGGCTGCAGCAAAGGTGCTCCAGTCAACATCTGGCATATTCAGGTCCCCCATCAGCACTATCTCCCCTTTCTCTGCCATCCCAAGGATGCCTTCTATCATTTCCTTGTCCATTTCCTCCCCCTGAGATGGGGGTCTGTATACAACCCCTGTGCGGATTGTGGAGCCATTTCCAGTCTCCAGGGTGACCCACAGTGCCTCCTCTCCTCCATGTTTACCCTTTAGTTCTGTTGCTTTTATCCCTTCCCTTTCATAGAGAGCTACTCCTCCTCCTCTTCCTTCCTCCCTGTCCCTCCTGTAGATTGTGTACCCTGGTATGTTGACATCCCAGTCATGGTTCTCTGTGTACCAGGTTTCTGTGACTGCCACAATATCCAGGCATCCCTCTTCTATCAAGGCCACCATTTCAGGAGCTTTTTTACCCAGACTATGGACATTGGTTTCATTACCTCCATTTTTATAGCTTTTTTCTTTTTTGCCCCATCCCTGTCCCTACTGCCTTTGTCTTTTCTCCATTTACCCTGCCCTTCTCCCTCTCGACTGCTCTATTTTGGTGTTTACCTCACTAATTACCCTGATTTTTGGGGGGACTAGGATTTCCCTTCTCCTTTTCATTGCCTCCCCCCTTGGCTAGTTTAAATGCTTGCCACTGAAGCATTTAAACCTATCACCTAGGATCCTGGTTCCCCTCCAGGATAGATGCAGACCATCGCACCTGTATAGGCCTGCATCCCTCCAGGTGGAGCCCCATTTCCCAATGAAGCCAAATCCCAGAGCTCTGAACCAGCTTTTCAACCAGTCATTGAATCCCATGTTGTGGCGTGCCCTAGCCTAATCCATACCATAGACAGGTAGCACTTCCGAGAAAGTTACCATGTGTGCTACTTGTCTAAGGCCCCTCCCCAACTCCACAAACTCCTGTTGCACTGCTCTGATCCCATTATCAGCCAGGTCATTCATCCCTAGGTGGATAATGACATCCAGCTCCCTCCTCTTGCCGCTGCTCCCACAATCCTGAGGATTCATTTCCTGTCCCTCCAAGCATTGGTGCCAGGCAGGCACCTTACCCCTCTTTCCCCTCCCTTCCCCAGTTCTACCCCCTAACAATTGAGTCCCCCACCAGGAGTTGTTTCCTTCCCCTGTGGGGTCCTGGGCCACCCTCCTGTGGGTCTCCATTGTGGAGGTTTCCAGCATCCTCCTTGGTCTCCACTGCAGGTGCCTCCATATAGGAACCATGCTTCACCAGAGTGGCAAATTAATTGTGGAGAGGCACAACTGGAAGGATGCACCTCTGTTCCACCACCCTCACCCTCCCTGAGCCCCCCATGGTCCAACCACTCCTCTTTCTTGTCAACCTCTGAGGTAGTGGTGGTGGCCTGGGTGGTCCCTGGGTGGGGGAGCAGGTTTCCCAAAACCCTGCCAGGTCAGCATGGAGATGAACAACCTCCTCCCTCAGACCAGAGAGGTGCCTGCAAATAGGGAAGCAACTCTTGCAACCTCTAGGCTAAGATCAAGAGAGCAGCAGGGCGAGAGAGGTGATCAGGGAAGTGTGGTTTCTTTCTTATTTTGTTCTGTTTAATTTTGATATTGGAACTGTTTGTGCTGTGAGGAGATAAGGTGGTGGGGCTTTAAATCAGTTACAACTGTTACTGAGTGAAATTTTGGGCTATGATATCTAATTTGTGCTGTTTTAATTTTTCTTTGCAGCTGTTAGTGTGGGAGATTCACTCAAGGTGTGGGGCTCAGACAGGAAGCTGCAGTTTGGCCTTGTAACTTTGTGTAGGGTTTGAGAGGTCTCGGTGGGGAAAGGGTCAAGGCTGATTGACTCTCATGAGAGTCAGGATAGGGCCCAAAACCCCACCCTCCCCATCCCTCCCACACCAGCACACTGCACATTTATAGGGGAGGAGCTACTCTACAATTGCTGGACAGGGCTGCCAGGTGCAGCCCATTTCATTCCCTGTCCAGAGGTATGAAAGCCACAGGGCATGGAAGCACATAGCTTTTAAACATGGAAAAGTTCACCCTTGGGCCTAAACCAAAAGCTTCACATATGCAATAGAAGAATATGGGGGGACCACATAGAAGGGGAAATGGAGCAGGGTGAGGGCAGATCCAGGGCAGGGTCCCAATGCCTCAAGGACTGGGGTCATCTCTGGGAGGGTGGTAGGGTGTACTGGTTGTGGGTCAGCCATAGTACTGAATATATCCTTGAAAATGGGGGGATGTATGGTATGTAGGCAGATTGCACAGCTAAGAGAGGAGGTGGGATGGCTGAGATGGGCACTAAGCTGGGAAAGAGAGAGGAGTCAATGGGAGGATGTGAGGAGTCCCACCTAGGGAGCTACAGCAGTTGGGGAGGGGGCTGTGGGAGCACAAGGCACAGCCAAAAGGGGATCTGCAGGGGGGGACAAGAGGCAAACTCAGCTGTAGGAAGGGAAAGATGGGATGGGACTGGAGGAAAGTCTGGGAGCACTAAAGGGGGCAGCATACAGGAAAGCACCACAGGAGATACAGGAATCCTGGATAAGAGCAGCAGTAAGCACAAGAGAATCCTGGGGGAATGGAGGGTGACACAATATAAAGGTACAAAGCCTGTACAGAGGACAAGGGAGGAGGGAGCAAGGGGAGAACTATCGACCAGAGGGGTACAGGCAGTGGGCTTAGAACAGAAGAATAGAGTTGCCCCACTAGAGGCACTAAATGGGGTGGAAGATCAGAAAAAGGGAGCTGAAGAGCACACAGGGGAAGTAGCAGAGGAAAGCATGAAGAAATGCACAAAACAATTGAAAAGGGGAAGGCCCTATCAAGTAAGGTGCTGGCAACATTGGTGGAGGAGGAGGAGGGGGGGAGGATCTCCAGGAGGGGGCAGGAGAGGGACAGGAAGGGAAATGCACAGGAAACAGTAGTTGGTCAGAGGAGGGGACTTGGGTAAAGGGGAAGTAGCACAGCTGGGGGGCAGTCAAAGGAACGGGGAAGGGAGATGAGCAATGCTGGTAGGGAGGACAGGAAGGGCGGGGGTCCAGGGAGGTTGGGAGGGATGTGGAGAATAGAGAAGGAACAGTGAGGATAAGGGGACAGGTCAGGGGTGGGGGGGGAGCCATAGGGGGAAGGGCAGAGCTACAAATGTGGCGGCCACTAGAGATAGGTGCCTTGGTAATAGGGTGGGGTGGGGACAAGGAATAATGACGGGGTTACTAGTGCTGGGGGATTCCATACTAAAAGGGATTAGATAGGGCAGTAACGGGGAAAGGCAGAGTCATATATGGGTAGGGTCCATACCTGGGTTAACAGCGGGCAGGTGGGGCAATCAATTCTGAAGTGCACAAGGAGGGGTAGGAGGAAACCGCATCTTGTGGTGCACATGAGTACAAATGACCTGGTGGGGGAGATGGCTGAGGTTGTGAGTGAGAGATTCGAGGAGGTGGGATGATTGTGTGTGGAACTTGGGGAATCAGTGGCATTCTCCGAGGTGCTCCCAGTGCCCTGCGCAAGTACAGTAAGGAAAGGGAGGATTAGAGAGTTCAACACATGGCTGGGGGAATGGTGTTGATTCACGGGATATGGGTTAGTGGGTGGCTGGGGCAAAACCTGGGACAATAACGATCTATATTCAGGAGACAGGCTACACTTGAGCAAGGAGGGGAAGGGAGTGTTAAATAAGGGGATAGAGGGGTACATAGCAGCAAAGTTGGGTTTAAACTAGGTGGGGGATGGTGAGTGGACAGCTGTTAGGCAGGGATCCCAGAGAGAGGAGCCAGGTGAGCTTACCCCCCCCCATGTTAACAGGGTAGAAGTTGGGGTAGAGGCACAGGGGGAGAGAAGGAAGGAAAATCAGGGAAAGATAAGGAAGGAAATGGGGTGGAGGGCGGTCATGCTGAATGTGAGGAGCCTAAGTAATAAGTCAGCTGAGTTGCATGCTCTCCTGGCAGTGGGGAAGGTGGACATTGATGCCATCACAGAAACGTGGGCCACCCAGTACCAGGGCTGGGATATGATGATCCTAGGGTATAGAATTTTCAGGAAAGATAGGACTTAGGGGAAAAGGGGGTGGCATTCTATGTACAGGAAGGGATAAAGTGTTTAAGGGAGGAAGGGGAGGAAGGCAGAAAAGAGTCTCAATGGATGCAGTTTCAGGACTCGAAAGGCAAGACACTGAGAATGGGATTAGTATACAGACCACCAGCACAAGGGGATGACCTGGATAGAAAGCTAGCTGAGCAAATCAGAAGGGTCTGTAGGAAGGGGAACACAGTGGTGGTGGGGGACTTCAACCTACCTGGGGTGGATTGGAGCACTCCAACCACCGTGAATGCAAGGAAGCAGGTCATGCTAGAAGCATTTCAGGACAGCTTCCTGGTGCAATTGGTACATGAGCCGACTAGATTGGAGAGGACACTGGACCTGGTACTTTCAAATGGAGAGGCTATAAGAGAACTGGGGGTGGAGAACCCTCTGGCTGGGAGTGACCACCAGTCAGTGTGGTTCATGCTCAATATGGGTAGGGAAACAGGAGGTACGGGGACCAGGGTGATTGACTTTAAAGGGGCAAACTTTAAAAGGATGGGGGTAATTTGGGGTAGGTCTTTGGCAGGAATTCAACCAGACATGGAAGCTACTCAAAAATGGGATATTATTGACAAAGGGCTGATGGAGGCCACTGGAACTTGTACAAAGACAAGGAGTAAGAAGGGAATGGCAAAGAAACCCAGTTGGTTGACTCGAGAGGTTATGGAGAGGGTGAGAGCCAAGAGGAAGGCATTTCAGAAACTAAAGATATCAAGTGGAGGGGTTGACAAGGATGAGTATATGAAGAAGTCCAGGGAGGTTACCAGACTAGTCAGAATGGCCAAGGCTTCAAGAGAGCTGAGGCTGGCACAGGGTATTAAGGAAGAAGAAAGGGATTTCTTCAGATACATTAGAGAAAGAAGGAAGAACAAGGACCAGATTGTGAGGATTAGGAAGGAAAGAGAGTGGGTAGAGAAGGGATGGATCAGGTAGAGGCATTAAATGCATACTTCTGCTCTGTATTCACAAAGGAGAAAGGGAGGCAGATACCCCAAGGGAGGGGTGGAGTGGGTAGTGGGGGAAAGGGGGTGACTGACATAGGGATTACAGAGGACAGAGTTCTGGAAGGGTTAATGGCACTGAGGGTGGACTAGGCACTGGGACCAGATGGCATTCACCCTCATGTACTCAGGGAGCTAGCGGAGATCCTGGCAGGACCACTGGCTGACCTGTTCAATACCTCCCTGGACACAGGATGCATACCACAAGACGGGAGGATGGCCTGTGTGGTGCCCATTCACGAAAGTGACCCTAAGGATGAACCAGGCAACTACAGACCAGTGAGCCTCACATCAATGGTGGGGATGCTCATGGAGACAATCCTAAAGGAGAGGCTAGTGACCTTTTTTAGAGGACAATGGTCTCTAGGATGGCCAACAACATGGGTTTGTCTTGGGCAGGTCCTGCCAAACAAATCTAATTGAGTATTATGACTGGGTAACCAGGGAGCTGGACAGCGGCCGTGCAGTAGTTGTCCTGTATTTGGACTTCAGCAAGGCCTTTGATTCCATGCCACATGGGAGGCTGGGGGGGGGAAGCTAGAATATAGAGTGGTGGGAAAGAAGATGACCAGGCAGCAGAGGGTGGTGGGGACCCTCATCACCAAGGGATGTGTTGAGCAGGGTGCCATAGGGATTGGTACTGGGACCAGTGCTGTTTGGGATATACAGTACATAGCTGATATCTCACATGGGATCTGGAGTAGGATCAGTCTGTTCACTGACGATATGAAGATGGGAGCTGTGGAACATGACATCGATGGGTGGAAGGGGCTGCAGGAGGACCTGACCAAACTACAGGAGTGGTCAGAAACATGGTAGCTGGGGTTCAATGCCAGGAAGTGCAAGGTACTGCATTTGGGAGTTAGGAACCAGGGAAGGAGCTATCAGCTGGGAGGGGTGCAGCTGGAAAGCACTGAGAAGGAAAAGGATCTGGGGGTGCTTATAATGGGCAGCATGAACAACTCAGCTCAGTGCAGGAAGGCGGCAGTAAAAGCCAACAGAATGCTGGGGTGTATAACGAGGGGAATCTCCTCCAGAAATAGGGAGGCGATCCTTCCCTATTACATATCTCTGGTCAGGCTGAACCTGGAGTACTGCATGCGGTACTGGCACACATTCCTGAAGAAGGACATCAAATTGTTGGAAGGGGCACAATGTAGGGTGACCAAGATGATCCAGGGATTGGAGGGAAAGTCCTACGGGGATGAATTGGGTTAGCTGAACATGTACTCCCTGGAGGAGAGGAGAGATGGGGGGGTTATGACTGAAACCTTTAAATATCTTAAGGGGCTAAACAAGGTTAATACAGAAGAGATTTTCCAGCTTAGAAGAGGGAGGGATACGAGACGGCATCAGCTGAGATTGGAGAGGGGAAGATTCAAGAGGGAAATAGGGAGACATTTTTTCACTGAATGGGTGGTGGACAGGTGGAATGCTCTGCTCGAGGAGGTGGTATCCTGTAGAACGGTGGGTGGCTTTAAGAGGGGTTGGGATAGGGTGGGGGGTTGTGATGAAAAGGGGTGGGGAGGATTGGGCAGCTGCAAGTTGAGGGGCTAGCTGCGCAATCGAGCAGACTTGATAGACCATAAGACCTGCTTCTGCTGGCATTTTCATATGTTCATATGTTTGTATGACTCATGGCTCCTGGACAAGAATTGAAGAAAAGGATATTAAGGCTCTTTAGCCATTTTGTGATTCAGCATTTGGTTTAAATACCAAACTTTATGGTTCCCTCCATAATCAGGCCTAACAAAAATGTAACATCAGAAAAAAACAGCAAAAAAGCATAGTCATGACTCGTGATTCTAAAATCTTAATACTGCACTCCTTTTGGCCTTTATTCCTTTTTTGTGCTGCTAAATATAAGGTGACTAATTTGACAGCCAATTTTCAATTTAACTGCAGAGCAGAGGAATTGTAGGTGATGGAAACAAAGGAAAGAACATATTCAGAGTGAACAAAGCAAAACACTCGAGCATCTTTGCTGTCGAAATGTGTTGCAAGCTCAGTACTTCTGAATTTTGCAAAAGTGGATCTCTAGGAACACTGAGGTGACAGAAATACACAGATACATGGTCTATGGCTCTAAATAGCAGCTTTCGTCTTTTTTGCACTGTCCTTTTTTTGCTAATCCCAGCATATTTTTTTCAGGAAACAGAAATGGGGTCAGCTCAAGTGTTTTTTGCAATAAACCATAGTGCAGTCAGCTCATTCATTCCAGCAATCCCATGTGTTGTCAAATATAGCAAACTGTCTGAGAAAAAGAGGTCAGGTTAGCTCTCTTTAGAAAACTGTGAGACTGGTAGATGAGCTAAGTGGTAGATGTATCTGAAATTAATATCCCTTGCAATCCAATTTATGTTCCCCAGCATCAACTGCATTTTCTGCTCCATCTTTGCTTAGCCCATTCAGCCTCTATCCAAACAAAGCTTTAAAAGGGATCAGTGATACACTAGCCATATGAAACTGAGTATGGTATGAGTAAGAAATCAAAGGGAAACCTACTGTATAGCTGTATCCTTTAGTCACTGCCAGTAAATCCATCGTCTGGCTATAGAACAACATCATAAATCCCAACCTAACACAATTTTGTAGTAAGAAGACACAGACTTATTAACACATAGTGAATACAGAAGGGAAAAAAACAGTAGCAGAAACTACAGACTTGTTAGTTTGACCTCAGTGGTAGGGAAAATGATAGAATCACTTCTGAAAGAAAGAATTGTTGAGTATCTAGAGGCCAGCAGGGCACAAGACCCAAGGCAGCATGGATTCACAGCAAGAAGATCATGTCAGATGAATCTAAGAGATTTCTTTGACTGGGTGACCAAAGTAGTAGACCAGGGAGGGGCTGTGGACATGGCCTACCTAGACTTCAGCTAGGCTTTTGACACAGTCCCACACAAAAAATTAATAAACAAGTTAGCCAGCCTGGGAGTGGGTCCCAGGGTGGTAGCCTGGGTAAAAAAATTGGCTGGACAACAGGACAGAGAGGGCAATAATAAATGGAGTCTACTCTGAAGAGAGCAGGGTTACTAGCAGGGTCCTGGAGGGTTCAGTTCTGGAATCAGTCCTTTTTAATGTCTTTATAAGTGACATTGCAGAGGGGCTGGAAGGAAAGGTGTGACTGTTTGCAGATGACACAAGGACCTGCAACAGGGTTGATACAAGGGGGGTGGGTGGGGGTGGGAGGTTTAGAAAGGTTGAGAAGGGACTTGGCAAGGTTGGATGAATGGTCAAAAGTATGGCAGCTTAGATTCAGTGCAAAGAAATGCAAAGTAATGCACCTGGGAAACAAAACTCCAAGGGAAGAGTACACAGTGTTGGTGGGGGGGGGGTTACTAACAACAACAAAAATGGAAAGCAACCCGGGGGTAGTCATATCAGATGACCTAAAGGTAAGCAAGCAATGTGAGAAGGCAGTAAGGAGGGTTGGGGGGATACTGGGATGCATAGGGAGAAGCATCACCAGTAGAAAACAGGAAGTTGTTATCCCTCTGTACAGACAGTTACTGAGACTCCATCTGGAGTACTGGGTGCAATTCTGGATACCCCATCTCTACAAGGACATAGACAAGATGGAGGCAGTCCAGCGGAGGGCAACTAAGATGGTGCAGGGTCTGCACCAAAAACCATATGAAGAGAGACTAAAAGAGCTTAATATGTGCTGTATACCCTCGAGGAAAGGGGGGGGAATAATAGAAACTTTCAAGTACTTCAAGGAAATCAACAAAGTCCAAGAGGGTAGCATCTTTCAGAAAAAGAGATGTGCAAGAACAAGTTGGCATAATTTGAAGGTAGAGTGGGGATGGCGCAGGGGAAATGTGAGGAAGTATTTTTTCACGGAGAGGGTGGTGGACGCATGGAACAGCCTTACTGAGGAGGTCGTGGAGTCAAAAATAGTGGGGGAATTCAAGACTGCATGGGACAGACATAAGGCAATTCTGGTGGGGAGTATCCCTCTGTACAGACAGTTGGTGAGACCCCATCTGGAATACTGCATCCAGTTCTGGAGACACCATCTCTGCAAGAACATAGACAGGATGGAGGCAGCCCAGAGGAGGGCAACTAAAATGGTGCAGGGTCTGCAAGAGAAGCCATACGAGGAGAGACTAAAGGAGCTTAACATGTATACCCTTAAGGAAAGGAGGGAGAGGGGGGACGTGATAGAAACTTTTAAGTACCTCAGTGGAATCAACAAAGTCCAAGAGGGTAGCATCTTTCAGAAAAACAGATGTGCAAGAACAAGGGGACACAATCTGAAGATAGAGGGGGACAGCTCAGGAGCAATGTGAGGAAGTATTTTTTCACAGAGAGGGTGGTGGACGCATGGAACAGCCTTCCTGAGGAGGTTGTGGGGTCTAAAACTGTGGGAGAATTCAAGAATGTATGGGACAGACATAAGACAATTCTGGTGGGGGGTAGGAAGAAGTAGGCTGTTGGTTAACTAGGATCTGCAGCATATCCAATAGGTAGGGGAATGGGCAGGCTGGGTGGGCCAAGCGGTCCTTATCTGCCATCAAAGTCTATGTTTCTATGTAGTTTAGAGTCTTGAAGGATGAGGCAACTCACAAACAGGAAAAATCATGCAATGATCAACATAAACTCATTTGTCCAAGAAATGTTAGATCGGACCTTCAGTAAGCATCAGACTGAATCCAGGGGATTTTGCTGGCCCAGCATTTAGCTCACAGGAGAATGACATGAAAGGCATGCCTCACCTCAAGTGGAGCCAAGCTTTGCTGATTATTCATTGTACAGTGGTAGGAGCAGGAAGGCACAGCAAGGTAAACCTGCATAGGATGTTAAAGGGGGTAACACACTTGGAGAAAGCTCATTGTGGCGCAGCATTGTAAACATCACCAGCTGGGAAAAATCCTTCACTGATCAAACACTTTCTGGTGCTAAAGGAGAAGCAGTCCTTTACCCTTTCAATGCTCCTAGTTTCTGTAACACTGCAACAAGGCCATTAATATGGTGAGAGTAGTCCTCTTGGTGGTGGAACATTAGCCTGAGATCATACGTATAGTTTCACTTTGACATTTAGGGGGGCAAGGGGCAGAATTTATATGTAATTAATTTAAAATTACTGAAAAAAGTGTCAGTCAGGGCAAATTTGGGGGGGGCAACGTCCTCCCCTTAAACTGTGCCTAAGCCTGAGATTTTTATATCAGGAAAAAATATCAAGAGGGGTACCATAGTGGGATTAACTGTTCAGTGGAGTGGACCTGCTTAACCAGTATTTGGAGCAAAAAAAAAAAAACAGTGACAGTTTTTCTTTAGTTCACCACTAGCTAATAGCAAGGAACCAATTTTTTGCAGAAAGGTGGTCATGTTGCAAGTTTTATTTATTAAGCAGAGTGGAGGGTCTGGGCTGTAACATGGTATCATCTAGATACACATGATGCTGCAGATGTTGACTGCAGAGGGAAGGTTATTTATGAAAACTCAGAAAAGAAGGACACCCAGGCCCAGATATTCAAAAGGGTTGCACAACTGATGTGCCCCAGCGCGATATTCAAAGGAAAAGTCTGTGGCACAAATCGATGCACCAAGCGCATCAGTATGTATGCAGAGGTGCAAGCGAGGGCATGCCATGCATACCCTGCACAGCCCGATATTCAGCCGGGATGTGCAGAGCCATGCATCATAACCCTACCTGCGCCAGCACAAGTTGATCAAAAAAGAAGGAACAACGGATGGCCACCCACAGGTGAGCTGCCACATTGCAGGGTGCAACACGGCAGCTGCCACCTGTGGGTTGCCACCTAAGCTCCCGCTGCACCTGGTGGTGCCTCCCATGCCCGATCATGGGAATTAGTTAAAAAAAGCAGAATTCTGTCCAATATCCCTGGTGGTCCAGTGGACCGCTGACTGCCCAATCGCAGGCATTAGTTAAAAAAAAGAACTATGTCTAATATCCCTGGTGGTCCAGTGCACCGCTGTCTGCCCGATCGCGGACATTAGTTAAAAAAAGAACTATGTCCAATATCCCTGGTGGTCCAGTGGACCACTGTCTGCCCGATTGCAGGCATTTGTATTAAAAATAAGAACTATGTCCAATATCCCTGTTGGTCCAGTGGACCACTGTCTGCCCAATCGCGGGCATTTGTATTAAAAAAAAAGAACTATGTCCTATATCCCTGGTGGTGCAGTGGACCTCTGACTGCCCGATCACGGGCATTTGTAATGAAAAAAAATAATAATACCAATATCCCTAGTGGTCTAGTGGTACCCCCTCACCCACCCACTGAGCCCCACCACCGCTCCCTCCGGTCACGCTGGCGGGTGGCAGCACCACCCTGCCGTCCTGCTGCCTGCCGGCTGACACCGTCAGGTGGGGCTGTACACCCAGTGGTCACAGCTTGGCCAATGGGCATGCAGCCATACCGTGCTACATTCAGATATGTGAATGAGTCACTGTCTGGAATGTGTGAAATGCAATGCAAACTACACCCGATCAGCTCACGCTGTGGACCAATGGGCGTCAACTCATACTGTAACTGGCCCACCTGCACAAAGCAGGAAAATGTCTTTAAGATGTAGTAAAGAAGGCCAGGTGGGGCTTCAGTTAGCTAACACTTATGAGGTGTTTGGTGATCAGAAAAGAGATAAAGAGGTGGAGGAGGAGAATTTGGATACCATGGTAGGGGCAACAGCAGAGACACAAGAAACAGGAGATCCCAGTCAAAGTCAGGGCAACAAGGTTAAAAAAAAGAAGAAGAAATGAAGGAAACTGATTTGAAACAAGGTCGACCCTATGGTGGAGGATAAAAAAAAAGGGGGGGACTGCAAGGAAAAACATTATTTGTTGACTTATGGTTCTATTTTCTCTAACGTCTGTTAATGTAAACAGTATTTTGAATGGAAAAAAAAGAGGGCAAGTGTGGGTTGAATTAAGAGATCTGGCAAGTGAGGCCATATTTGTACAGGAGAGATGGCTAAAGTCTTTGAACATGATGTATCAATGGCAGAGGGAATGGATATGGGGCAGTCATATCGGTCATTTGGGCAAAATAAAGTGGATGGGGTGAGAATTCTTTTTTCTGGAAATAATACAAAACTACAGAAGATTGTGGACATACAACCTGGAAGGGCCTTAATGGTGGATGTGTTGTGGTATGGTGAGCTGAGTAGATTTATTGTGGTATATGCGCCACAAAGTAAGGCGGAGAGAGTGCAACTTTTTGAAGAAATTCAGCCCTTTTAATGTACAGGGAGAAACATTTATTACGGAGGTGACTTTAATTGTACCTTTGAAAGGACAGATAGAAGGCAAAAGGGGAAAAGGTTTATTGTGACTGACTTGCTCTGGAGAAGTCAGTTAAGATGACAGAACTAAAGAATATATATAATGGAGGTCAAACACCGGTTAAATTTACATACTTAGTGGGAAACGCTTTTCAACAATAGACTATGTTTTCTTATCAGGCAGAATTCAAATAGTTAAAACAACATTAATTCAAAATTCCTTTTCTGATCATTTGGGGGTTAAAGGGATAATTTGTATGGACTCTGGAATAGAACAACCTTGCCAAAGATATAAGTTAAATACAGCTTGCTTACATGAGAGCATAGTTTTAATCAGTTTAATGATTATCGTTGTACAAAGAGCATCTGTGATATGTTTGTATAAAGATTTATTTTTATGGTGGAAGGAGGTAAAAGTGGAAGTAAGCACTTGGGTAAAGAGCTTTGGAAAAACAAAAGCTAATAACGACTTTTTAAGGTACTTAAAGTCAAGAAATCAGCTGTTGAAATTATATGAGGCTGGTTACAAGGAGGAGGGGATGTCTCAATACAAATAGAAAAAGTTAAAAGTAATATGAGACAAGTACAATACAATAGAGTGAAAATGCTAGAAAAAGAATTAAGTTTTAGAACTCAAAAAAGCCTGTTTGCTGACCCATGTGAAGCTTTTAAAGAGAAGAAGAGAAGGTCTAGAATTACAATTTTAAAGGATGGAGTGAGGAATATAGTGAGAACAACAGAAGAGATAAATAGAATTGTGGAAGAGAATATAGGTAGATTAGTGATGAATTATCAGGTCGGGATGCTAGGAGAAGAGGAGTGTCTACATGGATTAGGTATTCCAACTCTTGGTAAAGATATTAAGGAAAAATTAAATAATAAGACAGAGGAAGCTGAAGTCTTAGAAGTAATTAAGAATCTGAAAGAGGGGTTTGTGGTCCCGGGGCAGAATGGAATCCCCAATGAATTTTATAAAACGTTTCCAGAAGTTATGGCAGCCTTTCTAGCCAGAGTATTTAATGATATGTATGCAAAACAAGATATTTGTGGACTGCTCACTACCAGGTTGTAGCTCAGGAGGCTTGAACACATTGACACTTGGGGCTGGGATTGACACACTGTGTGGGAAGCCTTGGCCACCAGAGTGGGCACTGAAAGTCGCAGGATGGATTCTGACTGCTACAGGAAATTGCATCCCTGACACCACAAACCTGGAGGTCCAAAGATACTGGGCCTCACTGACTGGCCCACCCTTGCCCCCAGATAGGGCTACCCTATCTGATAGCCTCCTTTGCACACCAGCATTACCTGCTGGAGGTACACAGGTTTCTCACTGTACTGAACTTGTTTTGGGCCCTGGTCACTCTGAGCACATTCTGCAGGTTTGTATTCCTTGCCCCTGTGTCTGCTGTGCCTTCTCAGCAGTCTCCTGACCTCAAGGACCCTATTGGAGCAACCTTTCCTTTTGATTCTACCTTGATGGAGGTCACGGTCTCTCTTGAGCCAGCTCCTGAAGCCCTGATTCAACCCTGGTCTGCTCTTGTGGGGGATACTGTAACTCTCCCTCCCAGAAAGACCTGTGCCACCACCTGCCAGACCGAAACAGTTTTCTGACCTGTTTCAGGCTTGTGGGAATTGGGCCCCATGTTGGAATGTGGTCAGATTGATTTAAAAAGGGGGTGTTGGATCATGCTATAGATTGGATATATATGGCTATGAAGTTACTTAAAGAATCATGGTTATTTCATGCTGCTGACTTCTATGCTCTGATTAATTTTGGTGACTCCACCTACGATATCAGCTTTAAGCTGATTGCAGGGCTTGAGAGATTTGGGGCTTAGTTTGAGAAGCATAAGGATTCCCTGTTGTGGACTCTTATCATGGCTGCACCACTGACTAAACCGACCCTGCATACCATCACAGTGCTTTTCCGTAATGAGGGGGTCAATACTGCAGACATTTTAAGTTGGTTACATAGATGTTGTGAGGTTCTGGACTGTCCAGAACCCCTGATTGGCTCAGAACAAACCTGGACAGTGGGGTGGTGAGTCCAAGTCAAGCTATGGAAGTTGGATTTGGGGGTAATGCACCTCCCCTGTACATTTTACCTGGGTGAAGACAGGGGCACCTTGTTCTACCAAGGGCACCCTAATACCTGTTTTAAGTGTGGATCCCTTGCCCATTTCAGTAATGCCTGTGACAGTATCAGGTGTAGTCACTGCCTATGGTTTGGTCACCTGGGCAGGGACTGCCCAGATTGTTGTAATTTATGTAATAGGAAGGGCCTTACTTATGTTAAATGCCCTTGGGCATCCCATTACAAAGGATCATCCATTCCCCAGGAGGACATAGTCACAAGAGCCCAGCATCACTTCCCACCCCTGAACATGGCTCCCACAATGGCCATTGCACCCTTGACACTCTAGGAGTCTTTACAGGCACCCACCCCTCAGTTGCAGGCAGAAACAGCACTGGCCATAGGGTCTCTTGCCCCCCTGTAGTTGACATTGCCCCTGACATTAAGTTTGGGTCTCCTACTGCACCCCAACCTATTATGCATCCTGAGGCAGCTCTGCCTGCTTTGGAACAGTCCACATCCTTGCCACTCCCATCAGTTATGTTCCCTTCACCTACCCCGGATGACTTTATCCCAGTCCCCCTGAAAGGGAAGAAACAAAGATCTAGGTGTGTCATTCCCCCAGTAGAGAGGGGAAAAAGGGTGCGGCTGCACTACACCACCAGAATAGGTATAGTGTACTGGCCGGGCCCAAAGCATGGGGGAACACAGATGTGGAGGATGGTGATTCAGAGGCCTCTTCCGTGCACTCATCTCAGTTGGATTACTCCTCTGATATGAAGCTAGCCCCACTAGAACAAACCCCACCCCCACCCTCACCCCGGAGGATAGGAGGAGAACTGGATCCCAGAATGTGGTTACATGATCTCTGTTTGCATTTTTCTTCCCTCCTGGTTCTTGATAGGATCCCTGCAGGTTGCTACTATTAATGTAAATAGTATATGAAAAGTTATTGTAAGAGGCTGCTGATACTCACATCTTTGCAGGCGCTTACAGCTCATTTTATATTCTTACAGGATATGCATATGAAAACAAGGTTCAGATTGACTCAAGCATCCTGCCTGTGGATGAAAAGCCCATCCTTTTGGCCAATCGGTGGGGACTGCTGCGATGGTGTGGGGATCCTGTTTCACTCCTGGACATTCGTGTCTCAAGACTTGTTGACATACAATATGTCCTGGATGTGCTCTGGCCCTAGATGTCACGTTTCAGCAAGATAGACTTTGGCTTATCAATGAGTATGTTCCATAGTCTAAGGCGGATAGGGTGTCACTGTTTCAGTCCATTCAACCTTTTTTACTTACTTCCCACCTAGTTGTGTAGGGTGGGGATTTTAACTGTGGTTTGACCAGGGCAGATAGAGGTTTGCAGATGAACAAGCTCTTCTCAGATTCAAACTGTTTGAATTCGATCCTCCATATGACATCCCTTATGGATGCCTATAGGACATCTCACCTGTCTGGGGGGGCATACATACTTTCGTGGTATATTATGGACACAAATTGACTACCTTTTTGTCTCTGAACTCATGACTGTAGTGACTGTGCACACTAGCAGCATGGAATATTCCAATCCTAAGCTGTTGACCTTTACTTTGACTTGATCTGATGCCCCCATACACGGCGATGGGCTGTGGAGGCTGAATACGGTGATATTGCAGGATTGCATGTTGTTGGCTAAATGGAAGTCACTCTGGATGGTTCATGAGTCTGTACTCTGTCTGTACGATTTCCTCGCTGATTGGTGGCTGGATAGTAAGAATGATTTTCTGACTTTTTTTAAACAGTACACTGGCATGCAGGCAACTAGCTGCTACCTGAGGTACTTCTACCTGAGAGACCATCTACAGAAAGTGTACTCACTGGCAGTAACCACTGGCATGGTTTACGTTGCTCAAATTCTCACATTGCAAGCAGATCTGAGAAAGCTACAATATGGCCGTGAGCAGCCCCTACATCAAGAAATGCATTTTTGTACGCAATGCTCCTCCCAAACTTTTAACCCCTCTTCTGATTGCAAATGGTGAGTAGACAGTAGGTCCATGGGGACTCTGTATGATGCATCTTGCCAAGTTTTTCATACTGGCTGAGCCATTTCCCCATGTAGTCTGAGAGTTTATGATATCTACCTTTTCCTCCCCCCTACAGGCCCACACGGACTGGTCATTTCTTTCCAGTTCGACTTTCCCAGCCTTGTCTAAGACAGATACCCAGTGGCTTTTGACACCTATTTCAGCATCAGAGGTGCTTTGGGATATTTTCTTGCTCCAGGCAAACACGGCACCTGGCTTTGACGGTTTGAGCCCAGAGTTTTGTAAATGTTTTAAGGAGATGCTGACCCCTGTACTGGTGGATATTTTTAATGACTGCCTTACTCAGGGCATTTTCCCTGCTCCCATGTCTCAAGCCATACTAGCGTACATTTTTAAGAAAAGGGATAAGGTGAACCTTCATAATTGGACACCTTATGTTCATTAATTCCATGTGTGGGAGGTCAAAAAGGTCAAAAAGGACTTTTCTTTTTAATATTTTACTCATCATATTGTTTTTATGAAAGTGAAATGTTAGGCATCATCTCTGTATATATAATATAATCCTATAATTTAGACTAATGAATAAGTCCTTGATGTTATATTCAGAAAAGTTTTTTCATCTTCTAACCCTGTGCTAGGGAGGTCAAAAGGTCAACTTAGAAAGTTTTTTTTATTTTTAACAATCATTTTAATTAATCAATGGTTTTCTATCACATTAAATTATGATAGTCCGATATCATGTATTTCATTCCACTCCATGAACAGAAGGTTAAAGGTCATCTGTCAGATTTAAATTGTTTGAAAATTATATTTATGAAATAGATTCAAAGAAAAAAGGTTTTAAGTTTCTGATATGCAAATTTTGAACCAGTATATCATGTTTATACTACCCTGTTAACACATGACCACAGGTGATTTTGAATAAGGAGAAATAATACATACATGCTGAATGGACCAGTGTGGTCACCTGGTGTCCTATCTATGTTTCACCCACAATCTGTAGCTTTTTATTTTATTTTGAAATACAAACTTGCCAATTAGTTTCTATGTTCATCCCTATGTTTCTGTCCAGTGTATGCATATAAAAAATCCATCTCATCTCCACCACAAATAAGATCTCTCTGAGGTTCCCTTCTCTTGGTGGTACCAAAACTTTCTAAGCCCCAAAATCTAAGAAAGGCTCCATTGTGTGATGCCTCATTAATACGTTCAGCTACAGGGGAATTTTCATCATGGTTTCTGATGTATACTTTATGTTCCTGAATTCTACGTCTTCATTCCCTGCTGGTCTGCCCTATGTATAGCATATCGCAGGGGTATTGTATTAAATATACCACTGCTTCAGTGTTACACGAGATATGCTGTTTAATCTCAAATTTTTGCTGAGTGTGTAGATGGCCATATGTCTGTTTCTTCGAGGTGTGGTTACAAACACTGCATCTGCCACAGGGACCATGCCAGGGGTTGGGGGCCCAACAGTAATTGTGTGCCTACAGACTCTGGAGTTTTAAACTGGGAATGTACCAAAGTATCTTGTAAGTTCTTTACTTTCTTTGCCACTATAATAGGTTTATGTTTTAGTGACTTTATATGCTGGTTATCTGTTTGAGCCAGGTACCAATGTTTATTAACAAATTCTCGTAATATCAGCCATTTTGTGGTTATACTTAATGGAAAATTCTACACGTGGTGTCTCAGATGTATTTACTTTGGGCTGTAAAAGATCTTCCTGATTTTTGTTACTGATTCTATTTTCAGCTTGGCCTAACACATGTTATTTGTAACCCCTTACCCTAAATTTCCGTAGCATCTGATGTGTTTCTTGTTCTGCACTTTCTGCCTGACTTCAGTTACTGTACGTTTAACTCGGGTGAGCTGCACATAGGGTATATACAGAGATGATGTATAACATTGCACTTTCATACAAATAATATAGACCACCAGCCTAGGAGGAAGAAACAGATAGGGAGCTGATGCTAGCCATCCAAAGGATGGCAGACAAGGGTGAGGTAGTACTGGTTGGAGACTTCAATATTCCAGACGTGGACTGCAGCATCCCAGCAGCAGCATCAACTAGGAGCAGATTTATCCTGGACTCCCTTCAGGGTGCCTTCCTCAAGCAATTGGTCATGGAACCAACTCAGCAGAAGGCAATACTGGACCTTGTGCTCACAAACAGGTACAGTGTGATGGGGGTAACAGTGGGGGAGCACCTGGGGAACAGTGACCACCAGTCACTGTGGTTTGAAATCACAGAAAGAGCAGAACCAAACCACACAAAAACATGTATCCTGGATTTTAGGGGGGCAGACTTTGGGAAAATGGGGAGATACTTGAAAGAGGCATTAAGGGGAATGGGGCAGGAATCAGGGGTTGAGGAACAGTGGGCGGTATTTAAAATGGGATTACAAGAGCAACAGAAATTGTATTAAGCAGGTTAGCAAGAGGAAAGGAAGAGAGACCATTATGGTTTCCAAAGAGGTAGCAAAAGAAAGTGAAAGCCAAAAAGATTGCATTCAGGCAATACAAAAGACACAGGCAGAAGGGATAGGGAGAAGTACCAGGAGAAGCAAGGGAGGCGGGAGGTCAGTAAGGAAGCCAAAGCTCAGACAGAAGAACACATTGCAAAATCAGTGGGTAGAGGGACAAAACCTTTTACAGGTACATAAGTGAAAAAAGAAAGGCAAAGGGAGGGATAGTGAGACTGAAGGGGGAGGATGGGGGCTGTGTGGAGGATGACAACAGTAAAGCTGACATATTGAACAGGCATTTCTGCTCAGTCTTTACTGAGGAAGAGGAGGGTAATGGGTCTGAACAGAGTACAAGGGATGAGAATGGTGCAGAAATGGATGCAAGTCCCTTTACACGAGAAAGGGTCCTGAAGGAACTGGAAGTAATAAGAGTTGATAAAGCAATGGGGCCAGATGAGGTGCACCCCAGGGTCCTTAAAGAACTAAGAGAGGTGGTGGCTGAACCTCTGTCTATCCTGTTTAGCCGATCACTGGAAACAGGGGAGGTACCCAAAGACTGGAGGATAGCAGATGTAGTCCCTTATACAAAAGTGGGAACAAAGAGGAAGGGGGAACTACAGACCAGTCAGCCTCACTCGGTAGTGGGAAGATCATGGAGCACTACTGAAGGAGAGATTGGTGGAACATCTGGTTGTCAATGGACTACAGGACCCAAGGCAGCATGGTTTCACCAGGGGAGGTCATGTCAGACCAACCTCATTGAATATTTTGACTGGGTGACTAAGGAGGTGGATCAGAGGAGGGCAGTGGACATGGCCTATCTGGACTTCAGCAAGGCCTTTGACACTGTGCCACATAGAAGACTATTGCTACAAACTGAGGAATATGGGTGTGCACTGGGACAGTAGTGTGGTGGGTAGGTAACTTAGGCGGCAGGACACAGAGGGTGGTGGTAAATTGTTGTCACTCCACAGAGGGAAGAGTGACCAGTGGGGCACCACAGGGATCAGAAAGGGACCGGTCCTATTCAATATCTTCATCAGTGACATTGCACAGGACCTAGAAGGCAGAATTTCACTGTTTGCTGATGACACAAGCTCCGTAACAGAGTAGACACACCAGAGGGTGTCGACAGAATGAGAGGACCTGCAGAAACTTGAAGAAAATGGTCAGGGTTTGGCAGTTGAAATTCAATGCAAGGAAGTGCAAGATAATGCATATGGGGCACAAAACCCCTGGCACAATATATCAGTTGGGGGTGAGGATACATAGCATGCACCAAGCAGGAAAGGGACCTTGGGGTTATCATCTCTGATGACCTCGAGGCAGGAAACAGTGTGACAAGGCAGCAGGTAAAGCAAATAGGATGCTGGGATGCATAGGCAGGGCATCACCAGCAGGAAAAGGAGGTCATAATTCCACTATACAAGACACTAGTGAGGCCCCACCTGAGTACAGTGTACAGTTCTGGAGACCATACCTACGTAAGGACATAGACAGGATAGAGAAGGTTCAGAGGAGGGCAACAAAGATGGTGCATGGATTGCATCACAAGTCATATGAGGATAGGTTGAAGGAACAGAACATGTACTCCCTGGAGGAAAGGAGGGAGAGAGGAGATATGATAGAGACATACAAGTATCTTACAGGGAGGAACAGGGTGCAGGAATACACTATTTTTAAGTGAAAAAGATGTTTCAGGACTAGAGGGCATGGGATGAAGTTGGAGGGAGGACGATTCAGAGGAAACATGAGGAAGAATTTCTTCACAGAACGGGTGATGGACAAGTGGAACACCCTGCCAGAGGAAGTGGTGGGGGTTGAAACAATCATGGGATTTAAGAATGCATGGGATAGACATAAAGGAATTCTGGAGGTCGGAGGTAAGGGGCAACAAACTTCTTGGAAAACATAAACTGAACTTACAAGCTCAAATGGGCAGACTAGGTGGGCCATAGGCCCTTATCTGCCGACACTGTCTATGTATCTATGTATCTATGTAAGGCTAAAATTCTTTATTACAAAAAACATTTGAATAATGAATCAGACCCTAGGAAATTTTGAAAATCTATAAATATATTATCGAAACCTGGGCAAGAAGTTGAAACAAATTACACTCTTAAGATTGGTAAAAGCTTAATAGAAGACACCCATGAAATAGTAAATTTGTTAAATGACTTTTTTGTGAACCTACCAGGTCTTGATGTAATGGCATCGGGTCTAGATCTACAAAAACAGCAGAAAATAATTCATTTTACAGGATCACATCCACCTTTCCATTTTAAAACTCTAAAAGTGTCTGAGGTTTATACAGGATTAACAAAAATAAATGCAAATAAGTCAGTGGGGCCAGATTTACTTGAGGGGAGATTTTTAAAGATAGCTGCTAAACAAATTGCACCTATTGTGACTAACATATTTAATAAAAGCTTACAAGGAAGCTACTTTCCACATCAGTGGAGGGTGAGTAAAATTGACCCTATATTTAAAGGGGACCAATCTACTGAGCTAAATAATTACAGGCCAATTGCTCTACTATCTGTCCTGGCAAAATGCTTGGAGAGACATGTACATACACAAATGATGAAATATTTAGAGAAATATAACTTAATTACACCTTGCCAATTGGGTTTCCAAAAAGGCCATTCTACTGCATCAGCACTGCTGGAGTTTAACGACCTTGTAAATACATCATTGTATGAGGGGTTGGAGACTGCAGTGGTGTCTGTAGATCTATCGAAGGCTTTCGACCTGGTGAACCACCCCCTTTTGTTACAATAGCTGAAAATATGGGGTTTACTGAAGGCCCAAGGGACTGGTTGAAATCCTATCTGGAGGACCACACACAGTATGTCCAAATAAAGAGGGAAAGCTCACAAAAGTGGGCAGTTATTAGGGGAGTGCCAAAGGGGTCCATTTTAGGACCCCTGTTATTTTTGATCTTCAACAGCCTCCCACAAGTTATACAATATTCAAATATATGGCTGTATGCAGATGACACTGCTTTAATGACAACAGCTAGTAATAGCAGGGAACTTGAAACAAAAATTCAGTTGGATTTCAACAGTATGGGGGTTCACCAGGTCAGGCCTAGTGATGAATACCAAAAAAAACAAAGTTGTTATATTTTGGGCCAAACTCAAAGGGAAAGAAACAGTCAAATATAAAGACAAAGAACCTCAGTGCGAAAGTACTGAGGCAATGGTTACCACAAAGGGGACTGGCTGGGAAGCTAGGTTTCAAAGAAATACAAAATCACACATGCTCCCATAATGTAAAGCATCAAGGGCTGCACATGCAGATCACCACAGAATATTATGCTGGTTCAACTTTAAGCAGAATTGCATGGTGCCGAAAGGCCTCTCACATAGTTTGCAAAGGGTGCCAACAGAAGACACAGACACGTGTTTCGTCCTACTAGGACTCATCAGTGTGCCTTGTCTGTTTTATACCCCAGTGGAATGAACCAGCTACCCTAA
Organism: Neoceratodus forsteri; assembly: GCA_016271365.2. NCBI lineage: Eukaryota > Metazoa > Chordata > Ceratodontiformes > Ceratodontidae > Neoceratodus > Neoceratodus forsteri. Next base: position 1,597,713,833 of record CM057450.1, read on the forward strand.
GATGGTCTATCTGAGTTATGTTGTGGAGAACCCAATTAAAACAAAAAACAAGTTAAAAGACAAAGAACCTCAGTGCCCAAGTACTGAGGTAATGGTTAACACAAAGGACACTGGCCGGGAAGCCAGGTTTCAAAGAAATACAAAATCACACATGCTCCTATAATGTAAAGCATCATGGGCTGCACAAGCAAATCACCACAGAATACCATGCTGGTTCAACTTAAAATGCATGGTGCCGAAAGGCCTCTCACACAGTTTGCAAAGGGTGCCAACTGAAGACACAGACACGTGTTTCATCCTAAAATAACTCATCAGTGTGCCTCATCTGTTTGACACCAGAGTGGAATGAACCAGCTACCCTAAGATGATCTATCTGGGTAATGTTGTGGTGAACCCAATTAAAACAAAAAACAAGTTAAAAGACAAAGAACCTCAGTGCGCAACTACTGAGGCAATGGTTACCCCCAAAGGGCACTGGCCAGGAAGCCAAGTTTTAAATATAAAAGTGTACAGTGGTGTTTCTTTAGAACAAGTGACTGAATATACCTATTTGGGTATTATTTTTGATCAGAATATGACTTTTGTGAAACATATAGGGGTACTAATTGAAAGGGTAAACAAAAGGGTGGGAGCCCTAAGAAGAACAACTAAGTGTTTAAAGTGTACTATGGAATAGTAAAGTACATTTTGCAGTGTAGTCTGAGAACACATCACTACAGCTTGCTGACCTCTCTGAAATGGCTGCCACTTGAAATAAGATGTGCCACAAGATGGCAAAAATTGATTTACAAATATCACACAGATAGTCCCAAGCATTATATAAATAAAAATGTATTTGATGGGTGTTATCAAATTGATTCAAGACTAAAGAGATCAAATTATCAAAACAAAATTTCCATTGTGGTTTCTAAAAATAAATATGGGGAAAAGACATTATGCTCTCAAGCAGCAAAATACTGGAATATCTTACCCAACCAAGCACGCACATTCCCATTGTATAGTCAGTTTATGCAGGCATTAATTAAACCAAGTTCTGTAACATGTCAGTGTTTTGGATGATTTAATATGAATGGATATAGGAAGTTTGGAGAATGTTACTGAATTTTGATGAGTGATTTACATATTTATTGTAAATGTCAATATCCATTTTGTACTTTGCATTTAGTGTTTTCTAAATGTATAGGCAACTTGTAGAAAACAGGACAATCTTGTAAACTAGGCCAACCGGCCTAAAGATTTGTTTTTTCCTGTATAAAAATAAAGTTTTTACTACTACTTTTACTACTACTACTTTACAAAACAGCTAAAGAAGGTTACTCTGAGGAGGAAGGGTAACCAATGTTCAGAAGGTTAGGGATGGCAGTGACTCTGAGTGCCCTGATGCTAAGAGCTATGGACCCCAGTTTAGGAACTGAAGATGACATGCCCCATGCTTTGGGAAAATGTGAGGAATTTGCCACTGCTCAGAGGACTGATCCTAGTTTGGAGAGGCTGAGGGCTTGTGCAAAATCTGATGGGACACAGGGAGGTGACATGAGACATAGAGGGTGGGATATTCAAAAGGGTTGCGCTATGCGCAAGTCCGAATTTGCACCATTCTGCGATATTCAGCAGGAGGCAGTTGCGCCACTGAAAACAGGCTGAGCAACAGCGCAATGCAAATGAAAGCATGCACAACCGAAGTGGGTGGATCCAAGCATAAAGAGCGCAATGCGATATTCAAAGGTTTGCACAATGCGCAATAGCGGAACAACCGGAAGGTGCGCCACAGCGGAAATGAGCCAAAATAAAAAGGCTCAAGTAAGAGGTGCAAGAACGCTACAGGGATGCCAAGCAAGACAGACAGTGAGAGACAGACATCGACAGTCCAGAACAGGGCAGACAAGGGAAGTTGTGTGGGCCATAGGCTGAAGAGGCCAGTGGGGGTACCCAGTGCAGTGGAGGTAGCAGTCAGGACAGCGGGAGTAACAGAGCAACATCAGCCGGGGGGGTCACAAGCCAGGGAGATGGACAGTGCCAGCTTCCACATGGAAGCTGTAATGAGGGGGGTGAGAATGCATGCTGCAGGGGGACGTGGCCATGGAAGGGCCCGTCGGCGGTACGCCCCCAACAGGCAGTACCGTGCCTGCATCAGCTTTGAGCTGTACACAGATGTAGAGATCGTGGGCCAGTACTGCCTAAACAGGGCAATACTGAGGCGGCTCTGTGAGCTGTGCAGTGATGTGATGCGATGCAGGCACCCTCACGACGGAGTCATGCTCTGTCGGTGGAGACCAAGGTGACAGCCTGCATGTGCCTGCTCGCCACGGGCACCTTCCAGAGGCCGACAGGGGACACCACAGGCATCACACAGTCGGCCACGTCATGCATCCTCACCCAATTCCTCAGCGCACTGCTGCCACATGCTGCAGAGCACATCCATTTCCCCAGCACCGTGGCAGAGCGTACAGCAAACATGCAGGGGTTCCACAGGGCAGCACGTATGCCTGGCATGCTAGGGGCCATAGACTGCACCCATGTGGCCATTCGCACGCCACCTGGCCCCGATGGGGCTGCATATAGGAACAGGAATGGCTATTCCAGTGTCAACTGCCAGGTGGTGTGTGATGCCACTGGGTGCATAATCAATGTCTGTGCCACACACCCTGGTGGAGCACATGATGCCTTCATATGGTATCAGTCCACACTGTGCCATCGATTAGAGAGTGGGGACATCCCCACAGGCCATCTAGTGGGTGAGTACGCATGTAGGAATTGCAAATGTGGGGCAAGGGTGGGAATACCACAGGTGCTATGGTAGTGGCACACAGGGATATTGGCAATATGGACCTGAACATGATACTCATCTCCACCATCTCCACACAGGTGACAGCGGATACCCACTCCGTCCCTGGCTGCTGACACCCACCAGCGCCCCATGACCCCATCGCAGCAACGCTATAATGAGGCACATGCCGCCACACGCAACATCATCGAGCGGGTGTTTGGGATGCTCAAGGCATGCTTCCGATGCTTAGACACCTCCGGTGGTGCCGTACAGTACAGCCTCTCAAAGGCCTGTGGGATATTCCTGGCCTGTTGTATCCTGCACAACATGTCCAAAGACTGTGGGATAGCCATTCAGGTCGAGGAGGGGGACAGCGATGGGGACGCCAGCGGCGCCGGTGATGATGGTGATGAGCAGCCCCCCCTTGGACGGCGGGACCCACGACTGATCTGGCAGGCCCAGCTGCACCGGGACACCATCATGGAGGAGCATTATGCATGACACAGGTAAGTCAAGGGGCCATGTGCAACCAACACTGTCCTGGCGCAACCCACAGACACACAGAGCAACACACCAGGGATGCATGACGGCAAGGGGAGTGGAAGGGACCAGTCACACAAACACACCATCAGGGAGGGGTGAACAGTCATATGGACACACACACACACACACACACACACACCAGGCACAAAGCATACATGGGCAGGTACACAGCAGAGCAGGACAGACATGGCAAACACACAGATCCACAGACCACCCACCACCTGTACTGTCCAAGTACATGTGTCAGATGCTGGGCACCCTTGCACCTTGGTGTACAGTACAATGCAGGCATCATCATGCACATGCACCTGTGGACAGCAGTCGGGATGGTGTGCAGGTGGTCCGTGTATAGGCGTGATGAGCAGGGCACCCACCAGTGCTGCGGCCCACCATGGCGCACATTGCACAGGGCAGCACCAGACAGGGCCTGCACTGGGAGACAGATCAGTCATGTTGCACTGTTCCCACCACCACCGGATGCATGGGCCCGCCCGTGACCCAACAGCACTGGCAGGCTGAGCAGGGGCCACATGGGGTGGCACCGATGAGACCTGGGGTTCCACTGCGCGATCCGACCTTGTCCGCTGGGGTCTGCAGTATAAACATACCTGCACCAGGGTGCTCGGGATGCCTACAGCAGAACCTGGCGTCGACAGGCTGGGTGTCACATGATGCCAGGAACGTGGAGTGGAGAGCGTACTGTGTGGGGTGCGTGGTACAGGGGCACCTGCTTGTGTGCCCAATGCAGCCACGACAGCGACCAATGCCTGGGTCTGCCTGTCAATGGCGGCGGTCACATCCATCCGCATATGGACCATCTCTGCAAGGATCAGAGCACAGTCCCTGCTGTGCCGCTCCACAGCCACACACAGTGCCTCCATGGATGTTGCAACCCCTCTTGCTGCTGCACTGATTCCCACAGCAGGTGGATGTGCTCTTCAAATGGGTACTGTGCCAGGCATCCTGTCCCCTGGGTATGGAAGGTCCTGATGCTCAACACCCCTTGAGGTGGGCGCTGTTCTGGGACCAGGAATGGGCATATTAAAGGGTGGTGGGCATGTGCCACCACTGGACTACCCCAGACCTGGTGGGTGACTGCTGCTGCGCCCTCAACCCCTGTGCCCAGGGACCACTCGTTCCACTGCTGTGGCCACAACAGTGCCAGACACCTGCACAGCCACCGGTGCTGCCCCACCGGTGCTGACAGGCACAGCCTGGGACTGTGCCAACATGCTGGCACACACGTTGGAACCAGCTAGGCCCAGGGGCACGTGCTGGCCTGCTGTGTGTCCATCATGGGACACACACATGTCCTGCCCATTGCAGTCCTTGCATCATCAATGGTGCAGGTGGGTGCTACGGCCACAGTCACAGCGTGCTGCGTATGCTTGCATGCCAGACTGCAAGCACAGGCTGTGCACCCCCACACCTGACTCACCGACAACAGAGTTGGCAGCCAGGCGTGCATACTGGTGCAGTGCATGCTGGCTGGCGACAGAGGTGGATGGACCCTCCTCCAACTCCGGCAGGTCTTCCTCACTGCCTGGACCCACCACCACCGTCCCCTGAAGATGAACAGGATCTGTAACAGAAAGTGAGGACATGTGAGTGCATGTGAACAACCTCCCCCCCAACACCACCACCATGTCATACCGTGCAGTGATGGGCTTCCACCTGTCTGGAATCCACCTCCTGGTACGCCCTCAATAGCACTCCACTGCATTGATGCAGCCAGTTGGTCCTCAGCCAGGGTCAGCTCCGCCACTGCTGGCTGGCCCCTGCCTGTGCCAGCACGTGCCGCCCTGAGGGCTGCCACCTTCACCCTCCTGCGGTCTGTCCCCATCTTCTTTTTGCATTCCTGCATGGAGTGCTGGTGGCTTCCATGCAGGTTCACTGCCCGAGCTACCCCCTCCCATGCAGCCACATGGGCCTGAGGGTGCCCGCCATCCACTCAGTAGTGGCTCCTCCTCCAGGTAGGCCTGGAAGAGGTCTCTGTCTCTCTGCCATGGTGAAGTTGGGCCTCCTCCTCCACGCCCACCATCCTCACCCCTCACCTTGGCTCTGCTCGGTCATGTCGGGTCTGTAGGGTGGAAGTGGACACCTGTCACTGTGCAGTCTGGCGTTATCCCATGACCATTGTCCAGAACATCTCACAACTGCAACCCACCTCTCACCTGCAGTAACTGAATCTGGCCAGCTTGGCCCAATGTCGCACCATTTATAAGCACCAATGCATGCAAATTAGAGGTGGAGCAACTGTAATGAGATCCAAATCGTGCCACTGCGCCTTTGAATGGCTGATCAGATGATTTGCATGTATCGGCTGAATAGCACCGTTGCGCTGCTATCGGTTGAGCAGTGACCAATAGTAGCATTTCGTGACTGTGAGTACACCACATTGTGCATGCCCAGGTGACTTATGCAGGCATCTGCCGTGCTGATGACGTGCTGTGCACGATCGGCAATTCAGGACATGGCCACCATTATGCCAGTGGCGCTACAGCGCTGGGAACCAAATGGCTCTGTGGCACAACTGTGCAATAGTCCACTGTGGCACTGGCACGCAGGTGACTGTTCGTGCAGGACGTGTAGACATCCGATGGCACTGTGCGTGGCCTTGCGCCACTGAACCCTGACCTTGTGCCCGACCTTTGCCCCCTGGCGCTGTACGTCTGGCATGTGTATGGCTCTATCACGCTGTTCGGTGACAGCGCGATAGGGAATGGCAGCGCTGTACCGACAGCACAATAGGGAATGGCAGCGATGTACCACGCAGCACTTCCACATGGGGTTGCTGCGCTGCTGAGCACCATATTGTCTACTATAGCATTAGAGATGGCATGCAGGAGAGCCCCTCAGTGGGATGCCCTTGAGCTGGCCAACCTTGTGGCCACTGTGGAGCCCACTCTTTGGTGAGGTGCCACTGGACAGGGCTAGGACCCAGGTCTGGGAAGAGGTGGCCACTGACCTGGAGGCGGCCACAGGCCACAGGAGAATGGCCAAACAGTGCAGGCACCGGTATGGGGACCTGAGACGGAGGGAGCCGGAGCTACTGGCACGTCTGCGGTCGCATGCCAGGAGGAGCGTGGTGCCTCGTCCAGGTGGGTGATACGTCTACTACACTTATGGTCCATATGGGTAGCACTGTCTCATGTGTCCAGCCATAGGGAGGATGGTCTGGGGTTGGCTGTGGCGGTGTTTACAGGGTATGGGATGGGTGGGTCTGGCTGGGTGGGTGGGCACACACATTGGGGCGGGGGGAATATGCTTTGGGTTTGTACTGATGTGTTTCTCTCCTTTTGTCTCCCACAGGCATGGCCGAGTGGAGGAGGAATTTGGAGCAGCAGCGGAGGGTGGTGGCTGCAGAACCGGATCGTGGTGGTGAACAACCACAACGCCAGCAGCATCCTGATGAGGGTGAGTGCCATGACACCATGATTGCTATTGCATGCTGTGTGACAGGGTGGGAGGCAGGGCATGGCCACCATCCATGGACACCACTGCCATGCACGCGACATGTGAGAGTCAGCACTGTCCAGTGCCACTGCATGTCTGGGAGTGCGTCAATGGTGGTCCATGTGTGCACTGGGCACATGGCTGTGGCACTGCCTGCTCACCGCTAAGCCACGTTACTGTACGGCCTTGGTGGTGCTGTGCAGGACATGGGCGGTGGGTGTGTGCAGTGGTCCACATGGCTGTTGCTGTCTGGTTGGGCATGTCTTGTGGACACGGTCACTGTGGGTGGGCGCACACCATCACAGGAGCATGGCACATGGCTGTATGCCACGCATAATGGGTGGGCTGCAGGGGGATGGACAGTCACACCCATTGACTCTGATCACTTGTCCTAGGTGTGCGGATACTCCTGCAATGCAGCGGGTCCATCAGAACCTTGTGCAGGTGGCACAAGAGTCCCTTGCCATCCTGCGGGATCTGCAGCAGCATGGCGTGAGGAGGAGGAGGTGACCCAGACAACAGCCCCAGGCAGCAGAGAACCAGGCTGGCCGCCAGTGAAGCGAGACAACCTCCCCCCTTTGACCAACCTTCACACCACACCTTCACTCTCCCATATGTTCACCCCTGCCCCTTACCCACCCCACCTTATTCCTGTTCCTCCACCCCACGTTTGTACATAATTGTAAATAGTTGTTGTTGTTATATTTTTGTAATACAGTTATTTTGATATGAATACTGTGGTTGTCTCTGATTTGCAGCTGGCTACAGGTGCTCAGTTGCAGTGGTGTGCATGGCATCTGGGGTGGTTCAGTCATGGGTATGTGTGTGTGTGTGTGTGCGTGGGGAAGTGTCTCTGGTGTGGGAGTGGCCATCAGTCGGTATCTGTGGTGTGTGTGTTGTTCCCTGTGCATTGCATTACTGTGTACAGTGGTCCATGGTGCATGCTCTGTGTCCATTGTGCCCCTGTCAACCCGTCCTTGGCCTGTGCAGCTGACACCCTTGCATGTCTGTGGCCTGTGAGGTCTGCTGCCTTCTCAGTGGTGGCTGTCCCTGCAGGTCATCCACTGTGACCATCACCATGCTGGGTTGCCTCCTGTCAATGGTGTGGTGCATGTTTGCCTCGGGTGACACTATGGCCTCCGCAGTTGCTGTCCCACCTCCATGCTGCAGCTTGTGTGTATTATTGCAGGGGCTATGCACCACTGTCTGTGACTTGTGTTACAGGCATCTGCTGGTGGCGTACAGGGCCACAGTTCATGCACAGGGTGGGTGTCACCTCTGTGCCATGAGGGACTGCAGGCTGTGTGTGCACAGTTTTCATGGGCCCACACTGGGGGCTTGGCTGCCACACTACTGCGTCCCTGTGTTAGTGTCCCAATGGGTATGGGTATGTGTTTGCCCCTGCACTGTGTTGCATCCAGTGTGCTGCATGCTTCCACACACCACTGTGGGTGTCTGTGCAGGCTGCTGTGGCTCATGGTGGGTCTGGCTTGTATGGTTCTGTGGTACACGAGGTTGCAGTGTGGCAGTGGGAGGTGATGGTATGCATGGGTATTCCCGCAGTGGTGGTCACTACTTATGGGGGGTGTCTTGGGGTCATGGTGCAGGGTGTGCTGTGCACGGGGGGGCTGCTGTGCCATGGGGTGGTCCGCCCTCCTTGTGTGGCAGTCTCAGCTTGCTGGTGGGTGTGCTGGGGCACCATGGCCCAGCTTTGCTGTTTGCTTGTCCCCATGGTCCGATGGCTGTTCCATCCCTCCCCCAGTTATGCTGTGCTTGGGGTGTGGGGGTACATTGTTGGTTCTGCAGTGTGTCCCTGTGCCCATCTGTGGCATGGGTGCTGGGCCCCTGCCTACCTCCCTGGTTCTGCAGTTCCATTGCTCTGCTGCTGGGGGACTCCCTGCTTGCACTATGGCACCTCTGGGCTGCTCAGCTAGGCAGCCCTTGTTGCGCCATAGCGCATTGTCTCTGCTCAGCTTCCCCTTCCTGGTTGCGCTATAGCGCAGGTTGTGTGATATTCAGACGCTGGCTTGTTGCGCAATTTGGCTTGCTCCATGTTTGAATATCACATCTATTGAGCATGTGCACAAGTGACTTGCACTTGCTCCTGCTGTTGCGCACTTTTTGGGTGCAGTTTATCCAAAATCCAGCCCAGAGTATTTTGGGATAATGGACTGTTGTATACACTGGACTTGAGGACAGAGGGAGGGGTGATGGGTAGGCAGCTTGCCATTCCCCAGGGGTACCGTGAGCGGTTGCTACAGATCGCTCATGATATCCCCATGACTGGACATTTGGGTATCACATGCACCATGCAGCAATTGGCCCAGAATTTCCACCGACCCAACTTCACCCAGCAGGTGACGGAATATTGCAGGTCTTGTCACCTGTGCCAACAAATAGAGAAGGCAGGTAGTAAAACCAAAGTTGCCCTAATTCCCTTGCCCATTGTGGAGGAGCCATTCCAGAGGGTAGGAATGGATATCGTGGGACCTTTGAGTATCCCAAGCTCCTCTGGGAAGAAGTTTATCCTGACAGTGGTCGATTACACTGCCCGATACCCAGAGGTGGTCGCCCTCTCCTCACTTAGGGCAGACAAAGTGGCAGACACCTTGTTAGGGATTTTCTCCCACATTGAGTTTCCACAGGAGGTTATCTCTGATCAAGGGGGTAGCTTCATGTCAGACCTGATGAAGTGTTTGTAGGAGAAGAATGTAGTGGTGCAGAGATGCTCAATACCTTATCACCCACAAGCCAGTGGGCTTGTGGAAAGGTTTAATGGTACCCTAAAATCAATGCTCCAAGCATTTGGTGAACAGTATGAGAGGAACTGGGAGAAATACCATCCCCACCTATCTGCATACAGGGAGGTGCCCTAAGAGTTGACAAGGTTTTCCCCCTTTGAGCTCTTATATAGTCGTAGGATGTGTGGGCCCCTAGACTTGATCCTGGAGGACTGGGAAGGCAAGCACGCCACCCAGGGAACTCCTATAGTGAAGTAAGTCCTTAAAGAGGACAGGAAATCATTTCTAATTGGCAGCTGTTTATAAAGTTCTTATTCTCAGAAATGATATGCGTTCCCCTAAATAATCCATCTTTAAGTGTAGCTGAATAAAAAGTGATACAAAAAACTGTATTTTGCATTTTTCTGTTTTTTTGGGCTGCATTCTGTTACAGTTCTTTTCATGGAACCAGTAGTTTGGAGTTTTAGCTATGTCATGGTTTGTGCACAGACCTCTGTACATAGTTCTGATAGGTCAACAGCTCATAATTAGCATTCTGTGCACAAACTGTGACATAGTAAAAACTCCAGTTCACTGGTTCCATGAAGAGAACTGTAACAGAAAAGCTACCCATTAAAACAAAACAATGCAAAATACTGTACAGTTTTTCATAAACTGTAATTTTTTATTCAGGTACAGTTAAATATGGATAGGTGGGCCAAGCGGTCCTTATCTGCCGTCAAATTCTATGTTTCTATGTTTCTATTTACAGGAATGCACATAATTTCTAAGAATAACAGCTTTATATACTGCTGCCAAATAGCTCAAATTTCCTGTTCCATTTAAGTTTAGGGAGAAGTTGAAGGAGCTTCTGCAAGCGGCCCAAAGCAACCTGTCAGCTGCCCAAGAGAGACAAAAAGTCTGGTATGACCGTAGAGCCAGAGCTTGCTCGTACAGTGCAAGTCAGGAAGTAATGGTCATAATTCCAGTCTGGAAGGACAAGCTGCAGGCCAAGTGGGTGGGACCATATCAGGTAGTCTGACAGGTCAATGATATAAATTTTATTGTGGAACTGCCTGACAGGAGACATACCCATAGGATGTACCATGTCAACATGATGAAGCCATATGAAAATAGAGATGACATGGTACTTGCAGTGTGTATTCCTGGGGAAGGGACAGACGAGAAAGACCCCCTACTGGACTTACTAGAGGAAAGCAAGCAGGAATCATCTTTGGAGGCAATCAAACTGTCACCCCAGTTGACCCTGGAATAGTCCCAGCAAGTGAGAGAGGTTTTAGAGGACTTCACCCCTTTGTTTATGGCCAAGCCTGGATGAATCCCCTTAATGACACATGATGTAGACACGGGACGCAAGCGCCCACATGGTGGACAGCATACTGGGTGTCTGAGGCTGTCCTAAAGAACATTAAGAGGGAGGTGGAGGAAAGGCTGAATTTAGGGGTAATCCAGAAATCCCACAGTCCCTGGGCCTCACCTGTAGTCCTTGTTCCCAAGCCAGATGTCTCTACTCATCTTTGTGTGGACTATCGTGGATTCAACAAAGTCACAAAGTCTGATGCCCACCCAATGCCATGGACGGATGAACTACTGAACAATTTTGGAGGAGCAACATACCTTACCACAACTGACTTGATGAAAGGGTACTGGCAGGTGGAGTTGACTGCCAGAGCTGGAGAATGGTCAGCCTTCATCACTTCAGTAGGATTATTCCAATTCTGGGTAATGCCTTTTGGAATGAAGAACACCCCTGCCACCTTCCAAAGGCTGGTTAACCAGGTGTTACATGGTACTAAAGAGTATGCAGTGGCTTATCTGGATGATATTACCATCTTCAGTATCAGCTGGAAAGAACACCTGTCTCACCTGAAGGAAGTGTTGGGCATGATACAGAGGCAGGGCTCACTGTAAAGGCTGAAAAGTGCCAGGTGGCTATGGCAGAGGTGGCATATCTAGGTTATGTAGTGGGGCAGGGGCAGCTTCATCCTAATCAAGCAAACATTGAGGCAGTAGAGGTGTGGCCCATGCCTGAAACCCAGAAGCAGGTTGGGAGCTTCCTAGGGACTGCAGGGTAGTATCAACAGTTTCTGCCCAATGACAGTACCCTGGTGGCTCCTCTATCTGGCTTGCTAAAGAGAAGACACCCCAAAAGGGTAAACTGGGAGCCAACCTGTGAACAAGCCTTCACATGGCTAAAAGAGGCACTGTGCAGTGTCCCTGTCTTGGCCAGTCCAGATTACACTAAGCAATTTGTAGTCCAGACAGATGCCTCAGATGTGGAGATTGGAGCAGTCCTCAGTCCGACATCTAATCAGGGCAAAGACCACCCAATAGTGTACCTTAGCAAGAAATTACTTCCCCAGGAGCAGGCATACTCCATGGTTGAAAGGAATGCCTTGCACTGGTGTGGGCCCCCCAAAGAAGTTAGAGCCATAATGCTATGGGAGATGCTTTGAGATACAGACTAATCACAACCCCTGGTGTGGTTAAATCAGATGGGCAAATAAATGGATGCCTACTCTGATGAAGTATTGCCCTACAGGCCTATGACATGGCAATTACCCACTGGGCTGGGTCAGCCATTGCAAATGCAGATGGTCTATCTCACCAGTCATAAACTTTTTACTTCAAAGGAAAAGTGCTTTAGGTTACAGAAAACTGCCATGGTATATGTACATTTGGTTAACTGGTAGGATATTGGAATTGTAAGAGAATCTAACTAATAAATGATATGAGTCACTTAAAACCTGGGAAAGATCAAGAGAGACCTCTGCTGGCCTAAAACAAGAAGGCCACAAGCTGTCCAAAGACAGGAGGAGCCAGGCCTATAAATAGTCCCTCTAATCAGAACCTTATATCATTTCATTTTGAACACTCTTCTGACACACAAGAGATGCAAGACTGCCACACTGAAGATCAGTGGCTGCAAGAGAGAACTGGGTCTTTGAAAACTCATTAATTCTCTGGACTTTGACCATCCATAAACCAGGTAGAACTAGCTAGTTAAATTTTATAGTGCACTTCTGCATGTATATTTCCATCTTTATTTTTGTTATTCTGTAACCACATTTCTAAAACTTTTTGTTTGTAAAATTTATATGACAATCATTTAGATTTAGTAAATGCATTTTTGGTTTAAAACTGCCTGTGAGTGATTTTTATGTGTGTAGAAGTAAAAGGTTTAGTTAATTCTGAGACCAGCCTGTAATTGCTAAAGTGCTACCATTCGCTGTCAAGACTAGGATCCTGAAAAGGGGATCTGGATGCCTTAAGTAAGGGAGATACACAGGTCTCGGGGAGAATCTGTAAGGGGGAACTAGGTGCTGCATACCCTGTGGGAGAGGACGCAATCAGGTTTACAAGGGCAAAACCCCGACAAGCTCATAACGCCTGGGTCCCCCCCAATACAGCAACTGAGGAGGGTTCTCACCTGGCTACAGACTTGAGAAAGTATTTGGCCCTTGCCCAGAATAGAGAGGAAGCCCTGGGATCTTGTGGCAGGTCTTCAGTTGTGAACTCGGCGAGCACTCTAGACAGACACTTGGAGGGTATTCCTGTCCCCCCATCATGGATTGCACTTAGAGGTGGGCACTGTGATGTCAGTAGACCTGGCCTCCAGGAGTGGGTTTGTGACACAGAACATGATAATTTTTTTTTAAATAAAATGCCCACCCCATCACACTCATTCATCTCCTATGACTAGAAGGAGGCTCCATGAGACCATAAGGTTTTAGAAGCTGAAATTTCATATAACGTCTTCAATCTTATGCCCTGCAGAAAAAAGATATTCTCTGTCAAAGTATCTAAAACAGCCTTTGTAATTATCCTTTTCTTGTATGTTTTAATACTATTTAGATTAATAGACACTGGAGATATCAGGACACATCTACACATGGTAGTAAATTAAGAGGGGGAGCCTCTGTTGCAGTACGTGACTGCAACCTTGTTCTCCATTTTCTTTTTTGTGGTGGGTGATTCTTGTGATTCTTGTGTGAATTCATCCCCATCCAAGGAAAGCCCCAGGGAAGAGGATGTTACAGAGGAGGTCTCTAAGTCCATCTCCTCCTCTTCTAGATTACCCCACTGTTTGGAAGCTGCTAAAATTGCATATTTATTTTGTGTTCATTCTTCTGTATGCTTTTTTATTTTAGACATTTTGGTCCCACGTCTCCCTATTTTTCCCTATTTTTCCAGAGGAGATGACAACCATGTCAATCTCCTCAGGAGGGAGGTGAGGGAAGCATTTCCTGTTGTGAACCTTTTTAGCCACTATCATTACCTTCAAACTCTACTGAAGTGGAAATTGCCTCCATCTCAGATGTCTCTCTCATAACTGGGGGGGGGGGGGAGTCAAATCCACTGCTCTAACCTCTACATTATTATCTTCCTCAGGTGTATTCATGTTCAGTCTAGAAGGCCCGGGGTGTCATTAGAAATAGTCTGTTCCAATGTAGGCTCCCCCTCCCTCTGAGTATTATTTTGTTTCCCAAACCTCTTCATAGAGGTCTGCACCATCCCTTTGGCTTGCTCTCTGTTAATCAAATTCTCCTGGTTCAACCCACCAATCCCATTATATGAGGCCCAGCAATACTACCTATAAGAATGTCCCTGCTCCTCACACAAATTTACATGGAAAAGGGTTTGGTCATCACATACTAGGATGATCATATTCGAAACAGAAGTTATATCGTTCTACTCCACATGCAGCACCTAGATGTCCCCTAGACCCATATTTGTGGCAGGCTCGAGGCTGTCCTGGGTAGAAACACAACCCTCTTTCCCTTCCTAAGTAATCACTACTAGGAAGATGACATACACCTGTATTCGTCTGTCTCAGACAGACTTTAAATTTCCAGCACCCCCATCCATACCTGTTTTGAATGTATAATAGATAGGGATTATCCAAGACATCACAACTTTGCTTCAACCAGATATAAAATGTCTGCTACATTGACACATTTATTTCTAAACATGTTGGTAATTATTTTGACAGCTGGTTTGGACAATGAAATTGTTGTAAATTGGTACCATAACTCAGTGTTTTTGAGCTGCTCATATTTTAACCAGAAACGTTTGAATGTTCTCAAAGTCTTAAAGTTAATATCAAGTTTCCCCTGAAATGTGAATGACAGCCTAGGATTCCATAGAAAAATACATTGGCCCGGATATTCAAAAGGGTTGCGCATGCGCAAGTCCGAAAATGCGCCATTTAGCGATATTCAGAAGGAGGCAGTTGCGCCCCCGAAAACATGCTGAGCAACAGCGCAATGAAAATGAAGGCATGCGCAATCAAGGTGGATCCATGCATAAAGACAGAATGCGACTTCAAAGACTTGCACGACAAGCGCAAGAGCGGCACAGCCGGAAATTGCGCACTATCAGAAATGAGCCAAAATAAAAAGGCTCAAGGAAGCAGCGCAAGAACGCTACCAGGCTGCCAAGTGGGAGAGAGAGAGAGAGAGAGAGACAGAGAGAGAGAGAGAGAGACAGCCAGCCAGACAGCCAGACAGCCAGCCAGCCAGCAAAGGGCAGGCAAGGAAAGTGTGGGCCATAGTCTGTAGAGGCCAGCGGGGGGTGCCCGGTGCAGTGGAAGTAGCAGTGAGGACAGCGGGGGTAACACAGCAACACCAGTCAGGGGGGGTCAGAAGCCAGGGAGATGGACAGTGCCAGTTTCCACATGGAAGCTGTAATGAGGGGGGTGAGAATGCAAGCTGCAGGGGGACGTGGCCGTGGAAGGGCCCGTCGGCGGTATGCCCCGACAGATGGTACCGTGCCCGCATCAGCTTTGAGCTGTACACAGATGTAGAGATCGTGGGCCGGTACCGCCTGAACAGGGCAATACTGAGATGGCTCTGTGAGCTGTGCAGTGATGTGATGCAGGCACCCTCATGACGGAGTCACGCTCTGTCGGTGGAGACCAAGGTGACAGCCTGCATGTGCCTGCTCGCCACGGGCACCTTCCAGAGGCCGACAGGGGACACCACAGGCATCACACAGTCGGCCACGTCACGCATCCTCACCTAATTCCTCAGCGCACTGCTGCCACATGCTGCAGAGTACATCCATTTCCCCAGCACCGTGGCAGAGTGTACAGCAAACATGCAGGAGTTCCACAGGGTAGCACGTATGCCTGGTGTGCTAGGGGCCATAGACTGCACCCATGTGGCCATTCGCACGCCACCTGGCCCCGATGGCCTCGCATATCGGAACAGAAAGGACTCTCTAGTGTCAACTGCCAGGTGGTGTGTGATGCCACTGCGCATAATCATGTCTGTGCCACACACCCTGGTGGAGCACATGATGCCTTCATAGGTATCAGTCTGCACTGTGCCATCGATTCGAGAGTGGGGACATCCCCACAGGACATCTAGTGGGTGAGCACACATGTATGGAATGCAAACCCGGGGCAAGGGTGGGAAGGCCACAGGTGCCATGGTAGTGGCATACAGTGAGATGGCCAATATGGACCTGAACATGAGACTGATCTCCACTATCTCCACACAGGTGACAGCGGATACCCACTCCGTCCCTGGCTGCTCACACCGTACCGGCACCCCATGACCGTAGCGCAGCAACGCTATAATGAGGCACATGCCGCAACACGCAACATCATAGAGCGGGTGTTTGGGATGCTCAAGGCACGCTTCCGATGCCTAGACACCTCCGGCAGTGCCCTACAGTACAGCCCCCAAAAGGCCTGTGGGATATTCCTGGCCTGTTGCATCCTGCACAACATGGCCAAAGACCATGGGATAGCCGTACAGGTCGAAGAGGGGGACAGCGATGGGGACGCCAGTGGCGCTGGTGTTGATGGTGATGAGCAGCCCCCCCTAGGATGGCGGGACCCCCGACTGATCTGGCAGGCCCAGTTGCACTGGGACACCATCACAGAGGAGCACTACGCACAACATAGGTAAGTCAGGGGACATGTGCAACCAACACTGTCCATGCGCAAACCACAGGCACACAGGGGAACACACCAGGGGTGCATGACAGTCAGGGGAGTGGAAGGGTCCAGGCATACAAACACACCATCAGGGAGGGGTGAGCACTCATATGGACACACACACACCAGGCACAGAGTGTACATGGGCAGATGCACAGCACTGCAGAACCGACATTGCTAACACACAGCACCACTGACCACCCCCACCACCTGTACTGTTCAAGTACGTGTGTCAGATGCTGGGCACCCTTGCACCTTGGTGTACAGTACAATGCAGGCATCATCATGCACACGCACCTGTGGACAGCAGTTGGGTGGGTGTGCAGGTGGTCCATGTGTCGGCGTGGTGAGCAGAGCACCCAGCAGTGCACTGCCCACATGACACATTGCACACATGGCAGCACCAGACAGGGGCCCGCGCACGGGAACAGCTCAGTCATGTGCACTGTCCCGCGGCCACTGCGGGTGCGTGGGCGCCCGCCGTGACAACAGCACTGGCAGGCTGAGCAGGGGCACATGGGGTGGCACTGTTGCACCACCAGGGGTCCCACTGCGCGAATGCGACCTTGCCTGCACAGGGGTCTGCAGCATGCCGAACAAACCTGCACCAGGGGTGCTCGGGATGCCCACAGCAGTACCCGGTGTCGACAGGCCTGGTGTCACACGACACTGGGAATGGGGAGTGGAGAGTGAACTGTGTGGGGTGTGCGGTACAGGGGCACCTGACTGTGTGCCCAAATGCGGCCATGACAGAGACCACTGCCTGGGTCAGCCTGTCAATGGCAGCGGTCACATCTGTCCACATACGGACCAGCTCAGCACGGTCCAGAGCACACTCCCTGCTGTGCCACTCCACGGACACAGACAGTGCCTCCACGGACATTGCAACCCGTCTCTGCAGCTGTACTGATTCGTGCAGCAGGCGGGTGTGCTCGTCCAGTGGGTACTGTGTCCCAACGGCATCCTGTCCCCCAGGGTGTGGAAGGTCCTGTTGCACAACACCCCTTGAGGGTGGGCGCTGTTCACCAGGACCAGGAATGGGGAGATCAAAGGGTGGCGGACATGTGCCACTGCTTGACACTGTACCCCCAGACCTGGTGGGTGACTGCTGCTGCTGCCCCTCCAACCGCTGTGCCCCAGGGTCCACTTGTTCCACCGCTGTGCTGGCAACAGTGCCAGACACCTGCACAGCCACCGCGGTGCTGCCCCACCAGTGTTGACAGGCATAGCCTGGGACTGTGCCAGCATGCTGGTACACAGGTTGGAACCAGAAAGGCCCAGGGGCACGTGCTGGCCTGCTGTGTGTCTGTCATGGGAAACACACCTATCACTGCCCATTGCAGTCCTTGCATCATCAATGGTGCAGGTACGTGCTACAGCCATGGTCACAGCATGCTGGCATGCTTGCATGCCAGACTGCTGAGACACAGGCTGTGCACCGCCCACACCCCGTATCACCGACACAAGAGTTGGCGGCCCAGTGTGCATGCTGCTGCAGTGCCTGCTGGCTGGTGATAGAGGTGGATGGACCCTCCTCCATGTCCAGCCGGTCATCAGCACTGTCTGGACCCACCACCACCGTCTCCTGAAGACGAATAGGATCTGTAACAGAAAGAGAGTACATGTGAGTGCATGTGAACTACCTTCCCCCCACCCCCCCAAACACCACCACCATGTCATACCGTGCAGTGAAGGGCTTCCACCTGTCTGGAATCCACCTCCTGGTACACCCTCTACAGCGCTCCGCTGCATGGATGAGACCAGTGTCTCCTCAGTCGGGGTCAGCTCCAACACCACTGGTGGGCCCCCGCCAGTGCCAGCACGTGCCGCCCTGAAGGCTGCCACCTTCTCCTTCAACCTCCTGCGGGTCTGTCCCCATCTTCTTCTTGCATTCCTGCACGGAGCGCTGGTGGCTTCCGTGCAGGTTAACGGCCCGAGCTACCCCCTCCCATGCAGCCGCACGGGACTGAGGGGTGCCCCTCCGTCCACTTAGTACTGGCTCCTCATCCAGGTAGGCCTGGAAGAGGGCCTCTGTCTCTGCTGCTGTAAAGTTGGGCCTCCTCCTACGCCCACCATCCTCACCCTCAGCTTGGCTCTGCTCGGTCATGGCGATCTGTATGGGGGGAAGTGGACACCTGTCACTGTGCAGTCTACAGCATTTTCCCATGACCATTGTCCAGAACATCACACAGCATGCAACTCACCTCTCACCTGCAGTAACCGAATCTGGCCAGCGCGAGCCCAATGTCGCACATTTATAGTGCAATACATGCAAATTAGGAGTGGAGCAACTTTAATGACATGCAAATCACGCCACTCGTGCTTTGAATGGCTAATCAGATGATTTGCATGTGTCGGCTGAATATCGCTAGATCTGGCGCTTGGCGCAATACTGGATGAGTCGGGTTGAGCCAATGGCGCAGATCTGTGACTGTGTGGTACACCGTATTGCGCATGCCCAGATAGCTTACGCAGGCGTCTGTCGTGCTGCTGACGTGCTGAGCGCGATCGGCAATTCAGGCCATGGCCACCATTGTGCCAGTGGTGCTACAGCAATGCGCACTACATGGCGCTGTGGCACTACTGCGCAATAGTCCACTGTGGCACTGGTACGCAGCTGGTCGGTCGCACAGGATGCCTATACATCAGATGGCGCTGTGCGTACCCTTGCGTCATTGCCCATGACCTTGTGTATGACCTTTGCCCCCTGGCGCTGTTCGCCTGCCATGTGTATGTCCCTATTGTGCTGTCTAGTGACAGCGCTATGTGAAGTGATGGCGCTGTTCGAACAGCGTGATTGGAGCCTGTGGTGGTCTATTGCGCAACATCTCCATGTGGGGTTATGGCACAGCGGGGCCCCATATTGCCTGCTGTAAAGTTGGTACCATGGCTAGGAGGAGGGCTGTGTCCTGGAGCCAACTTGAAGTGGCCAACCTGGTGGCCCTAGTGGAGCCCCACTATGGTGCACTTTATGGTGAGGCGCCCCTCACCATTGCAAGAATACAAGTGTGGCAGCAAGTGGCCACTGACCTGGTGGAGGTCACTGGACAGTGCCAGTCTGCTGAGCAGTGCCGGCACTGGTACAGTGACCTCCGCCGGAGGGATCCAGACATGTTGGCGAGGCTGCAGTCACGTGTCAGGCGGGGCGTGGTGCCTAGGCCAGGTGGGTGTACCATCTATGCACCTGTATTCTCTGTAGGGGTGTGTGTGTGTTTTGGTGGCTGTGCATAGGTGATGGCTCGGCCACGGTTGGCTGTGTCAGTGTGTACAGTTGTGAGATGAATGGGTATGGCTGTGTGGGCAGGCACTCTCACTGGGGCAGGGGGCAGTCTGCTTTTGAGTCACACTGATGTTTGTCTCAACATATGTCTCCCACAGGCCGGGATGTGAGGATGCAGGCCCAGGTTGTGAGGGCCATGCCAGGGCCCGGTGCCAGCAGGGTTGCACCCAACAGCAGCAGCAGCAGCAATGGCAGCAGCAACAGCAACAGCAGCAGACACAGCTGCTTGTGCAGTGTGAGTATCATGACTTCATGGATGCTATTGCATGCTGGGGAGACCAGTATCCTGCACAATACAACCATGCAGGAAAGGGAGGTCATAATTCCACTATACAAGACACTAGTGAGGCCCCACCTGGAGTACAGTGTACATTTCTGGAGAACATACCTACGTAGGAAGTAGAGTGGGCAGAAAGTTTCATAGGAGGGCAACAAAGATGGTGCATGGCTTGCATCACAAGTCCTATGGAGACAGGTTGATGGAACTGCACATGTACTCCTGGAGGGAGGAGGAGAGAGGGATATGATAGAGACATACAAGTATCTTACAGGGAGGAACAGGGTGCAGGAAACACTATTTTGCAGTGAGAAAGATGTTCCAGGACTAGAGGGCATGGGATGAAGTTGGAGGAGGATGATTCAGAGGACACATGAGAAGAATGTCTTCACAGAACGGGTGGTGGACAAGCGGAACACCCTGCCAGAGAAGTGGTGGGGGCTGAAACAATCACGGGATTTCAGAATGCAGGATAGACATAACGGACTTCTGGAGGTCAGGGTGAGGCAACAGACTTCTAGGACAACAAGGTGAACTTACATGCTCAAATGCACAGACTGGGTTGGCCATAGGCCCTTATCTGCCGACACTGTCTATGTCTCAATGTCTGTATGCGCGACACAGGTGACATCATCACTGTCCAGTATCACAGCACGTCTGTGTATCGTCACTGGTGGTCATGCATGCACTGGGCACATAGCTGTGGTAACTGGCATTGCACCACGTTGCCGTCACTTGACAGCTTTGTTTGTGCTGTGATGGACATGGGCGTGTGTGTGTGCAGTGGTGCGCATAGCTGGTGCCGCCTGTTTGTGATGGCCATGTGCATGTTCACTGTGGGTGGGTGCATGCCATCACAGGTGCGGGACATTGGGCTATATGGCTTGCAGGTTGGGTGGTGTTCAGGGTTGTGGTCAGTCACAGCTATTGACTGTGTTCCCATTTTCCTAGGCCTCGAGGTTCTCCAGTGCATTGGGAGGGATGTCCGGGGCCTCAGACAGCTGCTTGCAGACAACCAGGCCATCCTGCAATCGATACACCGGCATGGCCTTCGCAGGAGGCGGCACAGGACGGGCTGACAGCAGCCAGAAGACGAGCGGCTGGCTGGCCCATAACTTCAGTTACCCTTCCCACTTCTCCCATCCCTACCACCCTGCCTTCCCTCTCCAAGTTTGTCATCCCTACCCCTTGAACACCCCTACCTTGTACCCGTCCCCCCCCTTGTAAATAGTTTTATTGTTATGGTTATATTGTTTATGTCAATATACATTTCTATTTTGATAAGAATAATGTGTTGGTCTCTGATTTGCAGCTGGCTATGGGTGCTCAGTTGCAGGGGTGTACATGCCATCTGGGGTGGTATGGTCCTGGGTATGTGTGTGTGTGTGTGCGTGTGTGTGCATGGGAGGTATCTCAGCATGGCTGTGACTTTCTGTTGGTCTTGCCGTCTGCTGCCACCACTGCTGGGTGCACAGGGTGTGTCTGGCTTGTAGGCTTCTGTGCTGCACGGGGTTGATGTGTGCTGGGGGGGATGCATGGTTTCCTGAAGTGCCAGTCACTGCATATAGGTGATGTCTTGGGGTCACAGTGCAGGATGTGCTGTGTGTATGGGGGGCTGATGTGCACTGTGGTTGTCAACCCCCTGTGTGTGGCACTCTCAGCCTGCCAGTGGTTGTGCTGGGGTGTCATGGCTCTGCTATGCTTTGTTGGCTTGTCCCCATGGGCCAGTAGCTCATCCGTCACACCCCCAGTGATGCTGTGCTTGGGGTGTGCAGGTGTGGTGCTGGTTCTGCAGTGTGTTCCTGTGCCCATGTGTGGCATGGCTGGCGGTGGATCCCAGCCTGCCTCCCTGGATGTGCAGTTCCATTGCTCTGGGGGGGGCTCTGCTTGCGCTATGGCACCTCTGGACTGCTCAGCTGGGCTGCCCTGGTTGCGCTATAGCGCAACATTTCGGCTCAGCTTCTCCATCCTGGTTGCGCTATGGCGCAGTATGTGCGATATTCAGACGTTGGTTGCTTGCACAATTTGTTCTGCTCCATGTTTGAATATCGCACCTGTTGCGCATATGCGTAATTGGTTTGTGCTTGCTCCTGCTGTTGCGCTCATTTTGGGCGCAGTTTGAATATCTGGGCCATTGAGTTTTTCAACAAATTTCATATACCAAACACTCAATCCAGAGGGGGTTCCAAATTACTCCTGTATTGTAGTTGAACAGCATTGCATCTCTGAAGTGGTTCCACTTGCACAGCGAATACGTCTGATAATTTAAAAGTACATGGGGGTGCCTTTGCCCTGGGAGGAGGCTGAGACACAGAATTAGTGTCCAAAATATTATGTGATGCAACATCTGACTCAGAAGACATTCTTTCTTCTGATGCATGGCCCTCCATCACCCCTCTGTTAGAGGAGCAAGGGGTGACTCCGACCTGCAGTCATAGTTTCTGAGTTCAATAAATTATGCCTGTTAGAAAGTGTCTCAGTCTTATCAGAATTATTATTACTCTGTTCTTCAGCAGTGCTTTCCTCAGCCCCATTAGCTCCTCTCTTATCAGGTGATGCTTTCTCTGTAGCAGCTTGCAGTGTAACTTGAGCTGTAGAATTAGCAGCAGTGTCAGTGGCTCAGTAGGTAGCACACTCACCTCTGAGGCCGGGAGATCAGAGAGCTGTGGGTTCAGTTCTCACATCTGGCACTTGGGTTAATATCCAGTACTGACACTGTAGTGCAGCATGAGAGAGGTGCTGCACTTCTGAGGTGCCGTCTTTCGGATGAGACGTTTAACTGAGGTCCCATGTGCCTGGATTGGTGGTAGTTCAGGTGGATGTTAAAGATCCCATGGCACTTATCGAAAAGAGTAGGGGAAATTTTTATTGAAATCTGAACAAAATCATAATAAGGTATATACAAATCAATAGTACAACATACATAACCATAGAAAGGAAAGAAACAAAAAAAAAATAAATAAGTATTAATTCATACAATAACCCTGAATATAAAAGAAGCAATATAACCCACTCCCTCCCCCTTCCCACTATAAGAGCGGGGGAAACATTTTTCATATCAAAATTATAACGAAGCATATACAGGCTACCACAGTAACATATTCAATCAAATGTTCCTATACTAAGGGTTTTAAATAAAGGAAAATTGTCCCCATCTCAAGTTCTAAGTCCCAGTATCCAAATGACTTCCTTCTCTCTGCTTTATACCTTTAAGACTTGAATCTATAAAAAAATAATTCTAAAGTTGAGGCAGTTTGCTGTTGTAATGTAAATCTGCATCTACTGATCCAGGGCCAGTATATAAAATGGGCCATAATCAGTCTTAATGTGCTATGGGATAAAGTCTGTAATTCTGGAGGAATTATTCCATAATACAAAAGGTCTGGTATAAGCAGAATAAACTGTACATCTGTCCACTGGTTTTTAACTATGTCCCAAAACTGTATCACATAAGGACAATGAAAATATAAATGATCCATAGACTCTATTATGTGCACACAGCATAACATAGAACAGTTTCTAGCTAATAGGGATTTGTGTTTATGGTTTCCTTTAACATTTATCCGTCCATAAATCCTCAACCAAACCTGATCCCACATCTGGGCTGGTATTCTATCATCTGTGATAAATTTAATAATCTGGTCTTTGGCAAGAACCGACAAATCCCCAAATGCATTTGTCCCAAAACAAGACTGTAAAACTTCCAGATACAAGGTTTTCCTTGAGAAGTTTAACACTGATGCGTAACTAATTCCCCATTGTTTAATTTAGTCAAAAACTTCATCCCATTGGTTCCCTAACCGAGGACAACGTTTATTTTTGTGAATGAACTCATTATGTTGCCACTCATTTAATATCCCCTTTAACTGCTGCATTCCCCAAATTCCCCAAATGTGCGTATATTCTTTCATGAGGTGCAAGACATTGGTGTATAAAAAAACTGTAAAGAAAAATAAAATAGGGTTAGGCATCCCTATTCCCCCCTCTTTAATATCCATATACAATACATTCCTTTTAATCGGATTTAGCCTACTGCCCCAAAAACAAGTAAAGAAACAACTTAATGTTTTGACCTCTAAACCATTGGGAAGAGGGAAAATCATACTAACAAGTAAAAAAGTTGGAACCAAAAAATTTTTTATATAATAAATTATTTTCTTTTTCGAGACCTTCCACTTATTCCATTGTGTTACTTTTGCGGTATCCATTTGTAAGGCTATTTCCCAATTATACCTGGCCATATCTGTTTTGCCAAAGTAAATCCCTAGAATTTTACAAGGTGATCTAGCTAATGTAAAGCCCCCAAAAATGTCAGGGCCCAAAGGAAACCCAATCAATTTTAGACATTTTGTTTTCCCCAAATTAAGGCATGCCCCTGTTTCTTTCCCCAATTCCTGAATTAAGTTACATGCTCTAATTAAGGATTTCTCATCCTGTAAGATTAAACATAAATCATCTACATATGCTATCACTTTTTGTACTAGTAGGTCCTTTGCTAAAACACCCCAAATTTTGGGAGACTTCAGGAGTATACGTAACAATGGGTCTATAGAAAATCCATATAATAGGGGGCTCAAGCGGCAGCCCTGTCTTACTCCTTGATAAATACCTATCTCGTTCCCTAGTCTGCCATTTTTGTAAGGTCTAACATACACTAGATTATAACACAGTTGAAGCCATTGAACAAATTCTTCGGGAATGCCATAAAATCGCAGACATTCCCAAACATATTAATGTGAGACTTTATCAAAGGCTTTGGATTGATCTAAGCTAATTATATAGCCTTCTGAGATCAGGGCCCCATCCTGTTCCATGCATTTCTCTACTAAATTCCTCAAAAAAATCAAAGCATCTGTCAAATGTCGGCCAGGCACTGAGCAAAATTGGGTGGGGAGTAGCAGTTCCGACATGATTGACGCCAGGCGGTTCCCTAGCAGTTTTGTGAATAGTTTAAAATATACATTTAGCAATGTAATCTGTCACCAGTTATTAATATCACTCTGTATCCCTGATTTGAATAGAAAAATCAACAAACCTTCATACATTTGAGTAGGTAAAATATGATCCAACAAAAAGGAATGAAATAGCTGCACTAACACTGCGAGCATAATAGACCATATCAATTTATAGGATTTGCCTGTTAAACTGTCTGACCCAAGGGAAACGTTTGCTTTTAAACCAGCTATGACATTTTCTACTTCCTGTATTGAAAACGGTTTTAACATATCCTTTGCATGCTTAACATCTAATTTAGGGGGTGATGCTAATTCTAATATTAGGGTCACTGTCTCCTTGTTTCTGTGTGAAGATTTAAAAGTTAATTCCGTATGGATCTCTAATTGTGACATAATTTCCTCATTGTTCCTTGCTACGAGGCCTCCATTAGTTAGTAGAGTAGAAATAATTTTCTTGTCCTTCTTCTCTTGACTAGCAAAATATGGGTTCATTTGGGCAGCCATGCCTTGAGTACCAAAAGATTGTTCATTTGTTAGAGAAATCAGTCTGTTATATTGGAATTGACACATATTATCCCTTACTATCTCCAGTTCAGACGATAGATCTTCCTTCCCTTCATACTGACGGGAAAGCAGGTCTTTGTAAACTGTCCGTAGTCTTAAGTATTCTGTATAGGAAGACTGTGCTTTCGTATTACCTAAAACTTTGAAAAACCCCATCATACAATTTTTTAAATCTTCTCACCAAGACCCGATGTTATCATATAATTCTAACATTAATTTGTCACTTACAATCATTTTTATATGTTGTATTATACTTTTGTCCTGTAAAATGGAGATATTTAGTTTCCATACACCCCGCCCTACTTCTCTATGTGGTGGTAAGGATCTGAAAGCCAATTTGACAATGATCGGAAGTTTCTATTGGGATTGTTTCCTGTTAGTAAAGGAATTTGTTGTTTAATAAAAAGAAAATTGATTCTAGAGGATAATTGGCCTTTATAGAAGGTCAGTGGAGCCTTCCCTCTAGGGCCTACACAAACATCCTGCAGTCCTGCTATTTAATCAATGTCTTAAGCATTGTCTTGTCACAATATTGTTTTCCAGGCATACTCTTTTCCTGTAAATTTATATTAAAATCCCCTTCCCAAATCACTTGCCTGCTTGTGTGTAATTAAGGTTGTATTTTTTGTAACAAAGAAACTCGTAACGCTTTAGTTTGGGGACCATAAATGTTAATTAATCTACATGACACTGCGTTCAAAATTACATCTAAAATAAGTACTTGACCAGGTTCCAGGTCCACTATCCTTAACATTTTGATTGCGGATGTCAAAAAACAGAATCCCACCCCACAACAAGTTTCCGTCCCAATTGACTATTGGGAAATCCCCCATTTCCAATCCTCAGAGGCTTTCTCTATTTCAGACCGAGAATGCAGTCTAGTATCTTATAAAAAATATACATCAAAATTTAGATGTTGTACAATGCTATAAGTTGCTAGTCATTTCATGTTGGATTTTAAACTATTTACGTTTAGACCAGCTACTTTCAGATGTATAGGCTCAGGGAGGAGGTTTAAAGGTCTTCCCACTTGAGTGTGTTATCTGCTTCTGTGGTTTCTTTGTCAGTGAGGCCACTACACAGCCAGAATTTTCTATTGAACTTGGAACAGTTTCATCTGGAGAAGCCTCTATACCAGGGGTTTCGGTTTATATGGGTTGGGCCATTTCTACCTGGTCCCCCCCATGAGGAGAGAACACCATTCCTATTACTTAGAGGAAGTGGGGATAAAGGAGCTTCTTGGGGGGGAGGCATGCTCTTGGTCTGTATGGCATCCCCCATCCTATCCTCAGTCCGTGACTTTTGAAATAATTCAGCTTGAGTTTCTCCAGTCATTTCCTCCTTGTCTCCTTCAATAACCGTTTGAATTAATCCTCTCCGAGGAGGCGAATTTTGGGGAGTAGTAAAATGAGTATCCTCATCCCCCCATGTGTCTCTGTATGTGTACATTCTCTGGGAGGTATTACAGTCTCTTTAGTAAACTCATGGCGTGGCATCGGAGGGGTCTGAAATCTCCTCTCACCACTAACTCCCCCCCCTCATCCCTCTGTCTTCCAGAATGGGAAGTTTCCATGGAATGAAAGGGTTTCTGGGCCTGTGCTAGAAAAAACTCATTGTCAGAAACTTCATCTGAGCTATGCTCTGCCCATGGACAGTCTGGAAAAGAATGGTCATTATCCCCACATAGATTACACATTGGGGGTGCCTGGCATCTGTTCGCTGAGTGCCCTAATATACCACAGTGAAAACACTTAATTTGGTCACAATCATTGCTCAGGTGCTGTAATGAGCCACACTTAAAACAACTTTTGGGTTGCCCTGTATAAAACAAAATGCCTCTATCCCTCCCTAAATAAAAGGAACTCGGTAAATGCTGTATTCCCATATCATTTTGTGGAAGTTGCACCCTTATTGTCCATCCCCCTGTTCAAAATCCATTGTCATCCATGATCGGCTCGGGGTTGTCAAAAACAGTACATCATTTCTCTAACCAAAACAAAATGTTACTAATATTAACCCCTTCATTTCTGAACTGGAGGGTAACTGTTTTAATGGTGGGTTTTGTTATAGGAATAGCCATAAAGTCTTTCCAAATGTCAATATCTTTTAGTTCATAATATAAATGCCAGAATTTGTCCAAAGCATTCATGGTACAAAAACGAATGTCATAGCTTTTATCTCCTGGTGCGTGTATAAATGCATATATTTCTGCAGGGGAAAACTCCAAAGATTCAATGATGAGAGAGTTACCCACCCACAGTCTATCTGGAGGTACTAGTGCAAGACCTTTATAATGTAAACGCACTAGGTACCTTCTCTTTGCTGCCTCAGCTGGTTTCTGAAAGTACCCAGTATAGAATTGTTTCCCCCTGGCTTCCTCTGCTTGTTTTTGTGTCCTTGATTTTTTGGTATTCTCACTGCCTGCAATTACCATTTCCGATAGTTCTATACTCCTGGCTGAGCCGTCTTTGCTGTTTAAAATTTGATTTCGAGCCCTAGGAGAGAGACGTAGACTGTCACTGATTGTGCCCTCAGCGTCTGGCATAGTTTTAACCTCCTTCTCACCTTGCGCCAACGCAGTAGGATAAACCGGAGACTTAGCTATAGATTCACAGTTCATGGACATCTCTTCAGGAAAACAATTATGCTTCTCTTTCCTAGCTACATCACCATGCTCCGGTGTTCCCAGTATTGGAAATGCTGCATCAGGGACCCATATTTTGTTTTGCAAAATCCAACCTGCCTCACGAAGAGCTTCTCTTGGGGTCCATTCATCCGAGGAGCCGCTGAAAATCGTTTCTCCCTCTTCACTCTGTGTGGGGACCAAAATCCTCTCGTACTGTTTAGAAGGTCCAGGGACTTCTGTTGTAGCTAAAGAGATTGGTAAGTGTTTTTTCCCTTCTTGAATAGGGGTCACTGTGGATCTTTTCTGTTTTGTTCTTTCATCCAACAATTGCAATATTTTTAAATGAAAGTAATTTTCTAATGCTATTAGCATTTCTGTCAAGTGCTTTTTCTTTTCATTAAATTGCTCTTGTAAGGTTAAATCTTCATCCGACTCAGGGTGTTCAGATACAAGTTCATTTTGCTAAGTCATATCCATTGAGAACTGTTGAACTCTCATTCTCTGATCTTGCTTAGTATTAGGTCCACACTCAGGACCTGGAGCTGTTGTCATGCGTCCATCCTGTTCCACATCCAAACCTGGACTGGAGTTCGTCATCCATTCCTGCAGCACAACAGTGCCCTCTGCAGTCAAAGAGTAGGGGAATTTCCCCGGTGTCCAGGTCAAATTTCCCTCATTCACTAAAAATACCACCAGCAGCTTAATCTGGTTCAAGGTCAGTTGGCATTCATCTGTATCCCCCTTCCCTGGGTCGTGCCTGAAAATAGGCAGGATTTGTCTAGTGCAATTACCCAGTCAACGAAAACTGAATAAAAAATAAAAAAATAAATAAAATATATCATCCAGTACCCACTAATTGTCTACATTCCTTACCCAACCAGCATTCAGTAATGCCGTCTCTACAGACCAAGATTCACACTGTATATTAGCAGCAGTTTTTTTTAGCTGATATCACAGCTTCGGGCAGTGCCTAAATGCTTAGTTATTTTACTCCTTCCCCCAATATGCTGTATTTTCCTACTTGTTGAAGCACAGTAGAACTTTTCAGCCTGTATATTGCACCAGTTAGTTCTGAAACTACAGTCTGTAACTTCGCTCTGATGTTGTTGCGCAGAGTCCACTGGAAACTACCCTAATTCTGAGGCCGCAGAGTCAGCGTCCTCCAAGGTGGCAACAACACAAACTGAAGCTGAAGAATCACTGCTCCCTTCTTCATGTGGCTGCTTCTTTGATGATTGTGACAGCCGAATCTGATGGTTGTCAAATGGCTCCTTTGAAGTTGCCATGCTTTTGGTGTACTCAGCTGAATCTGCTGCTATTACTGACACAGGTCTGCACTACAAGGCTGAGTACAAATGGAGATTTTGCAAGTTTGAAATAACTTTTCTTTCTCTCATTGTGGATTCAGGTTTCCTCCTCTGCAACTATGTTTAATAGAAACTTTTTTCTTTCCTCTAGTGCCAGCTGCAGCCATTCTTCTTCAAGCTGTCTCCCTTCATCTGGAACATCGTTTAGCACACTACCACAGCAATGCTCTGACACAGCCATGTTTTCAGCCATAGGTAAGCTCAAAACACCTGTATCATTTTGCTCAGCAAGGACCGCTGGAGAAAAGGTAATGGGGTAGGAGGTCCTCTCCCCCATACCTGCACCATTCACACCTGCACTGTCCATAGCAGCCATCTTGGCTAACAGCCAGACGCCCAGAGGTTTCCCTACAGGACAGCAGGGGAATTTTTATTGAGAAAGAGGACTCCATGACAAAACAAACAGCAAAAAATCAACATTCAACATATAACAAAAATAACATAGCAAATATACAAAAAAATCAATCCACAGTTGCAAGAATACATATCATACATCATCCACCCAATGTTCACAATTTACCCACAGGTGTTTCACTCTTGCAACGCCATATCTTTTATAATCCCTACACCTTATGTTCCGCAGTGTTCGTTGCACATTACATAATGGCTCTGCAAACATTATTGTCCTTTGTTGTGTTACCCACACACATCTGGATTTCCAAACATAGTATCTAATTACCAAAAAAATAATAAAGTATCAACATGGAATTTTCTCCATTCTCCCCTATGTACACCATACATCAATGTACAGTAAGTTAAAGATTCAAATAAAGGCTCATGCCACCTTGTTGCCAAATATGCCCCAAATTGTCGTACATAATGACATTCCAAAAAGAGTTGATTCTGAGATTCCAAAACCACTATACAGTGTTCCCTAGTACAGTACCCGTCACACATCTGTTTATGTTTATTGTTATTTCTAACAGGTAATCTCCCATAACTACTCAACCATACACTGTCCCATATAAATTCTGGCATTCTTTTTCTAGAAAAAAATTTGATGACTACCCCTACGTAATCTGGAGGACATTCTGGGAAAACTATCACATTCTTAAATTCCGATAACACAATATGCTTATACAACTGTTTCCTATCCAAAGTTTCTAGGAGAGATATTGTTAATCCCCATTTCATCAAGTTTTTAAATGTTTTCAGTCCATATTTTGGAAAACAGGGAAGTTTTGTTAACAGTCCCGATTTGCCAGCTCTCCAATAGAGCAATCCTTGTACCAGCCAAGCCTGTACCTAAGGGTGCCATATCTTATCCCTAGGCTTAAAGATGGGACTCAAGTTATAGGACACATAAATACTAACATAAAAAGCTATTGGATTGACCATATCTATACCACCATCCCGTATGCTTCTATACGTGTACCCTCTCTTTATGGGGTTTAATCTACTTCCCCAAAAGGCTTGAAAAAAAATACCTAACAAAGCAGTATATAAAGAAACCGGGGGTGGAAACACATAACTTATATATATAAAAAATGGGAACCAATAATGACTTTTTCAATAGCAGTGTTTTCTTTTTTGCTATCTGTCTCCCCTTCCATCCAGCTACTAATCAATGTGCTCTATCCATTCCCTTATTCCAATTGTCATGAGCCAGATCTCTGGAACCAAACTCAACCCCTAAAATGGTCAATGGCTCCCTACTTAGTTTAATACCAACTATGCTTCCCTGCTCATTCAAAGAGGTATCCCCTAATGGTACACCTTTACTTTTATTAAAATTAATCTTGGATCCTGAGCATTTTGAAAATAAAGTCAAAATGTCCTTCACATATGTCCCTTCAGCTTCTTGGGATAAACAAAGTACTAAATCATCCCCATAAACCATTATTTTTACTGGTGGAGTATCAGTGCATATATATATTCCCTTAATCTGTTCATGTCTAACTATTATTCTAATGAAAATGTCTGTAGAAAACACATACAAGAGAGGGCTAAGGGGACAACTTTGCCTCACCCCTCTTTCCACTAAAATGGGGTTATCAATCCAGCCATTAATATTGGGAAGTATCGTTGCCTTCTGGTACATTGTATAAATCCATCCCACAGATTCATGTGGTATTCCATAAGCCTTTAGGACGGAAAATAGAAAGTCATGTGCTACCTGATCAAATGCCGTCTCCTGAGCTAGGCCTAGAATAAATCCTTCTATTTTCCCTTCTTGTGCCATGCGAAATAGTTCTCGTAATACTATCAAATTATCATATTGTGCTCTACCCTGGATAGCACACATCTGTTCTGGACTAATAAGCCTATCTGCCACTTTAGATAATCGGTTAAGCAATTTTCAAATTTTCAAATCTGTATTTAACAAACTAAGCATTCTCCAATTTTAAGTCCTCTTTAGGCCCCTTTTTATGCAGCAAGATTACCAGAGCCTGATACATAGATCCAGCCAAAGAATAATTATTTAGCATTTCATTAATAACCCTTACAAAAACAGGAACTATGTTCTCCTGAAAAGTTTGATAAAAGGCAGGCCCTAACCCATCAGTCCATGGGGCTGAGTCTGGATTTAAAGAGAACACAGCAAATCTTACTTCATCCACTGAAATTTCCTCCAGTAAGCTCTGTTTATCTAAATCATTCACTTCAGGTAAATGTAATTGTTCCAACTCTATAGCCAAATTATCAATCCCTGAGTCTTTCTTAAAGAGAGACCCCAAATACATTTCTACCACATTTAACAATTCCTGTGGGGAAGAAACCACATCCCCTGTTACCGTTGCCAACTGAGTAATTAATTTATTACCTACCCTATCACTGCATTCTTTAAAAGGGTCCAAAGCACCTTTATGCAATTTCAGTCCAAATATTTGTATTTTGTTCTAAAATATTTAGCTCTGTCATACTGTAGGTCAATCATTTGTTTCTTAATATTCTTGATCTGTGTACTATAATCTTTTCTCTCTGTTTCTGTTAAAGATATCAGTTTCTGTAACTGGCCTCTCATTCTCAAATAATCTAGATAATTTTTATTTGCGATAGTCCTAGACCGTTGTTGGAAAAAAGCCTTCCAATCAGTTTTGGTATCTTCCCACCAGAAGGCAATATCATCATACATATCAATTACAGAAAGCCTTGCTACCCACTCCCTTCTCCATGCTCTTTTAACTCTTTCGTCTTCCATAATCTTGTTATTAAGCCTCCATTGATATATTTTACATCTAGGTGCAGTACCCCAAACAACTTGTGCCATTACTGACCTATGGTCTGTAAATTCCCAAGCCCTCACAGTTACAGATTGTACCTGTAAAATAGCAGAAATCAGCACAAAATCTATTCTAGTGGAGAGCAAGAACTTAAAAAAAGTATTACCTCCAGATGAATGTTTAAGTCTGTATGCATCCACTAACTTCGCTGTCTTAACATTATTAATGAGTGATTGTGAATCACAAAAGAGTTTCATGGTGTTCAACCCTCTATCAGAGGTACCTAGTGCACAATTAAAGTCCCCTGCCCAAACAACCAACCTAGAGGTATGAAGAAATTGTTGAATATCCTTCAATAATGCAACTCTTTGTGCTTTAGTCTGTGGGGCATATATTGTAATTAATCTAAATCTTTCCCCTTTAAAATTAATGGCTCTGCCAGGATAAATATCTACCAATCGAGATACTTTTAAATCCGAATTTGCAAATAAAATCCCTACCCCATCACACGTTGTTTCCCCTATGGACCAGAAGGCGGCTCCCTTAGTCCACATGTTATTGACAACTTTAATTTCAAAATTTGTTTTAAGTCTAGTATCTTGAATACAAAAAATATTGCATCCCTGTTGTTTCAGAAGATTCAATGTCATTACCATTTTTTATGGCTCTTTATACTATTGACATTAACCGTGGAAATAGTCAAGGAAGCCATATGTAGAATGGGGGGGGAGAAGAGCCTTTAACCCATCACTCATGAAACCTTAGCTTCCCGTCTACACCTAGACCTACGTAGAGTAGACTCTCCCCCCTTTCCATCCCCTTCCTCCCCTTCTGGAGTAATATCAGTAGTGGTTGAAGCCCTTGAAGAGTTATCTGACTCTTCCACCTCTGACTCGTCCCTCGGTGTCAAAACCGCAAACTTATTCCCACTCTTCCAACCATCAGAGCTTTTCATTCCACCTTTAGACAGAGGGGAATTCTTATAGGAAATTGCCTTCCCTGACCTATTCCATTTTTTAGCAAGAACTTTTTAAACAGCTGCTGAGAATCAGGAGGGGGTGGCATATCTGATAAACCTGAGTCTTCAGGAGCTGTAATGAGAGAAGTAGGTGATACATGAGAACCTGAAGGGACTTCTGAAATATGAGTGTCACTAGTTTGGACCTGTCTATCATTCCCCTGTTGTTCTACATGCTCTTGTTTCTCCTCCTCATCTTTATTTTCCTCTGGGGGGGAACCTGAGTCCTATGAAGTCTGTCTGCCTCCTGAACAGTTACTTTTTTTGCTTGCAATTGCTGGGCCATATTAATTAACCCCTCATGAGATGGACAGTCATCCCTGTTATGGGACACCCAAGGACACTTCCCATACCCATGTCCTGTCATCTCACACAAATTGCATTTAAATAGATTAAGGCATTCCTCTGTTAGGTGACCAAACTCTAAACAGTGATTACATCGAGGAGTATCGCATGTAGTATTAAGAAGAGTCCTCGACCCACATTTGAAACATGCCTTAGGCTGACCAAAATAAAACAAACTCCCACTATCTTTCCTAAGAAAAAACTATTAGGAAGGTGCTCAGGTCCATTTTTAGTGGAATATAGTTTTACCAGCAATTTCCACCCCCCATTCCATATTTGCTCAGTATTGAGAATTGGTGCCGGTTTATGCAACATATCACACCGTTGTCTCAATCAAAACAAAATGTCCTCTATATTAATACTTTCATTTTGAAACATAATAGTGATTAACTTCACTGCAGGTTTAATTAATGGAACCGCTAAAAATGGAACCCACACTGGAGTATTTTTTAATTTCTGATACTGCGCCCCAAATCTTTCCAAGTTAGCTACAGATTTAAAACTGACATCATAGTTGGAATTTCCAATGTCAATAAGTGCAAAAATTTCCAAAGAAATTTTTTTTATTGTACCCTTCAATAATTGTCTTGCTATATACAATTTATCTGGCAGATCTTCCAGACCCCCTTTATATATTAATCTAACTGCATTCTTCCTGGGGACTGGTTCCCCTTTGTTCTGGAATAAATCTGCTAACTTAAACATTGGATTTAACCATGCATTCTTTTTTGGGTCCTGTAACACCTGGTCTAAAGGTCCCATTCTAATGCCATCCAACGAAGATGAGTTGGGAAGTACTGCACCGTTATCTGGTAACCTGCATGTTTGTTGACCCACTACCTTGTTGCAATCTAATATTACTTCCCCAACCTTGTCCAAGTCTAGTAAAGGTTCAACATGTCCAGCAGTTGATACATTTCTTTTATGTACAGGTGTAGTTTGTTGAATATCTCATTGCACATTTTTATTTAATGGGTCAGGAACCCACTACCCATCAGATTGCTGGAGCCACCCAACCCCTTTTATAGCACATTCAGGTGACCAGCCATTTTGACGCTGTCCATTTTTCCCAGGCGACTAACTCTGTCTTTCCCCAATGTGTGAAGGTTATTGGCCTTTACAAGCCCCAGTACTGTACCGGCCAGCTCTGTTCCTCCCACAGTGGTTTGTACGCTCGTTGCAATGAGAACACCGCTACTGGTCAGTGTCTTACCTGATCTGTGCATACCCAAGTGCTCAATACAGTCAGTTTTGACAGACCCACCCAGAGATTTGCTACTCATGTTCGTCTCTCGGCACACATCTCCCCGATGTTCACCACTGCCAACCAATACTGAATGTCACTTCTCACTCTCCATGCTCCGCTCCTCAACACCCACCATGTCTCTCTCAGGAGATGATACAGCTCATGATTCAGTCGTTTGATTTTGCAAGGGAGCGGTTCTCAAGGCAGCAATCTCAGCAACCAATACAGTCTTCTGGAGTTTACACCACTCCTCTTCTTCCAAGACAAGCTCCAATAATCGTTCCTTTTCCAGCAGATCAACATCTTTACCCTCCGTGGGTTCAAATTTAACAACTCCATCATTTTCTGTGTCCTGTTGCGTAGCCTCCATTTCAGTATCAAAGAATTCCTCCGGCAAACCATTCATTTCCATATCGTCCTCTGAAACAGTAGCCTCTTGATTTATCAGAACAGAGGAGGAGGCTTGCTCCTCTGTCTCTCTGACATCCTTCTCTCCCAAGGCTTGCACCGAAGTGGCCATCTCAGCAAGACAGCCAGAAGAGTAGGGGACTTTCCCCAGTGTCCTGGCCACTATTCCACTTCCCATAAAACAGGTTCATGCAATCGTCCAAGGCTGTATGTGGGTATTGATATGAAAAATGGCTGCCAATACACATTCAGTCACTTCACTACCAGTCTAGCATTGCTTGTAATGCACTTTGGGATATAATGTGTATGAAAAGTGCTATATCAATGCTGATTCTTCTTCTTCCCCATATTGTTTCCCCAGATCATACAGGTTTCATCCAAACCCATCAAACCATTCATGGTATCTGTCTCTTGCTTTCTGTTATACAACATGTGAATGCCTCTCCCCTGCCATAACCTTCAGTTTGGATGCAGAGAAAGTATTTGACAGAGTGTCATGACCAATTCTCCATGCCGTTTTAGACAGTTTTGGCTTCTACTCTGAAACTGTGAATGTTATCTTTTCCATTTACATGAGGCCCATGTCTCAGGTAAGGACAAATGTCTACCTTCCTGCTCCTTTCTACTATCTCGTGGCATATGGCAGGGGTGCCCACTCTTGCCCCTGCTGTTTGCCCTGTACATTGAGCCTCTGGTGCTGGAAATTCAGCAGGACCCAGATGCCCAGAGATATGGATGGGGGAGTGGAATCAACACTGTCTGCAGATGACGTTCTCCTGAACCTGGATTCTCCTGAATGGGACCTCCCCTGTGTATGGGCAGTTTTGCAGAAGTCTGGTTCCTTGTCTGGTTTCTAACAATTAGAAGAAGACAGAGGTCCTGATCTTTAACTTTTCCCACTCCTTGGTCCTCCAGGAATGCTTCCCATTCAAATGGGATCTTTAGACCATGAAGTACTTGGGCATCTATCTCACGAAAATGATGTCCCAATTGTTTGAGGCAAACTTTGACACCATGGTAACTCATGTGCAATAAGATTTGCATCAGTGGGCTCAGCTCCCTGTGACTTTGGAAAGATGGGTGGTGACTATTAAAATGATAGTCCTACCAAGATTATGATACATTTCAATCACTTTCCTTACCTCTTCAACCTGGTACCTGGATGACCTGGAACAGACTCATATTCTGCTTTCTCTGGCAAGGTAAGCCACCATGGATTAAATTCTCTACTTTATGTCACCCTAAAGTGCAGGAAGGACTAGCTTTGTCACATTTGGAGGCCTGTTATGAGGCTGCACAACTTCAGGCTCTTTTAGCCTGGTTGAGCAATTCTCCTACGCAGTTGCATGGGGCACAGTTGTAAAGAGTGGCTCTGACAGGAGACCACATGGAACTCAGTGTTAAATCTGGACATTATCTTCTCTAGAAAAGTGTATCTTTGCCAATTTATGAAGATGGTGCTTAGAACCAGGAGACGGGTAGTGACCAGACATAAGTTACATCTCCCGCTTCTCTGGTATTTTCCCCTTCATCTACATTCAGATGTCCACCATCTAGGTTGGATGTGGGCAACAGAACTTGGGCCTGTCTGGGTCTATTACTCCTGGTTCAGTTTCTGAGGGTAGAGGCCATTATCCCCTTTGCCAATCTCCAGGAACATTACAGACCCACTCAGACAGATCTCTTTCAATATTTCCAGGCTAAAGCATATCTGCTGGGTCTCCAATACAGGGGGTTCTCTAGCACAGGGCTCATTGCACATGGGAGCACTAATTTAAGAGGCCATGGAAGTAACATGGTGAAGACAGTTATCTCTTGCCCCTACAGTCTTCTTCTCACTGATAGATGTCAGGAACCACTTCAGGTCTTTGACTTGTGGGCAAGGAATTGGGGATTCTTATTGCCCTGGAACAGTGAACTCACAGCTGCCTGAATACCCATAATATCACATCCTCTAAGATATGGGGAGGGGGGATTCAGTCTGAAGTGCCTCCTTCACTCTTTTATCTCTCTGAAATGACAAGCAGAACGAGGGTCTGCTAGTTCCACAGCTGGCTGGAGAGGATGTGGAGAAAAACTGGCCTCACATTCCCATATATTCTGTTTCTGTCCCAGATTGCAGCCTTTTCTCCTGGAGCTTGAAAAGAGCATCATAGATGTCTTCTCCCTTCAATTCATTTTCAGTTACTACCTGCAAGGAATATGGAGACCCCTCCACCAAATGCTTATTTTGGGGTTCTGCTTGCTGTTTCCAAGAAATGTATCCCTAAACAGTGGCTCTGCTCTGAGCCTCCAATCATGACTGACTGGAGGTCTATAGTCAAGGCCACTGTTTTTCGGTTTTTACCGGAAAATCCGGTAAAATTCTGGAATTAGGGCTGCCTGAAGACCAGTAAAAACAAAGATTTCATGGAATCTGGCATTTTATGTCAGATCAGTAGATCTACAAAACTTGTGTTTTTCTTTTAATTCCTTCCTGTCCTATTTTCAATTTGCTCTATTTAATGCTCTGTATATTAGGCCTTCTTTAATTCTGATTACTTATGCACATACTAAAAGAATGATAGCAGAATCCCGGTAAAATCCAGAAATTAGAGTCACAATCACCGGTGTAATTCCGGAATCTGAAGTCTTGAAAACGAAATTTCATTATTTTAATCACCGTAAATCAGTGGCCTTGTCTATAGTAAATAATATATATCGCATGGAATAGCTCACCATTTCCCTTAAGGATCTGGTGGATAAGGGTCAACTCAGATGGTATTTATACATAGTTGACAGGGACCCGGATTTTGTGCCTTGACTGTACCATAGGCAACTCATTTTTTTTTATTAATTTCTGACACATACCTTGATGTAATGGATATGTTTGCAAGTATTTTGTGTTATTCCCTAAATAACAGGGTATTTCTCTTATATAACTGTATGTATCAACTGCAGTATTGTATGAGTATGTGTGTTGGTTATTGTTCTATAACCTGAAGAAACAATAAATAAAAAAAGAGAGGAAGTTAATTAAAAGTAGGAAGGAGGGGGTGCAGGATTCCAAACCTTTTCAGGGCCTCTGGGTGAGACCAGTTGTGAAAGAGTAGGCTTGGGTGTATATCTGCATAATGAGGGTCTGGGCCGGACTTGGGGGAAAGATGGTGGGGGGATGGCAGGAATGAGAATGGTTACCATTAGCATCAGCATAAGCACGACACAAAGCTGGGGGAGGATGCTCTGGGAATGCCATGGGTTTTGAAGCATACTGATAGTGACAGCCTTCCCATACCCAGAGTAGAGGTAATAGTATAGGAGAAGATGTAATGCAATATGGATGAATGTGTCAGGTGACAGAATAGCTGGCAATGCAAAATAATAGTTGCTTGTGGATGGGACAGGATGGAGAGGCTGCAGAGATCTGGGTTACTAGTCAACTGAATTCCTGGGCCCCTCAGTAGCAGTGTGTCTATATGCACATAACTGGTCTGTTTAACTACAGCACGAGGGCTACTGAGAAAGGGTAACTCTATGGATGCAGTATTTACTACCAAATCCAGTTACAAGGGTCATCCAAG
Source organism: Neoceratodus forsteri (assembly GCA_016271365.2). Taxonomy (NCBI): domain Eukaryota; kingdom Metazoa; phylum Chordata; order Ceratodontiformes; family Ceratodontidae; genus Neoceratodus; species Neoceratodus forsteri. Next base: position 1,597,753,096 of record CM057450.1, read on the forward strand.
TACAGAGTAATTTAAATATAGGGGGTAGATAATCAGAACTGCTGGCACGGTATTGACTCAGAACACTGGCTTACAACCGTATCTCTATTGCTATGACAGTGTGTAGTAGGTGGGACAAAAACTTATGCAGTATTTGAATCAAAACACTGGCTTACAATAGTATCCCTATTGCTGTTTTATCTAAAGTACAAACAAGGGATGGTCTCCCCTCACTCAGGCAGCATGGTTAGCCAACGTATGCTTCCGCAGCTAACCCCCATGGTCCATGGTTTGATTTCCGATGCCCTTTGTGTTGTGGCCCTTAGCACTTTGGCTCACTCCAAACAATGCCCTTTCAGAAGGAGCAGAGGCCACACCCCTGTCTGCTGGAGCCATCCAACTGGTTGAGGAAAGTCCATGTGGAGGGGATTCTTTGGGGACAACCTGGTCTCTGGAGTCTGGTGCCGATCCTTGCAATGGCAGTTAGTGGGGGAGGGGGCAGGGGTAGATGGGAGCTCTCACTACCATTTCTGTGTCCATGGAGAGTGCCAGTGAAAAGTCCTGTTGTGGAGGAGTGGTGGCTTCTTTGATTTAAAAACCATGCTCTTTTTTGGTCACACCTCCTGTCTGCTGAAGCCACCAAGTAGTTGAGGAAAGTCTGTGAGGAGGGTATTCTCCTCATGTCCATTCAGCTTCTGGAGTCTGGAATCTGTCCCTACAACAGTGATTGGTGGGGTTGATGTAGATGGGAGCCCTCACAATCCCTTCTGTGTCCTTTGAGAGTGCCAGTGAAACCCTGTGTTGCAGAGAAGTGGTGGTTCCTTTGACTCAAAAGCTCTGCTTTTTTGGCCGCATTCCCTGTCCACTGGAGTCACACAATTGTTTGAGGAAAGTCTGTAAAGAAATGATTCACAGGGGGACCATTCAGTCTCTAGAGTCTGGTGTCATCCCTGCAATGGTGATTGGTGAGGGGTGGTTGAGATGAGAGCCCTTCTGGCCTCTTCTGTGTTCCTGGAGAGTGCCAATGAAAAGCAATGTTGCTGAGGAGTGCTGTATCTTTGATTCAAAAAAACATACTCTTTATTGGCCATACACCATCTGCTGGAACCACTGGATTGGTTGAAGAAAATCCATGAGGATGGAATTCTCTGGGGGACCACAAAGTCTCTGAAGTTTGGTGCTGGTCCCTGCAACAGTGATTGATGGTGGAGGGAATTGCTGGGAGCCCTCATGACTTCTCCTGTGTCCCTGGAGAGCACTGATAAAAAGTCATGTTGCACAGAAGCAGCAGTTTCTTTGATTAAAAAAGTGCTCTTTTTGGCCACGACCCCTAGAAACATAGAAACATAGAATTTGATGGCAGATAAGGACCGCTTGGCCCACCCAGTCTGCCCATTTCCCTGCCTACTGGATAAGCTGCAGATCCTAGTTAACCAGCAGCCTACTTCTTCCTATCCCCATCCCCTAGAATTGCATTATGACTGTCCCATGCATGCTTGAATTCCACCACTGTTTTTGACTCCACGACCTCCTCCGGAAGGCCATTCCATGCATCCACAACCCTCTCTGTGAAAAAATACTTCCTTAAATTACCTCTGAGCCGCCCCCCCTCTGTCTTCAAATTGTGCCCCCTTGTTCTTGCACACCTCTTTTTTTGAAAGATGCTACCCTCTTGGACTTTGTTGATTCCTTTGAGGTACTTGAAAGTTTCTATCATGTCCCCTCTCCCTCCTTTCCTCGAGGCTATACATATTAAGCTCCTTTAGTCTCTCTTCATATGTCTTCCGTGCAGACCCTGCACCATTTTAGTTGCCTCCTCTGGACAGCTTCCATCCTGTCTATGTCTTTGCGAAGACTGGGTCTCCAGAACTGCACGCAGTACTCCAGATGGGGTCTGACCAGCTGTCTGTACAGAGGGATAATAACTTCCTGTTTTCTACTGGTGATGCCTCTCCCTATGCATCCCAATATCCCACCAGCCCTCCTTGCTGCCCTCTCACATTGCTTGCCCACCTTTAGGTCATCTGATATGACTACCCCCAGGTCCCTTTCCATTTTTGTTGTTGTTAGTATCTCACCCCCCATTGTGTACTCTTCCCCTGGGTTTTTGTTTCCCAGGTGCATTACCTTGCACTTCTTAGCATTGAATCTAAGCTGCCAGACATTTGACCATTCCTCTAACCTTGTCAAGTCCCTTTTCATCCTTTTCACCACACCCTGTGCATCAACTCTTTGCAGATCTTTGTGTCATCTGCAAAGAAGCATACTTTTCCTTCCAGTCCCTCTGCAATGTCGCTTATAAAGACATTGAAGAGGACTAGTCCATACTGAACCCTGTGGTACCCCACTAGTAACCCCTATTTTCCAGCCAATTTTTTACCCAGGCTGTCATCTTGGGACCCACTCCCAGGCTAGCTAACTTGTATATTAATCTTTTGTGTGGGACTGTGTCAAATGCCTTGCTAAAGTCTAGGTAGGCCATGTCCACAGCCCCTCCCTGATCTACTACTTTGGTCACCCAGTCAAAGAAATCTATCAGATTTGTCTGGCATGACCTTCCTGCTGTGAATCCATGCTGCCTTGGGTCCCGTGCCCCTCTGGCCTCTAGATACTCGACAATTCTTTCCTTCAGAAGTGATTCCATCATTTTCCCTACCACTGAGGTTAAACTAACAGGTCTGTAGTTTTCTGCTTCTGCCTTGCTCCCACTTTTGTGAGGGGAATCACATCTGCCCTCCTCCAGTCCTCGGGTACCACCCCATCCTCACATGATTTGTTAAAGAGGGTAGTCAGTGGTGTCACTAATTCTACCCTTAGTTCTTTTAGAATTCTGGGATGAATCCCATCAGGCCCCATTGCTTTGTCCACCTTCAGTTTTAAGAGTTCTTTCAGAACCCTTTCTTCTGTAAATGGGCTGGTATCAACTTCTGTATCCAATGTGTTTCTACTGTTTGTTCTAGGTACCCCCTTCCTTTGTAAATACTGAGCAAAAATATTTGTTTAGTATCTCTGCCTTTTCACAGTCTCCCTCTGCCCACCCTCTCCCCTTTATTAAGCCTCACTATCCCTCCCTTGGTCTTCCTTCGCTCCCTGATGTACCTATAAAAGGTTTTATCCCCCTTCTTAACTGAGTTGGCTATCTTTTCCTCGGTTTGGGCCTTTGCTGTTCTGACTGCCTTCCCAGCTTCCTTTTGCTTTAACTGATACAGTTCTCTGTCCTGCTCCTTCTGTGATTCCTTGTACTTCCTGAAAGCTTTCTTTTTCTCTTGAACCTTCACTGCCACTTCCTTTGAGAACCATAGTGGTTTCTTACATTGTTTAGTTTTGTTTATTTGCTTCACACAAAGGCTTGTTGCCTCTGTGATGGCAGTTTTTATTATTCCCCATTGTTCTTCCACCCCTCCTTCCTGCCCATTTGCTAGTGCATTCCTTAGGCACTTACCCATTTTGGTAAAGTCAGCCCTCCTAAAGTCCAGTACCTTTGCCTTTGTATGGCTTGACTCTATTGCTGTGTTTATTGAGAACCATACTGTTCGATGGTCGCTAGTTCCCAGATGGCTACCCACTTCTACATCTGTGATCCTCTCTTCATCTCCATTTGAGAGAACCAGGTCTAAGATTGCTCCCTCTTTAGTGGGCTCCAATACTAGTTGTCTAAGGCATGCCCCCTGTAGGGCATCTAGAATAACCCCACTCTTGAGTGGCTGTGGCAACTGCACTCCAGTTAACATCTGGCATATTCAGATCACCCATCAGCAATATCTCCCCTTTTTTGCCATACTAAGTATACTTTCTATCATTTCCTTGTCCATTTCCTCCCCCTGAGAACGGGGTCTGTATACAACCCCTGTGCGGATTGTGGTGCCATTGCCAGTCTCCAAATTTACCCACAGTGCTTCTTCTCCTCCCTGTTTTCTCTTTTGTTCTGTTATTTTGATTCCTTCTCTTATGTAAAGAGCTACTCCTCCTCCTCTTTTACCCTCTCTGTCTCTCCTGTAGATAGTGTATCCTGGTATGTTTACGTCCCAGTCATGGTTTTGTGCGAACCATGTTTCTGTGACTGCCACGATATCCAGATGTTCCTCCTCCATCAAGGCCACTAATTCAGAAAGCTTGTTACTCAGTCTACGTGCATTGGTACTCATTGCTTTCCATTTTTTGATGGCTTTACTTTCTGTTGCAGCATCCCCCACTGACCTTTCTACCTCGGTCTTTTTCCCATTTAGTACCCTGTTTTGTAGGGAGAGGCTGGGATTTTCCTGCTGCTCATCAGTGCCTCCCCCTTGACTAGTTTAAAAGCTTGCCAATGGAAGCATTAAACCAGTTGCTCAAAGACTTGTTCCTTCCTGGACAGATGCAGACCATCCTGCCAGTATAGGCTGGTGTCCTCCAGGTGGAACCCCAGTCCCCAATGAAGCCAAACCCCTGTGCTCCACACCATTTTTTCAACCATTCATTAAACTGCATGGTGCAAAGTACCCTTGCCTCACTCATGCCATTTACAGGCAGCACCTCTGAGAAAGATACTGTGTGTGCTACTTGTCTTAGGCCCCTCCCCAGTTCTACAAAGTCCTTCTGCACTGCTCTAATCTCATGTTGAGCCAAGTCAGTTGTCCCTAGGTGGACAATGACATCCAGCTCAGACTCCCGTGCAGCTGTTCTTGTGATCCTGAGGATGCGCTTCCTGTCCCTACAAGCCATGGCACCAGGCAGGCACTTTACTTCATTTTTCCCTGCTCCCCCCAGTTCTATCCCCCTAATAATTGAGTCCCCCATCAGGAGCTGCTTCCTTTCCTTGTGGCATCCTCTGTCTCCTTCCTGTGGGCCTCCCTTGTGACAGGTGTCCTCAGCCTCCTTAATCTCCTCCGTGGGTGCATCCATAGGGGAGCTGTGCTCCCCCAGAATGGTGTATGGATTGTGGAGTGGAACAACTGACTGGGTGTGCCTCTGTTCCACCCTCCTCACCCTCCCTGAGCCCACTGTGGTCCAACTGCTGTGCTTTCTTTGCAACCTCTGAGGTAGTGGTGGTGGCTCTGGTGCTCCCTGGATGGAAGGGTTCCTTCCTACCATCCAGTCTGGCCTGGGGAAGGTTCTCTTTCTGCTGTCTAGTGTGGCCTGAAGGCGGGCAACTTCCTCCCTCAGGGCAGAGGTTGTCTGCAAATAGGGGCAGCATCTCAGCCTCAGAAAGACTGCCGGAAGACTGCTGCCCCACAGCCATTACATTGCACTACTCCCCACATGACTATGTACTTTTTTTTTGTGTGTGTGTGTGCTTGTGTGTGTGATTGGTTTTGTTATATAGAAAATATATATATTATACAATGTGTATGCATATTTTTCAGTGCTGTGTGCTAGAGAGGATATGACATTGATATGCACCTTGCACTCTATTCAGAACCCCAGGTATAATGGAACTATTCCCAGGGGTGGGTGGGGTGAGGGGTGGGAAGGGGTTGGACCTAAACTGTGCCCTCACAAAACAATCAAAGAGCTCTGACCCACCACTGCGATGAGTGCCTTCCTGTCTGCAAGATACTATACACAACAATTTGACAGAGAAAATCCCCTGCTAATCAAACAGAGAAAAATCCAGACATCCAAGTCAGACACAGGTAAACCTACCCAACCCCAAAACAGCCTGGTGGTTTGTGCTCTGAAAGCAGTCAGCCCCAAAATAAGTCAGCTGTGCTTTGAACTCTTCCTGCACTGAAAATCGTAAGAATTGTAACAAGACTGTCATTTCCTGTAAATTCCTTATTTCACCTTTCAGTTAGAAGCAGCCTCCACCTGCAGTATATCTTCTACAATCCAAAGACAATTGAAAGGTTCCCCTCCCTCTGTTGTGAGCACAACTCGCTTTCTTGCAAATCCTATGTTCAGTATTGCAGCTCCCAACAAGAGATAGTTTAACTAGGAAAAATATTAGCTGTTCTGATGAGTTTGCTATAAACACTTGCTTATAATACTATTGTTCTCAGGTCTGTTACCCAAGCTATTGGCTGATTAAGTCTCTGTGATGTAATCACTTCCTGAGAAAGTTTGGAATTGCCTTTTAAGGCAAACAAAGATAAACACAGAAAACAGTTTACTGTCTGGGCCAAATACACAACCTGTACCTGCACTTATTTCAAGATTTGTGACAAATCTTTCGCCCAGAGTTTAAAATCTTCCTGCACTGAAAATCGTAAGAATTGTAACAAGACTGTCATTTCCTGATAATTGTAAATTCCTTATTTCACCTTTCAGTTAGAAGCAGCCTCCACCTGCAGTATATCTGCTACAAGCCAAAGACAATTGAAAGGTTCCCCTCCCTCTGTTGTGAGCACAACTCGCTTTCTTGCAAATCCTATGTTCAGTATTGCAGCTCCCAACAAGAGATAGTTTGACTAGGAAAAATATTAACTGTTCTGCCAGAGCTGCCCGATTGATTGAGAAACATCCCTGAAGAGGCAATTCTCAGTGGGACCATCCAGTCTCTGGAATCTGGTGCTGGTCCCTGCAGTGGTGATTGGTGGGGGGTGGGATACAGTGCAGATGGGAGTCATCACAATTGCTTCTGTGTCACTGGAGAATGCTGATAAAAAGGTGTGCTGCAGAGGAGTGGTGTTTTCTTTGATTCAAAATGTAGGGGTACAGCAGGCAAACTGTGGACCTTGAGACTTGTCTGTTAATTTAACCCGTCTGATATTCTGATGATGAATACTATATATCTGTGCATTAATCTGTAAAGTATGCATTTGCAGATTTGGTTTAATAAAAATATATTTACATAAAGAAAAACCTGTGCTCTTTTGTTAACCACACCCTTGTCTGCCAGAGCCGTCCAACTGGTTAAGGTAGGTCAGTGACATGGGGATTCTGGCAAGGGGGGACCACCCGATCTCTAGAGTATGGTGCTAGCCTCTGCCATGGAGATTGGTGTTGGGGAAGGTGTAGATGGGAGCCCTCATGACCCCTTCTGTGTCCCTGCAGAGTGCCAATGAAAAACTTCAAACCTGCAATAACACTGTTCTGCGCACTCCACCATCTGTTATCATCCTTTATAGCCTCCTTCATTCTCTTTCCCTGTTCTGAAATATGTGTCTTGTGCACCTACAACAAACTGTTTTGAAACAAAGAAACCTTGGGTTTGGAGCTCAAATGAAGTCCAATGTCCATTGTTCTGTACACCCTAGTTATACAACAAAACACAAGAGGTGCTGCACCAGTTACACACTTTGTATAAAAAGTAGTTTGAATCACCATTTTGACCACAAAGTCTTTGGACTATTGTTCAGAAATAATTTGCAAGAAAACTACTGTAGGTGTATTTTTCCTTTGTCATTTCAGATGACAGTACTGGAAAAACTCAGCAGGAAATCAATTGTTTTAAAGTAGAATGAATTAAGTTAAAACTAGTCCCCGATGCAGTCATTAACTTCAGATGAAGTTACAGTGTGTATGTTTGTGTGTGTGTGTGTTGGGGGGAAGGGTGAGACACTGTTAGCTTGTAAAAAAAAAAAAATCTTCTGGATGCTTGTATGTAGCAAATATTTATTTATTTGACAGTATTGCCCCTACATTTTTGCCATCTTTGGCTTTCACAAGGACTTGTGTTTGAAATTAGTACATAAATGACAAATTAAGTACCAGATTACTAAATGTCAAAAAATACATTTCTAAAACATTTCACAGTCCTTACTACATGAACCAGGCTTCATAAATATTATGCTTAAATGCTCTCAGTTGCTTGCGCTGCTCTCAGTATCCTTTAAAATAACAGCCTGCAGGGGAAAAAAACCAAAAACATTCATTGCTTGATTTTATCATTTTAAATTTGTTTTGTGTCTTTTTTCTCCCTAATTTTCCCTGGTACTCAGAACAAATTCTCCACCCAGTACTTTTAGGAGTTACGATGACACACACACTACTAAAGTAAAGTATTTTATTTATTGACTCATTTTGCCTGAAGCTTCATAATACTTGAAATACATCTCTTATTTGGGTCTATGACTGGTTTGACAGGAAATCTCAATGAGTTGCTGCACTCAACCTGCACCAGGAAGCTCAAAATAAATGCGTGGCTGGATATCAAATGCAGTTGGTAAACTACTTTTATACAGCATACATAACCTACCAGAAGTGCTCGGTGTCCATTAGCATACAATAGCAAAATTTGCCATGCCCAAAACATCCCCAAAGAAGCCTCCCGCTGTCCATCACTTGTCCCAGCGCTTCGGTCACCTGACCTTCCTCAGGGGGTGTGGCTCATATAATTCTTACTTGGTTCTGTGACTACTGCTTTGACCTAAATTTAGTAAATCTATATTAACTTTATCTTTGCTTAAATAAATGAAGCATTGCATCAAACTTTCAAAACGATTCAGCAGTACAAAGTTTAATGTGGTATCACAAACCTGTGTAAATGACTTGCCTCCCTTACAAAAGCTTTCTCCAGGAGCACTGTGTAAGTGCTGGCCCCACCATTTCATACCTACAGTGAACCTGGACGTGGTGATGTTAGTCGGTGATATCATCATCCTTTCTTGAGTGCTGCTAGGAGCACATTCATGTGAATTGCTTAGCAATCACTACACCACTGTGTCTCTTTGACTCTCACTTGGAGGATGATGAAGGCAAAGGCTGGTGGATGTATTCACTGTGCGTATTTTATCCTGGCAGCACATACAGTAGGTTGCTGTATTTAAGAATATTTAAATCAATCATTTTGTCTACTCTTTTTATCTTTTTTTAAGTTATCTAGTACCATTGTTGATCAGATCCTTATTTTAGTCTTTTGGTATTTAAATAATCATGTGTTCATCTCCAATATATTTAAATGCTAATTTATCTTCTGATATAAAATTATGTAAAAAAATATAGCATAGTGAAGTGCAGTTTCTTTTTAAAGTGGGCTACAGTAAATAACTTTCTCTTCAGCTATGGACTATCCCATCACACTTCACTTGAAAAAAATGTGGTAGAGTTAAAGGGGCACTGTCAAGCCCTTTAGGCTTCAAAATATCTCTAGTTTAAGGGGAAATCCCTTCAGTCTATTTATTGCATAACTGTGTAGTTTATAACTGCAAACAGTGATTCCCTCTCTTGCATCCCCCAATGTCATCCTTATAGTGGCACAGTCATGCCACTATATTTAGGGTTGAACTGGGGTTTCTATGATAAACTTGAAATTTTGCACTTTAATATATTTGCAACTGTTCAATGGATTTGCATGCAATTTTGCATGTGCTGGCTCCTGTGGTAGATTTCTGGATGTGCCAAGTTTTGTTATGGTCAGATTTGTGGTTTTCGAGATCTGGTTAGTGAAATAAAATGATTTTTCATAGTTTTATCCCCCATTGGTTTGAATAGGATTTGCTGCTTTGAATCTGGCTACAGCCCAAGCCATTTAGAATGTTGGTCTGCAATTTTCAGGGTAGAAAGGGGCTGACCCATAGATGTGCCTTTTTCTGGTTTGGTAACAAAATATTAATCCGTTCCAAAGTTATTTCTTTTTAAAATCTTAGTAAATTGGTTCTGAGCATGATCAGTAAGCACCTCAAAATATCTGTATGAAATGTAAAAAGAATTCCTTTTTCATATTGACTTCATCTTTTTTCATTTCAAGGAAATCCTTTTTTGTTTGGCTGCCATCTTGTTTTGTGTTTTGCCAAAACAATTTACATTGAAAGCCCCATATAAATGAGGTTTTTGGGAGCTACCAAGAAATGTAGCTTGCTGACTGGGATCCCCTTAGCTACATTTTGCTCTTAACTGTTACAGGGATGCCTCTCAAACATTGTGTCTGGATGTTTATAAATCCTTTCTGCATCACGTGATATGAAAAAAGATTCTTTTTTCGTATCACGAGTAATGAAAAAGGATTTTTTTTCATGACCAAAAACTGGTTTCCCTGATGAATACTGACATTCCCCTTCCTGTAATGCCTTTCTCCTTGGTGTTATAGTTATCCTTTGTGTCAGTGACACCCCCACCATCTGATCCCTGTCCCCTTTTTTTATTTAAAGAAGTTGCCCTGGAGTCTAGTGGCACCCCCATCACATTCTTTGTCAGAATAATTTCCTTGGTGTCCAGTGGCACCCCCTGCCCCCCAATCTCCCTCCCATTCTTTGTTGACTTTCCCTGGTATCTAGTGGCATCCCTCACTCTCTGATCCCCATCCCTCTTGTTTCCATAGGTTCCCTGTTGTCTAGTGGCATCCCCTGCCCTCCAGTTCCCATACCTGCTGTTTTCATAGGTTCACTGATGTCTAGTGGCACCCCCCGGCCTCCTACACTGCAACAGATCTTTTGATCAAGATCCAGAAATCAGTCTGTCTGGCTCTTGTTTCTTCTTGCTTGTTCTAGAGGAATACTGTATTGCTGTCTTGGAGGAAGATTCCAACACGAGAACACATTTCTTTATGTGCACAGTATATTCTGTATTTGCTGATTTAGTTATCCTTTTCTTCCCATTGACAAGTTTTCACTTTTGTTATTTCCTCCAAAATGCATGCTTTTCAGAGCAAGGCTATAACTGCAGCCTACATATAAGAAAAATGTAAAATTAAAGTTTTTAAATAGCATTTATAGTATAACCCCCATCTTTTCTCTCTAACAAAGTTATTTCATTTTGGAGACTGTGTGTATATCAGGTATCTCGCTACCTACTGAACCCCAATATCTCCACAAACCTGCATATACTCAAACTATATATATATATATATATATATATATATATATATATATATCCCCAGCGTATGCAGTCATCTGTTCTGTACTCCTGCATATTGCATCAGCTTGTCTATGTGCATGAAAGTTGGTTGAGCTTGCTAAGATGGAAACTGAGAATATTTGGTTTTAGTGGCACCCCCACCCTCCGATCTCTGGCTCCTTTTTTCCCTGGTGTCTAGTGGCACCCCACCCTCTGATCACCATCTTCTGTGTCACCATTATTTGCCTGGTGGCTAGTGGCATACCCCCATCTTCTCTTTGTTCTTTTTCCCTGTAATGAAGAAAACAGTCCCTTAATGTCTTTTTTAACCTGTAAAGAAAAAAAAAATAGTCCCTCATTGAGCTGCCTCCCACCCCCACCTCCCAATCAGCACCCACCTCCCCACACACACCACAGACCCCAAAGACCCTCACTCACCTGAGCAGGTGCCATGTTGAACATCAACTCCCTGATCAGAGACATGTTTTGCTGCTGGAACCAACAACTGCTAATGAGAAACTAAAGGAAATGTGGTTTAATGTACAGTATTTCAAAAGGGTTTCCAACTTTGGTACATAACTTTGCCATTTCTGGATATTTTTACACCAAATTTTCAACATACCTTTTTTGAGACCCCTCCTCATGAACATTGTGTGTGTCAATTTGCAAATCCTGCCTGAAAGGTGATTACATGGTCAGATGGCAAAATCACCTTTTGGGCAGAATTTCAAAATGTTCACCATACTTGTTCATGAGGTGGGGTCATAGGAAGGATATGTTGAAAATGTGGGGTCAAAATATGCTGAAATGACAAAGTTCTTCACATTCATTGACATTTTGCAATGATCCCTCGTAACTTTGGTAACTTTCAATATTTTAACACCAAATTATCAGCATAGCCATTTCTTTACATCATCTCATGAATGTGACAGCTGCCATTTTTCAAATCTAATCTAAAATGTCTTTTCATGCCCCTGGTATGAAATGATGCTTCTGTGGCAAAGAATGATGCTTTGGTGGTGATTTCTCAATTTTTACTATTGAATTGATGAGGTGGGGGGGTCATAGGAAGGCTATGTTGACAATTTGGTTACTGTTGTCCTACAAATAGAAGCACAGGGCTCAGAGGGCTCTGTGCTTCCCCATAAAGATACAGTACATATATATATATATACACATATATATATATATATATATATATATATATATATATATATATATAGATATATAGTCAAGCAGCTTAATGCGCACATCGGACATGGAAATTTGTCCACATTAGACAATGTCCGCAGTTGCCAGTGGATGGCAGTAGAGTGCTTTTGTAATTTATAAAACTGTTAAGCGAAGCACATTTATGTGCTTTTATTAATGGTCTTCTTATACAGCTTATACAGGGCAGGTGTGAGGGTAGTGCAGTGTAGTGCAGGGTACTGAGTATTCTTTTTCACTTTTTTTGTGTAAGGGCTGTGTAGGGACTGAGGTTAAAAACAGATCTTTATTCATTCTTTTGCTGCTCCATGGCTCTGCGAAGCGTGTTCAAAGCTGTGCGCACATCACTGGCTGTTATGGGTAGGAGCTCCTGCTCATCTGGGTCATCTTCTGGCTCTTCTACTTCCTGGTTCTGACTGCTCACAAACTGAACTCCCTCCAATACCCTCGTTATTTCATCACCTGCTGCAATTTCATCATCTTGATCACCGAGGTAACATAGAGAAGCAAAATCTGTTTCTGTGAGTCTGGGTGGTGGTGGGATCATTTCTGCCTAATTGGCAGCTTGAGGAATGTGTTAATTGCCCTTGTTAATCTCACTTCTGCTGTCCGTGTTTGCCGGCACACCAGGTCCGCATTAAGGGGATAATTTAATATATAACAGATAGATCATGGATTTGGTTTGGGAAATCTGTCTGTGGTACCCAATTGTCCATGTTATCCATGTCCGTGCAAAGTGGCTTAGTGGCTTGGACTGTATATATATATATATATATATATATATATATATACACACACATATATATATAGTATATATATTTATGCAATAGGTGTGGACTCAGAAGCTGTTGAATAAATCCATTTATTTTCACATATGTTGAATACATTTTAGAATCCTTGATTTATTCAACATATGTTGAATAAACACCACCTGTCAATCAAAGTTTTTTAGTTCACGTTTTTGGCAAATAATGCAAATAACTTTAAAACAAAAAATGATAGCATGGTATTGTGAGCATGAAATTTGTCCAGCACACAAATAGCTACAAAATGAGTGCTGTTTCATTTACATATACCTTTTAGTTTTTTTAATAATTAGCTAAAATGGCAGAAAAATCCTTTTTTCACTTTTTGGACAAACAAATGTAAATAACTTTAAAAAATTATTACATGGTACTGTGAGCATGAAAATTGTTCAGTACAAAATTAGCTACAAAATAAGTGGTGTTTCATTAATGGATACCTTACAGATTTTTTAAAATTAGCAACAAAAAAAAAACCAGAAGAAAATAAAATTTTTGTTCATTTTTTTGACAACCAAATGCAAATAACTTTAAAACGAAAAATAATAGCCTGGTATTGGGAGCATGGAAGTTGTTTAGCACAAAATTATCTACAAAATGAGTGGTGTTTCGTTTATAGATACCTTTCAGTTTTTTTTATAATTAGCAAAAAACAGCAGAAAATTCCATTTTCTTTCACTGTTTCAACAAATAAATGTGAATAACTTTAACATGAAAAAAAGTAGCATGGTACTGTGAGCATGACATTTGTTCAGCATTTGTTCATAAGTTTTCTACAAAATGAGTGGATTTTTCATTTAATAGCAACCACTTTGCTAGGCGGACATGCACTAGGAAAGTTATCTAAAAGTCCCAGAAATTATCATTTAAAAAAAAAGATAAACAGTCAAAAGTAAATGTTCCTGCACTGACAGAAAGCATCCCTACTGCATAAATGAAATACACAATGGTGAGCTGTCAGATAAATGATTTATCTACACTTGTGCTATTTGACCTCGGACACCTCACTCATAGATTATACCACTCTTGAGGTTACCTGTGGTCAAACAGCACTTGTGTAGATAAATCATTTATCTGACAGCTCACCATTGTATGTCATATATATATATATATATATATATATTATTTTACTTAAACTTTGTTAACCGGGTAAGGGTACTGGAAACAGTCCTTTTTCAGTCCTGACTTGACAAAAAACAGTAGAATACATAAATAACAGGAAAATGATACATCAAGAAAACCATTTACAAATATCCAAAGAATTTAAATACTCTTTAAGGTCAGATTTAAAAGTCCTTAGAGACATAGCCACGCAGAACCTGCCAAGTAGTGTATTCCAAAAAAGTGGCTCTGCAATTGAAAAGGAACAACAGCAGATTTTGATTTATGAAAAGGAATATTGAGCATATTACCTGATGAAGATCTCAGATTTGTTAATGGAACATGGGTAGTAACCAAATCAGAAAAAGGGTAGTAAAACTTACCATGAAAAATCTGACAACCCAAAAAATACACAAATTTACAACCAGGTGACTACCAACCCAAATAAGAATACAACAAACAATTATGTGTACGAGGGAGCAAATCCAAAACAAAATAACTATTATTGTGCGCAACTGTAAAACTATTACTTTCTTTTACACCTAAATTATAAGAAAGGCTGGAATTGTAATCAAAATGGGGTAGCAAGGAACCAATAGGTATAGACCGACAAGTTTCAAACAAAAAATATCTTCTAAATTTATACAAAATGTCTAACGTACGATTAATAACCATACTAATCGCATTAACTTGGGGGCCAAAATGTTAATCCAGAGTCAAGTAAAACACATAAATACTTAAACTCAAACACCTGGTCAATTACAATCCCATAAATATCATGAAGCTGTAAGCTTGAATTATCTGTTAGCATATTTGTTTTTCTAACATTCAGGACCAACGAATTAACTGAAAATCATTTACATGTACAGTATATATGCATGAAAACCATATATATATATATATATATGTATATATATATCCACTCTGAGGTGTGCAGTCGCACTCTGATATACACACACCTTGGTGTGTGTTGTACGCACAAGGCTGCAGGAGGGATAAAGTGCAGGTGTGTGGTCGTGCTCTGATATACTCACAGTCATGTGATATGTTTTATACAATAACAACACTGTATTTTTTGCTCGTTTTATATATATATATATATATATATATACACACACATATATATATATATATATATATATATATATATATATATGGGATACATGATGGGCAGGAGGGTGATATGGAATATCTTCACTCCTGCAGAGTGAGCTCTGGATACTCATGAGTGCCGGTGGCTTGAGTGAGAGTATCCAGAGCTCACAATTCAGGAGTGAAGATATTTTCCATAACACATGATCTGCACATCATGTGTTTGATTTATACAATAGGGGTATGAGTTTCAGAAGTATTATGATTTTTTGTGTTCTGTTGCTGTTTCTGTGTGTGACATTTTCTGAATGGGCTGTCAGTATTACAAACTCTATGGGAAAAGCTAAGTGTGTTTTGCAATGCTAAGTAAGTTATCTTCAGGCAGCAGTGAGAAAGAAACTGTTAAGAGTACCACAGTAATGAGCGGGGAGTGAGAGAGTGTGGGAAGCAGGTGAGGATGTTTTGCCATGGTAATTAAGTTAGCTGCAGGCAGCAGTGAGTCATCTCACTCTGAGCCATGAGATAAATGTCAGCCTTTAAATTAATCTCAGTCTGGTGAAGATACATGTTTTTATCACACTCATTTATCCTTCATCCCTATTGTATAAATATATATATATAATTATAGTAGCACGGTCATGCCAGTATAGTTAGGGTGAAACTGCATTTCTATGTTAAAGTTCAAAGCCTGAAGCTTGATAACTTTGGAGCTGTTCAACAGATTTGCATGGCTTGCTTAATTCCTAGGGGTAGGTCTCTTGACCTGCCTAATGTGGTGAGGATCCCTCAAGTGGTTTCTGAGATATAAAGTGTTGAAAAAAGAGAAAACCCAGGATTTTTTGACATTTCTTTGTCATTCTGGATCTCAGAAATGGCGTTATGTTGTGGGCTGAAATGTTCAGGGTAGAAGGCCCTTGGGTCACAGATGTGCCTTTTGAAGGTTTGGTGAAACAATATTAAACCAATCACAAGTTATTAAAGTTTTTTTTGCATTATCTGTTTATTCTCCCCCAGCTTCTGATCAGCCACCAAGGCCTCCTTCAGGCCACCAAAGACTGGCTCACCTCCCAGGAAACCCCCGTCGCTAACTCCCGCCTCATATTGCAGCCATCCCAGGGTAACCTGATGTATCTCTTTGTCGGATGGATTCTCTCCTTCCGGAGAGAAAGTGCCTTCTGGCTTACCTTTCTTGGCCCTGTGTGCTGCTGTGGTCAGTCCCGGCTATCCAGGGGCTCTGTGGTGGTGGCCATCATCTGGTCAATCATGACGCCATTATTCTCTGTTTTCTTGGCCCCAACTGTTGTGCTGCTTCTGTAGTGCTCTCAGTCTCCACCAGGGGCCACTACAGAGCAAGGCAAATTCCCCAACCCACCCCAGGAGAGGAAAGCAGTCCTCCCAGATGCTCAGTCCTCTCCTTCCCTTGCTGACCCCTGGCATCCCGAGTCCATTCCCAAACCTGGGTTGCTAGCGTGGCATGAGTTGTGACATCCAGTGCCTCAACCCTCAGTGCCACCGGGCTGGCCAAAGTTTTTAATTTCCCATTATTTCCTATGGGAAAAGTTAAGTGTTTAGCATGAAAGTAAGAGTTGCGCAAATTAGGGCAAAATGCAAAAATCTGACTTTTGCATGGTCAAGGGGCGAAAATAAGACTTGCACAAGTATCCTGGTGCAAAACTCTGACTTTCACAAGTGTTTATTTAATGCAGAATCCTACACTGAAATTTGCATAATTTTGATGCAGGATCCTGCCCCCCCCCCCCAAATTCCTATTTTTGGCACTGACATGCCCAATCCCCATGTCGGTGTGTATCCCCCCCAACTATTGTGGCACACTGGAAGCCCACCTCAGTGTGCCCAGATTGTTTTTTATTTAAAAATCTTTCTGACACCAGGATGCCCGCTTCTGGTGTCAGATGTCCCAAGCTCACTTATGTGACATACTGGGATCCCACCCCACTGTACCCAGATTAATGTTTTTTTTTTTTATCTTTCTGACACTGGGATGCCCACTCCCGGTGTTGGATGTCTCCCCCAGCCAACTTCCATTGCCGACGGAGGTGCCCAGTCCCCCTGTCAACATCATGTATGGCCCCCATACAAACTCATGAGGCACACTGGGAGCCCACCCCAGTGTGCCCAAATGTATTTATTTTATTTTTTACAGTTCAACCTACAATGAAGAAAACCATCCCTCAAAGTCTTTTTTTTATTTTAAACACTAAAAAAAAAGGTCCCTCGTCATCTCCCCATTCCCCCATCCCCATCCTCCCTCTGCACACCTACTTCTCCACCCCCACTCGCCATTACTTACCCTCTGGAGGTTGGAATCGATGATCTTCTCTGGTTTGGGGACATATCCTCACTCTTCAGAGCCGAACTGCAATCTGAGGAATTAAGGTAAGCCTTATAATGGGAGTTAATGGGGGGGGGGGGGCTTTCAACTTATGTTGATATCTCAGCCAGTTTTAGGAATTTGTGCACCAAATTTTCGACATGGGGTTCTTGTAACCCCATCTCATGAACACTGGCACTGTCATTTCGTTTCTTGGTCCTGAAAGGTGATTCCGTGGTCGCTGCACAGAATTACCTTTTGGGACCAATTCACAAAACAACAGTGCCACTGTTCATGAGGTGGGGTCCCAAAAAGCCCATGTTGCAAATTTGGTGAAAATATTCCCCAAAATGACTGTATTACGAGTATGCATTGTGCAGTTTCTACACACGCGTGATACTTCGCCAATGTTTAATATTTTCATTTCAGATTTTTAACATTGCCATTTTTTCACACCTCCTTATGAACAGTACAGCTGTTATTTTGCACATCCTACCCGGAACATGTTTTTGCACCTGTGGCGCAGGATGGCACGGTCACTGTGTGAAATCAACTTTTGGGATGGATAAATAAAATCACAGTTGCACAGGTCATGAGGGGAGATCCCAACATGCTGATGTTGAACATTTGGCAAAAATATGCCAGAAAATGTCTGCTCTGCGAGCGTGCATTGTGCAGTTTTTGCACATGCTAATAACTTCTCCAATTTTTCCTATTTTCCCTCCAGATTTTTAAAATTGCCATTTTTTAACACAACCTCATGAATAGTACAGCTGTCATTTTTCAAATCCTGCTAAAAATGTTTTTCCATAACTGTGGCACAAAAACAATGTTAAAGTTGCATGGAATTACACTTTGACTGGGATTTGAAAGTTTGCTGTACTGGGTACATGTGGTGAGGTGCTAAGAAGGTTAGGTTGAACATTTGGGGTGAAAATCATTTCAGATGGCACAGTTATGACTATTTGTTGCTATCTGTCTATGCCTGCTGGTAACTTTATGTGTGGAAGCGCAAGGGCCAGAGACCCTTCTGTTTCCACAGCCACATATATATGTGCATCTGTGGAGGGATGGGAGTGCAGGGTCTGAAGGACGCTGGGCTTCCACCATGACATATGGACACTGTTCTACCATCTGGATGGAGGGATGGGAATGCAGGGTCCAAAGGACCCTGCATTCCCACTGTGACATATGGTATACTGTTATACTACCTTGATTAAGGGATGGAAGAACAGGGCCCACAGTAAAATGAGGATACAATTATACTATCTGAAAAAGAAGGGAAATTCTTTGCAAAAAACTCTGTTAATGCATCAGTTAGGGTGAATACCACAGTGACAAATGCAGGGAAATGAGGATTTCTAACCCTAATGCCCTACCCCCAGGGATTCTACCCCTACCACCCTACCCCTATCCCCCCACCCTCCACACATCAACAGGCATTGGGGTGTGCCACTGTGTCATCAGGCCTAACTCTCAGTTTTATTTTCTTAATCCTAACCCTTGCCAGGTTTACAGTGCTATTTCTTTTTATTTTTCTTAATTTCTTTATGTCCACTGCTCTCCATCCCCTGGGACTTACCTTGTTCTGTCCCATGTTCCCCAAGAGTTTCCCCCCTCTGGTGGGGGTGGTAGAGACCCCCTTACCTCCACTTCAGATGGAACCAGTTAGTGGGAGGTACAAATCAGGTAGCTAGGTGCAGGGCCTGTGAGCCAGTCACCACAATTTGGACAATTATGGTTATTTTACATTTTATCTTCCCCATGTTCAGGACATTAACTCCAAGGGCATGGCAAGCATACTTGATGCAGTGACTGTCGATGTCATCCCACCCACAAGCCACTCCAGCTGCACTGCCAGCTGTGGTCAACCCGGTGGCAGTGCAGCAATGTGGTTGGTTGCCCTTCCTCCCCAGAAGAGGAGAGCATCCTCTGGCATGCTCAATCCTCCTTCCCAAGCCGGGCCCTGATAACTCAAGCTTCAGGTCACCGGTGTCGCGAACAGTAGCACTACCACTGCACTGACGTTGTACTGACAGGGCTGGCCTACAATATTTTTACCCCAAATTTACAACATAGCCATATCTTTACAGCACTTCATGAATGTGACAGCTGTCATTTTTCAAATCCTGGCCAAAATGTTTTTTTTTTACATGCTGAAAGGTGATTTTGCAGCCCAAGCTCGAAGTCACTTTTTGGGCAGGAGTTGAAAATTTTTTCTGCCCTTGTTCATGAGGTGGGATAATAAGAAGACTATGTTGAAAATGTGGTGTAAAATATTGAAAAACAAAGTTATGAACCTACACTGAATGCTGCAAAAGCAAGCTCATAACCTTGGTAATTTTCAATATTTTTGACCCAAATTTACAACATAGCCATATTTTTACAGCACCTCATTAATGTGACAGCTGTCATTTTTCAACTCCTACCCGAAATGTGTTTTTGCATTCCTAAAAGTTGATTTCACAGTCCCTTGCAGGAAATCACCTTTTGGGCAGGAGTTGAACATTTTCTCTGCCATTTTTTTCATGAGGTGGGATCATAAGAAGACTATGTTCTCAATTTGGTATAAAAATATTTAAAAACAAAAATGTTATCGGGCTATGTTGAATTTTGCAAACACAGGCTCCCAAGTTTGGTAATATTCAATATTTTTGACCCAAATTTTCAAGAGAGCCATTTCTTTACAGCACTTCATGTGACAGCTGTCATTTTTCAACTCCTGCCCAAAATGTGCTTTTGTATCTCAAAAGTTGATTTCACAGTCCCTGCAGAAAATCACCTTTCGGGCAGGAGTTGAACATTTGCTCTGCCCTTCTTTATGAGGCAGGGTCATAACAAGGTTATGTTGAAAATTTGGTGTACAAATATTACAAAACAACAAAATTTAGGGGCCTACATTACATTTTGCTAATGAAGGCTTGCAACTTTGGTAATTTTCAATATTTTTACACCAAATTCCTTGTCTGCAGCCCTATCGGCTCTGGCCAGAGTTTGTTTTACATGCTAACTTTAACAGTGGTATGGGATACAGATATACAAGCCCACTTTGCAGATACAAACAAATAAGGACTAGGGGCCCCACATTCAAAAGTGTCAGGCTGCATCACGCAAGTGCTTGTGCCATACAGCTCAACTGCACTGGCACAAAATAATGGTATATTCAGAAGATGAGCCATAACATGCAATCACACATGTGTGGTTGAATATCCTGAACATGCGCGATCATGCAGTGGGAAATGCTCAGTGCAGCAGGTGCCCAGAGCCCAGTGTGGAGCATACGGAAGTGCACAATCTAAAGCCACTTGTGCAACACATAGATTTGCAATATTTAGCCAGGTTATGCAAATTACCTCATTGCATAGTCAGTGCCTAAGCAGCACATTTGCATCTCATTACTGGAATGTAGTCAGGCAATTTGCATACCATAAGCATGGGCAGTTCCAGTACTTTGGGGCAGCACCACTACTCCACAAAGGTGATCAGGAGGTACTGCAGCCTAGCAGTCAGGTGGGAATGCATGGTTGTGTGTGGGTGGACTTCAGTGGCCTGAATACAGTGCTACATACCCCCAATCTCTTAGCATCCAAACATGTGTCAAGGTGTGTGACAACAGGTCAGAATGTGTGACACAGCAGCACACATGACAGTGCAAGCTCGGAAGACAGTGGAAGGAAGTGCACCAATGTTGCTACTGTGTGTTGATACCTAGCATCTCATATTATCACACAATTCTGCATAAAAGTCTCAGTGGTCAGTGTGTCATGTCAAACACTCTATGTGGGCCAGAGGGTGTTTGGGTGGTAATATAAGTACCATACCCTATACTGTGTGAAAGTTGTGAGGTTTTCAGTGCTACTACCCATGGCCATGTCTGTGCCCTAGGTGGCTGCACACACAACACTGGAAGGGTCTGGTGTCTATGGGGCATGCCCTTGCTGCCTCCAGGCTGCTGGTGGTGGCAACCATGCCCCATGCTTCCCCCAGTTGTGCACTGTCCACCACCAGTACACCACAGTAACCTGAACCCAGTGCCCCTATGGCATTGTCACACTGCAGGGATGGCATCAATGACATGTATGTGGTTCCTGGTGGCATGGGTATGGCATGGACATGCTGTGTGAACCAATGGTTTTCCTCTGTGAGTGTGTGCCACTGAGTTGTCCCTGACCCATGCTATGCTGCCACCATTACCACCATGCATCCTGCTCACTATTGTCCCAGATGCCACAATGGGTGCATGCCTCCACCAGGAGGCACTCTGATGGCCATAAGGGTGCAGGCCATGGTACCTGGTACATGTGCCCCATTGTTGTTGTCTGCTCCGCTGGTGTGCTAGGGGGGCACATGACTATTATGTGGTAGCAGGGCATCCCCGACATGGGTGTGGTGAGGGGGTGGCTGACTTGGCAGTGCTGGTGGTGTCACATAGTTGCACCTGGCAGATGCCTAATAAACAGGCATAGCATGTCTGTGGCTTTGGGTACTACCGTCCTGGCATGACTGCTGTGTGTGTGGGTGCCTGGAGCACATCATGGTGCATCTCTCAGGGCTGTCTCAGGGTCATCTACCTGCAATTCTGCAGCCTGCCTGTGGGTGGCTGGCTGATTTAGGCCATCCCCTTCCATACCTAACTTTGCACAGCACAGTTTTGTGATGCATGACACATGTGCAGCACATTTTGGCTGAATATACACTTGTGCAGCATATTAGGGTGCCTGCCTCCTTTTTTTTGTATTGCATACATTATTTCTGTGTGGTCCCACATTTGGAATTGTGTGACACATCTCTCCCTTTCGAATATTGTGCTTCCACACATTTTCTGGACTGTGCCGTGCATCTCCATTTTGGGACATCTTCGCTGAATATGTGGGCCTAGATGTGCAACTACAACATTACTTATTATTTTCAGTACCCAGTTAAGATATCCATTAAGGTTAAGATGTACCAGTTGGACATTACTGTATGAAATGCATATCGAAATTGAGGAACTTGTTTTTAAGAGAAATGCTGATATACCCCAAAATGAGCAATTTCCAAGTTTTTTGGGCAAGGATATTCAGGGGGATTTATTTTGTCTCAATCTCTCTTCATTTGTAACAGTAAAAAAGTAAGTACCAAAAATATGACAGAGGCAGAATACTGTCCACCCTTTTGAAAATCCCAGCTCTTGAGTGTAACTGTTTTTAGAATCTTTAGTCCTGAGACTTTGAAATATAATGGCAGGGTGGCATTACTTCCTGCTACATGACAGGACACACCATCCACCCAAGGATCTCTCTCTTCTCTATCTAAGCTCTTTAGAGCTAGGCAAAAGTAACAAATTAAATTTTTGTGGAATACTGTATTTCCCAGATTCTGTGAATTTTTCAAAGATTTGTTGAAATTGTTATTTGATCATAACTTAGCTGTTCCTGCAGCTAGAGACCTGAAAGTTGGCATACTCACTTTTGGCAAGGAGCCCTAAGGAGATGTCAAGTTCCATGTCATTTGAATGAATGGTTCTGAATATATAAAGAGTCAAAATCCAGCATTTTGTTTTGCAAATTTTCAGAAACTATTTTCATGCTTACAACTCAACCATCTTTGGAGCTAGATAGCTGAAAATGTCCATATATAACTTTCTTGGAAGGATCTTAGAAACTACTAAATGTGAAGGATGTTGACTGAATAAGTTTTAAGTTACTGGGGAGTGATTATTTAACTATTTTTTTCCATATTACTTTTTTCCATTTTCTCCTCATATACCCCTCCCCCTCGTGGCGTGAACTTTCATGTGTGGAGGCATGCACATGTCACGTAACCATGCTTCTGTGTCACCCTCCGGCCTTCATTAGGGGGCAGCCAAGGATCAGGATGACAACCTTCCCCTCCCAAGCAGAGGAGAGCAGTCATTTGGACTCTCTAGCCTCTCTCTGCACTGCCAACCCTTGGCAAACTAAGGTTGCTCCTGACCAGTATTTGTAAACTATTGTGAACCATTTCCAAATATTTGGATGTTTATAGCTCCACAACTATTTCATGAACATACTCTACATTTAGCATACATGCCCAGTGTCAATGGATCCTAGAACCTAACACATCTGGAGAAATGTAGTTTAGTAGTTTTAAATTTATAGTGGAAATACTGCCAGTTACTAACTGGCAAAATATTCTTAGAAATTCATGGAAGTGTAATAGGTACTGCCACTAGAATTCTACTTGTAGAATTTAGCTTTTGCAAAGCACATACAGTACTTTAAGATAACACTTCTTGTACTGTTGATGCCTATGAAAACTCCGAATAAAAATATTTTATGATAAAAATACTTTTATTTAGAGTGCAAACCCCATCAAGCACAAACAGGTCAGCCTCACTAGGTTACCCACCCCAGCACTTCGCTCAATAGAACTTCCTTGGGGTGTACCCAGTTCTTCTAGCAGCCTTTTTTTAATCCAAAAAGTCATGATGTAACTGTTACATCATTGTTTTGATTGACATCAGTCAAAAACTGTCATCTTAAATGCAAAGAAAATTTAAAGGTGCAGTGTGCTGTGTGTTACTAATACATATCATTCATCAATTACATCATAGAAATACAACATATTAAAGCTGTTATAACCAGTTCATTTCACAATATATAAAATGTTTCTTGGCATTTAAATTTCATCTTCCAAACTCCATGGTAAATATTAAGCTAAGAAGCACTTGGAACACAGGACGTGGACGCCCCGACATCAGCAGGCTGAACCCAGAAGAACTGAACAGGTTGTAAGTCCTTTTTACCTTTGGCAGAGGACATTTTAGACTGGTTAAATCACTAAAAATTGAAAGTCTAAGGAGTTAAATGGACCCAAGAGATTCCCCAAAGCAGTACAAACAACATGCAAAATGATGAGGAATCAGGTAAAACAAGTCAGAATCCATACTGCCTAAGGACAAAAGACATCTCTACCAAAGGCAAGAAATTTGTTAAGTTATAGGGGCTTGACACTGTGCTGGTTATGTACCTGCAACATATAATTAAAAAATGTCCAACTATGTGGCTGCATATAACTCAGCCCCCTTTAAATCAAGAGATCTGAACCTTTTTACACTTCTCCATGAAGCAGGGCCTTTAAACATGCCACATGTGGTTCATTTGGACTCATACTTTTAAAATTAAAGGAAAAAAAATTAAATTTTGGGAACATTTTTAAAACATTTTCATGGAAATTTTATGGGAGCAGAATTATAATTTTGTCTGAACCCCACCAACGGAAGATACATTTTTCCTAGCCCTAAAGTCTTTGAACTCTTCTGTTTTTGACAGTGGAGCTTCTTTTGTAACCCTTTAGCAATTTTATAAGGGGAGTAATGATCATCTAGAAATGAACTGCTAAGCTTTTAAGTCAGGACCTGTCCCCATTAATAAAGCATAACACAATAAATAAACCATGTGTTTTCTAACAGTTGCTTAATACAGATGCGTGTTAGATAGCCCAGTACAATGCCTGGAAGAGACTCTGGAGGATACAGTCCAAATTTTTATTTTTTTTATTTTAGTCTTTGGTAACTGGGCTAAGGCCCACTAGGCACAAGTGCCTGTTTTCAGGGGCGGCCTGGGAGCACTGGGCGGGTGAAAATCAAACTCATGTCTGGTCTGCTGGATGTATCAAGCTCGTTCACACCTCATTCCTCTAACCTCTAGGCTATACTGCCAGCACAGTGAATATGACATGAGGAAACCAATGAGATTTCTCTCTGCATTATATATGCTTTTCAATGAGCAGCCCATAATTACCTTTCCTTGCTATTCAGGTTGGGGGGGGCAAATTATGTTGTGTTAATGTCACGTTTGGGGACATACAGGCAATGAACAAGCTATATATAACATAATGACCTCAATAAAAAACCTGCAATGACTCATGCAGGAAAGCAGCATAAGGAAAACATGCTGATGGTTGGTAGATAGTTTATTACAAGCTAATAAGGAAAGATGTGTATTAAATATTTTATCATATATGTTCAGCCAGGAGGGATTAAATTAGGGATATGTTTTTGCTGAGGTTGGACTTCCTGAAAGCTTGCAAGGAAAGGATAAGAGCAGAGTAGCTCTACATAACACGAAGGGAGTCATAGTCTGAAAAAAAGTGGCATCATGTGGCCACAGCTATTAATGAATCAGGATGAGCAAGACGTCTGCCTTTAGTCTAAGATGCATAGAGTGACATTTTACTGCCCTTGGCTGCTTCAGCCTGGAACCAAACTAAACTGGAGTAAGTAGAGAACAGTGCCTCAGAGGCACTGTACTTGTAGTCATCTCACTGAAATGTTCCGCATTTGACTGATGACCAAGTCAATAAAATGCAACAAATTTCTAACTGTTACTTTGTAGGGATGTTACAAGAGATATAATCATGCACTTCTGCTTTTTATCTTTTATAAAACTCTCTCTCTCTCTCTCTCTCTGTATTAGCTGCATTTTACTGCATAGGCTGAATTTCACAGAGAAGCACCCATCTCATGCCATTCTTATTTTCCTTCTTTTTCAGTTCTATGTTTATCTCCTCTATCTCTGACTGGCCCCAATCTGATCAATCCCCCAGCACCAGCACCCTCTTTGCCTAGGTACTCATCCTAGCCTCCTGTTCATCCATGACTTGCCCCACCCCCCATGGTGGGTTCACCAAGGGGTGGCACTGCCCTGACTGGGTAAGAATCTAGTTGGAGGTGGATGCCTAGTTGGTGGTGTTGAGCCTGTAGGAGGCCAGTGTCATCTTCAGTTAGGAGTTTTACCTTAAGATTTGTGGCTGTGTAGTGATCCACATATGCATGTGATGGCATGTGACATGTATCAACATCAGGTGACATCCCCTCCCACTGTCTACCCCCACTGAGCAGCCACCCAGCTTCCACCTGGTAGCAGGTGAACAGCTGAGGAGCAGCACCCCCTCCCCAGACATAGGAGAGCTGTCCAATGGGATACTCATTCTGTCTTTCCCAGCCAGCCCCCAGCAACCCATTCCCAAAACTGGTTTATCATAGTAGTCAGTGGATGCTCTAGCGCTGCACTACCAGGCCACAGATAGTCTTTTTAAAACTCAATTTATGTTTCTTATCTGTAACTTTAAATTGAATTGCACCAGAATGCCTGCTACAAAAACTGGATGCAATAAATAATAAATTAACCTAATTTGTATTGAGATCTGAGTCTACAGAGGGGGCCAAAATATGTGTCAAGGAGTATATCAGGCCCACAGAGCTCTGCACCCACAAAATCCCGCACATGTGGTGGCATTCATGTCCCCACCACCCCTCTACTCCCATGT
This sequence comes from Neoceratodus forsteri, assembly GCA_016271365.2. Taxonomy (NCBI): domain Eukaryota; kingdom Metazoa; phylum Chordata; order Ceratodontiformes; family Ceratodontidae; genus Neoceratodus; species Neoceratodus forsteri. The sequence continues at coordinate 1,597,779,595 of CM057450.1, forward strand.
AAAGGAGTCTGGGGCAAGGGGCATGGGGAAGAGCAGGACCAGACTGCAGGTATCCAACCAAATGCTTGGCTGATGCTACAGTAGATCCCCTGCTCTGCATAGAGCAGGTGATTGTGGGATATGGCAGATATGTCGTCTAACGACTGCTATACCCCTTAAAGGAAACTACATTAAAAAACAAAACAAACAAACAAACAAAAAAAAAAACAGAACTTCACAACATGGCCCCCAGCTCTCAGTACAAGCTTGGAGGGCTGGAGGCTAATGGCACTGGGCACAATCAGGCCCATAAATGGTCCAGGGAGCATGGGTGGACACTCATGCCAAGGATGTGCAAAAACATTACTGCTGCTTCCTTAATAGCATAATGTTGCCACCCTCCACATCCTTTCTCTGACAGGGAAACCACCAACAGAATCACACAGAGGCATTTCATAGACATAGAAACATAGACAATGACAGTAGAAAGAGACCAAAGGTCCATCTAGTCCACCCAGAGTTCCCTCTCTGCCCCAGGACCTATTGTCCATATAGGGTTTTATCTGTCCCAGTCCACCCCCTGCTCTCCTCCCTACTGCTGCAGACCAAAGCAACCACTAAACCCTTCACTGTATCCCAGCCATGTTTGAAACCATTTATGGTCTTGGTGCCCATCACCTCCGCTGGCAGACTGTTTCATGGTCCCACTGCCGTTTTGGTAAAATAGAACTTCCTTACATCCCTCTTAAACCTCCTCTTCCTCCAGTTTCCACTTATGAGTCTGGGTTTGTAACTCCGTACCTCTGCTGTTTCCCACAGTCCAGCTTGTTTATTCCCCTCAGGAACTTGAAGCTCTGTATCATATCCCCCCTTTTTGCCTGGTCTCCAGTGAGTACATGTCCTGTGCCTTGAGACGATCTTTGTATGATCTGTCCTGTTGGCCCCGAATTATCTTGGTCACACTGGCTAAAACCATCCATCCCAGACTCCCACTGCTACCTACCCGGCTATTTCATAGTTAGAGCCAACTGTCCAGGTGCTTGCAAAGGTGGTAGAGTCCTTTTATATTACAAGGACTCTTTTACTGGTATCCTCTTGCCTGAAGCACCCCCTGCTTCTTGTCTTGCTGGGTGCCACAGGGCTTGGTCCTGTCACCAATGTTGTTCGCTGTGTACATGCTGCCCCTGGGTGAGCTCATTAGGAAGTATGGCTTGGGTTTTCATTGCTATGCAGATGATACCCAGCTGTATCTTTCCTTTGCCTCTGGGACATCCAAAGCAGTGGAAGTGCTTAATAACTGCCTCACTGAGATCAATGACTGGATGGCCTCCAGCTAGTTGTGACTGAACCCTGATAAGACAGAGGTACTGGTGGTGGAGTCAAACAGAGGGCTTGATAGGATGGCCTTTGGTGTGACAACAGGATTATTCCTGGGGCCTACACCATTGAAGGCCTCCTCTAGGGTGCATGATCTAGGCATTATTCTTGACAACGGGCTGACATTTGAATATCAGGTGTCGTACGTTGTCCGTTCTAGCTTTTATCATCAGGGAAATGATGCCAGGATCAAACCTCTAGTTCCACTGAGGACCTCCCCACCTTAGTGCGTTCCTTTGTTTTGTATTTTTTTGTTAAGTATGCTTTATTAGAGAAAGACACACACACACACAATTTACAGACAACATTGTGGCAATGAGACAATAAACCGCCAATACAAAGTGAGTAAGTAAAAATATGACATTTGATAATATATAAAGAGGCAGTTTAGAAGAGTAACATTGGTAACAGTTGTCTGTGCCCACTCTCCCACCCACCTAAGTCCACCCTACTGCCACTAGAGTATGAAACTAAGGTGGTGAAGAAGATCAATCTCAAATTTTGCCATGTATGGGAACTAGGAGATGGGATCGTTTACTTTAGGTGGTTAATTTGTGTTATTAGGGTTAAAATGAATCAACAGAAGGTTAAATGAAGGGTCCAAGACTTTTCTATATTTATTCAGCCTATTGGCTATACCAGCAATGATATGCTCTGCTTATAAGGCGCACATAACCTCCTTATACCATTCTATATGACTGGGGGGTAATCAAGTCCAACTAGTGTCTGAGTATTACTTTCTTGGCAAAGGCAGAGATTAAAGCCATGTGAGCTCTTTGGATACATCCCGACAGGTTTGTATAGTCCCCTAAAGTACAAATCTCGGACTAAATTTATCAGATGAGGCTAATAATGGATCCAGACTAGTCTGGATATGTTGCCAGAATGGGGTGATTTTTTCACATGACCATAACATATGAAGTAGATCTCCAGCTGTTTTTTGACATTTTGTGCATTGACTAGTGGGCAGAGATCCCAGTCAGTGAAGTTTAGTCGGGGGTATAGTACAGGTCATGAATAATTTGCAATTGCATATATCTGTATCTATCCCATTTAATACTGTACATCTATGTAAATGTTTCCAAATGTTTTACCACTGCCTGTGAGAGATATCTATTGGTAGGGTCTGATCCCACCAATAAAATCTCTGGCCCTCTAAATCTGAAATTGTAGTTAGTAAGAATTTATATGCATATAATATTATGTGGGATGTTGGGACAGAATTGACAAATGGGGAGAAAAATAGACATGAATGACTTAGCCCACAACCCAGTACCAAAGTGTTTTAATAACATGTGAGAAATTTGTAAGTACTTAAAGGCATGAGTAGCAGACCACTTGAAGAGAGCGCAGGCATCTTGAAATGACAGCAGTTTGTGATTATTGACTAAGTCATCCACTTTTACAACCCCCATGTCTGGCCAGAAAAGATTGGGTTTGAGAACTTTGCCTGAGATTAAAAGGTTGGGGTTATGGAAAAGAGGCTGCGCTGTATCTCTGCATCCATTTGTTTTGAGGAAGGATTTTTATTGGTGTTGTGTTTGAAATGCTGAGCCTAACGGTGAATCTTTCAGTTCCTTGGGAAGGTTCTTTTTAATTATAAAGGGGAGAGCTTTTGGGTCAACATTATATGCGGAACATAAGGTTTGTTCAATTTACGGCCAAAGCGGACTGTAAGGGGAATCGGAGGCGCTACTTGTGGGAAATAACCAGAATCTGAGTCTTGCTAGGTGTATGACAAGATAGTATAAGTAGAAATTAAGTGCCTGAAGACCACCCCCTACCTTTTGGCGAGTAAGTTTTATGTAACTTTATCTAGTTTTTTCCCAAGCCGTAAAAAGGAGCTATTATTCTGTGTAATTGTGAGAACCATGATAGTGGAAGAGCCCAATTAAACATTTGTAACGGGTATGAAATGCGAGGTAGTACATTCATCTTTATAATATTCATATGGCCCCACAGGGATAAAGGTAAATGAGACCAGCATTTAAAATCTTCTTTTATTGTATTTATGATGGAATCCAGGTTAAGCTTTTTCATAACCTTGGAGGATGTGTGGAGATTTATGCCTAAATACTTTAATTTGTCGGTATGCCATTGCAGGCCCATATGTTCAACATCTGCTCTCAAGGTGAATTTATTTAGAGGAAAAATCTCTGTTTTGTATAAATTTAGTTTATAATTTGAGATGGAGCAGAATTGGGAAATTATGTGGAGTGCAGCGGGAAGAGACACGGGGCCGGGGAGGAGATATGCAATAGTATGTCGTCCGCATAAGTAAAGATTTTATACTCTGCATCTCCTACTGCAATACCTCTGATGAGCGGAGAAATTTTAAGTTTTCTAATAAGGGATTCTAAGAAAAGATTGAAAAGATAGGGCGAGAGGGGACAGCCTTGATGCGTTCCCTGCTGTAGGGCAAAAGGTGTAGCAATAATACAATTACACAGGACTCGTGCAGAAGGGGATGAGTAGAGGATTTGGACCTATTTCACAAACTCATGTGGGATGCGATATTTGGGGAGTATCGAGAAAAGGTACTCCCAGGAAACCCTATCAAAAGCCTTTTCTGCATCTAAAGAGACCAGAGCTACAGATGTGGGAGAATCCTTAGCTGCAGAGAAGAGATAGGCTGATTTCCTCTGTTTATAACTTGGGAGCAGTTGATCCGAGTTTGCCCCAGGTTCAGTATGGTAGGATAAACCCAGCTTCTGAATAAAAAAAAAGGGGGGGCACAGTGACTTATCTGACTTTATATTCAGAGCCTTAGTATATAGGGATATCCTGGAAAATAATTATAAAATTGAAGTTGGGGTTGTAACTTTTTAGTGAGGTCTAATTAAGGACATGAGTCAGGCCACTGCATGCCCGATTTATACTATTATGCAAAGAAAACCCAATAAAGTAAGAACATATTAGGGAGAGAGAAATAAATGAAAACCTTAATTTATGGCCTTGGAGCCTTACACTGTAGACCCTTTTTACTTGGAGAGACTTAGAATGTACTACAATCCTGATATGACTGCTTGTTTGACCTTGCGCTGGCCAAGAAGTTCGCACATTCATGTAGTAAGCTCTGCGAACCTGCGTACGTTCAAGCCGGGGAGAACGTTCACACGATCGAGGAGGAGCGTGTTCTTGCAGCTCCGTGTAATCAGTTAGAATGGCCGCGGCCATGCCATGACAAACAGCCACTGAAGGAGATCCTCCAGAGTGATGAAAGGCCAAGAGGTGGAACAGAAAGTCAGTTTATCCAAACGAGGAGCACAAACCGGGAATGTAAAGCAGTCTCTTACTTGGACTAGGCACAAACAGGCCGTTATCTCGGGGAACTCTTACTAAGAGGACAACACTGGAAAGAAGGGAAAAGTCAAAATAATAAGCTGGGTCTTCCGATCAGCAATCCGCCAGGTTAACCTGATCTGAGGTCAGTGGAAAAGAAATTCTTAAACATATCGCCAGACTCAATCTTGAAACAGCTCAGAGAGGTCAAAAGATGTAGCTTCAGCATTGAGTAAAGAGTTCAGGGAACATAGTGGATAACTCCCTTGCAGCTTGCTCTGCATTATCAAAATTCCTCCAGCTACCCTGATATTGTACAGAGAGCTTGGCTGGGTAGAGCATTCTGAATTTTATTCCGGCTGCGATCAGCTTAGTTACAGATGAATGGTATTCTGCCCTTTTCTGTCGAGTAGTAGCAGGGAGGTCTTGCGATATTCTTAATCGTGAGTCTTCCCACTTGATTTCTTGCAATTCCTTGGTTTTAGCCAGGATATGTTGCCGGTCAATGTAACTCAGGAGGTGCAGAATAAAAGGCCTGGGCTTGGCACCAGGAGGTGGCCGAGGTCTTAAAGATCTGTGGGCCGTTTCAACTATGTATATTGTGGAGTGCAGAGGTGGGCCTGTTATTTTACTGAGCAGCTTCAGTGTAAACAGTGCTGGACAGGACCCTTCAGCTGCTTCAGGAAGGCCAAAGATAACCAGGTTGTTATGTCTGTTTCGACCTTCCAAATCCTCCATCCTGAGCTCCATCCTGGTAAGCTTTTGCTGCAAGGAGACAATTTCAGGGTCGGTTCATGTTTGCCAGCCTTCCAGAGATGCTGTGCAGGCTGAGACATCTGATATCTTTTTGTTGGTTTCTTTGAGGTCAGCTTGAATAGTTTTTAGATCGGAGGCAAAATCTACAAAAGCAACCTTGAGTAGAGCAATCTCCGCTAAGACTTTGTCTTCTGATAACAGTGCCGCAATATTGGATGGCTGAGAGTTTTTGCCTGCAGAAGCAGTTTGAGTTTTAGGCCTCTTTGTTTGTTTGTCTGGCATATGGGGTGGCGTGCAGGATGAGAGGGCCTGTCTCTATTCGGCCTCCATTCTCCTTTTAAATTTTGGCTTTTCCCTGAAAAAAGTGCACTGAAGGAGTCTCAGATCTTCAGATAGATGAAAGATTAGTTAAGAAAGGTATTTCTGTTGCTGGATTTGTAGATTTAATTTGATTTTTAAGAGCTGGGGTGGGAGCAGGAGTGCTCTGCATCTGCTCAATAGGAAGGCATCATGTGATCCATCAGCGCATGTCTTTGTGATGTTGAGGCTTCATTACTGTAATGCCTCTACTTTGAGGTCTCCAGGGTACCCTGTGCTGGCTGAAGCTAATGCAGAATGCAGCCTCTAGGCTGCTGACGGGGCAGCCTAAATACTGTCATATCACCCCGGTACTGCATGAACTGCACTGGCTGACGGTTAGGTGGAGAGCCCTCTTTAAGGTGGGCCTGCTTACCTTTAAGGTCCTATCTGGACTTGGCCCTGGCTACTTGACTGACCTTCTAACACCTGCTGCATTGCTCAGCTCCCACCGGTCCTCCTCTAGGGACCTCCTTGTGATTCCTAGGATGAGGTTAAGAACTGTCGGCGAAAGAGCTTTCAGTGTCACCGGCCCCGTCCTGTGGAATTTGCTTCCTCCAGCTGTACGGGAGGCCCCTTCAGTTGAGGTATTCAGAGCCCGCCTCAAGACCTGTTTATTCAATCAGGCATTCCCAGACACAGTCTTTTAAAAGATAGTCCTAAGTTATACTGATTGTCTTGCAGGCAGCTGTTTTTATCTCTGTTAAAGCCTGCTGTTTATTATATTACACTTAAAGTTTTTATACTTATGTATGTTCTGTATTTATTTTATTATTTTTTGGTTTACATATTTTGTATTTTAACTGTACAGTGCCCAGAGCCTCTGGGATTGAGAGCCTTAAAAATAAAATTTGCCTTGCCTTGCCCTTCCAGCCAATCTGCTGCTAAATCCTACTCTGAATGGCTGTTCCTTGAACTAATCTTAAAGACAAGGAAACTTTAAATCGGTTGTTGCTATAATCCCCCTAAGTGCTGATCCATTGGACTAACTTACCTGTTCACCAGTTTTGGATCCCTCTCCCCCCAGGGACATCATTATCCTAGAGGACATTAACATAAACTGTCAAGTAAACACAGACTCTGACTCCTATAACCTTCTTAAGCATTACAACCTCACTCAACTCATCACCTCTCCTACAAGGCACAATAGCTTTTCCCAAAACCACTTCATTATTGACTGGATCATGACAAACAGAGACCACAGGATAACCCATGCTGGGGTACTCTCTGATTCCATTAGTGACCATTCACCTACCTTCTATACCTGGTCAACACCCCCCCCATCCCCCTCCTATGAATCTCACCTTCCGAGACTACTCTAAATATGACCCCACTCAACTCCACAATGATATCTTGGCCATCAGCTGGGATCCTTTATACATCATGAAAGATGTCACAAATGCACTGAATTTCATCCTTACGGCCCTCACCAACATCCAGGAAAAACATTTCCCTATGACTACTAGGCGAGTCTGTGGAGGAGACAGCCACTGGTTAACGAAAGACCTTCTAAGGCTAATGAAGGAGTGTGATGCCAAGTGGTCAGCCTTTAAAGCCTTCCCCCCTCCCCCCTCAGATCTAGAAAGAGTATAGAAACCTATGTAACCAATGTAAAAGACTTATTAACACTAGTAAGGCTACTTACCTTCATGATCTCCAGTCTCATAGCCTTGGAAACCCAAGCCACTTCTGGTCTACTATCTGCTCACTAATTACCCCTGGGGAAAAAAGCGCCCTCTTCAGCTATCCTCCCCCACTGGCCCCTTGTCAGACCCAGTCGATGTTGCTCTAAATCAAAAGTTTACAAACATGGAAGAATACCTTAGCAAATTAACCTCCCACCACCTCAGCCCCTCCACTCCAGACAAAGGGGCCACTTGCCCCCACTACCCCCCATTCCTCTTGAGGGCCATCTCCCCTAGATATACTCTTAAACTACTTTGGATTCTCCCCAAAAAGGATAGTGCTGGTAGCGATGGCCTCTTCCCTCGCTTCCTCAAAATAGTGGCCCTAGAATTTGCTAAACCCTTCACAAAAATCTTTAACCTTTCACTTGCCACTGCCACAGTCCCCCTAATATGGAAACAACCTAGGGTTGTCCCTGTTTTCAAGTCTGGTGACCCCACAATTATGGATAATTACCACCCCATATCCTTTCTCTCCTCCCTCAGCAAATTACTTGAAAAAACTGTCCACCATCAGATTACCGAATATGCTACAAAATATAACCTTCTGTGTCCCCGATAACATGGTTTCAGAAAAGGGCACAGCACCACCACTGCACTGGCCTGCTTCTCCGATCATGTCCTCCATAAAATGGATGAAGGCGTGCTAACAGGAACTGTCTTTGTGGACCTCTCCAAGGCTATCGACTTGGTGAGCCACAACATTCTCCTTAACAATCTCTGCTGCCTCAGACTGTCCCCCTGACACCACAGACTGGTTTCTCAACTACCTCTCTGAATGCACCCAGTTGGTCAGCATGGGTGGAGCTACCTCTTCTGTCCTACCTGTCTCCACCAGTGTCCCTCAGGAATCCAATCTGGGGCCCATCCTCTTCTCTCTGTTCATAAATGTTCTCCTGTAAGACAGCCTCGTCTGCCACTCCCTGCTAAATGCAGACAACATTGTCCTCTACTGGAGTGATAAATCCTTGTCAGACCTTTCCTCATCCCTTACCACCAATTACCTCCAAGCCCATTAATGGTTCACTGCTAACCAATTACTTGTCAGTACTTAAAAAATGAAAGCAATGCTCTTTGGCTCAACACCCAGGTTAACAAAACTTGCCCAAACCCATAGCACACTCTCCATCCATTCTCCTGACGGATCACCTCTTGATACAGTTCACTCCTTTAAATATCTGGATGTTACCCTCGACCCTGCCCTTATTTTCACTAATTACATTGATATCCACATAAGCCACATCAACCAAAAATTGGGGACCAGCTACCACCTTATTTGGTATCTCACTCCTGGAGGCCGGCTTGCAATCACCCAAGCCAATCTCCTGCCATTACTTGACTACTGTGCCCCTATTTTCACCTTTACCTCCTCCTCTAACCTGGATCGGCTAAATACCACCTACAACAACATCTGCTGGTTTGCCCTTTTGGCCTTCCACTCCACTCCTCTCACCACTGCTCATTTTACTAGGCCCTGATCTGGTTCACCCTGCCAACCCGGTGAACCTATCTACTGGTCAGAGCAGTCAATAAGGCCAAACAAAACCGAGCCACCTCACCACTCTACCACCTCCTTTGGCCAAAAGTGTTAGTTCAAGAACTCCATCTTGCTACTGGCTCCATGCTTGAGTGCCTCCTATTCTCAACCTGTATGGGCAAATGGGCTTTCTCGTCTGCAGCCCCTTCCCTCTGGAACACCCTGCCCCCCCACTTAGAACCACTGGCTTTCCTGGACTCTTCCACACTCTCCTTAGATCTTATCTTCTGTCCTCCACCCCTTGCTCCTGTCCTCCTGCCTGATTATCAGGCTTTTACTCCCCTCCCCTCCTTTCTCTTCTTGGTCTGTCCACAAGCAGCTGTTTTCCTTCCTCCGTCACCTACCATGCCTAATTTGTATTACAACTTGGCTACTACCTGCTATTGTCATATACTGTATTTATCTATAGCATTGCAACTTTATGTGTGTATATGTGTGTGTGAATATATATATATATATTATGGTAGCATGGTAGTGCTACCATAGTTAGGGTTGAGGAGCCATTTACATGTTAAACCTAATATTTTGCACCTTAATAACTTTGCAACTGTTCAACAGACTTGCCTGAAATTTGGAATACACGATCAAGAACCATACATCTTGGGATCTGCCAACTTTTATACTGTTCATTTCTCTGACTGCGGAGTTATTAAAGCGTGATCTGTGCACGTTTACGCTTTTGGAATTCTTTGGTCATCCGTGCAGTTCGCTGATTTGCGGCCGGTCCGAAATCTTCAGGAGACATCGGTAAGGGTCCCTGATGTGCCTTTTGAAGATTCGTGAAAAAATATTAAGCAGTTTAAAGTTCTTCAAAAACAGTTTCCTGGGGACCCGTGATGCTGTGCAGGGAATAGGATGTGTTCATTGGAGCTCCGCTCTCTCGCCGACCCAAACCGCTATTAACGCCCACCTATTCTGATTATTTCTTCAATATTACAAAAATCTAAGGAATCGGGAGTGCAGAGGCGGTGTTTGGTCGTTACCTGCAGTTGGACATTCCTGCAACATGTCTAACCAGCAATTAGCCGAGGAGGCCGCGCAGGAGTCAGAAGCTAAGCGCCCTCACTGTAGTTCCTCTCCCCAAAGTCCTCCAGAGGAGTTCTCACCCTCACATGTCTACTCAGAGTTATCGACTATCAAAGAGGCAGTGTTGAAGCTAATTGAAGAGGTAGCGGACTTCAAACCAGCGCTTACCCAGCTAGCCTGCAGGGTTACAGATGCAGAAGCCAGAGTAGCCTCTATAGAAAGAAAGCAGGATAAAATGGAGCCTGAGATGGTGGAAATAAAAAGGACCTTAACTAAGTTGGAAGACTGCCTTGACGATCTGGAGGGGAGAAACAGGAGGAACAATCTGGTGCTAATTGGTTTGCCTTTAGGGGAAGACGGCCCTAATACAATTCAGTTTTTACAACGTTTCTTGAAGAAACTGTGGGTCCCTCCCCAAATGGTCCAGAGTTTATTATAGAAAGAGCACACAGATCTCTGAGGGCAAAACCCACTCCGGCTGACCCGCCTAGGCCTATGATCTTTAAATTATTAAACTACTTAGACTGGGAATTCATTCATAAAGAAGCCAGAAAATTATCAGCCATTCTGTGGGAAGGTAAAAAATTGAGGTTGGTCCCTGACTTAATGCTGAAAACCCATCAGCTATGAGCTTCATTTCCCCCCATCTCCTTCAAGCTGTGGGCAGCTGGCATAAAGCATTGTATGTTATACCCAGCTCGTCTGGAAGTTTCCTTAAAAGAAGGATCCAAACATTTTGATTCTGTAGCGGAAGCTACAAAGACTCTGAAGAAATGTTATCCTGATTTATTTCCCAAGTGAGAAAGTTCAAATTTAGCTGTATAAGGACCTGGGGAGTCAGCTCCAAAGAACATTCAAGAGGGACAGAGTATCACAGAACTGTCTTACTGCTTCTAGGCAGATCTGCTCTACTAAATGTTTGTTAGAGAGGAGCATGTAATTCTCTAACAGACTGGGCAAAATTTACTTATGGGGCACTATTGTATATTTAATGGTCAATCCTAATTATTCTTTTTTTACTTATTCTCTGGTTGACTTATGAAGAGGCTGCAATGGATGCCTTAGTTTGGTTTGTCCACTAGATGGTGCCAAATACTTCTTGTTGAATGACAAGTGCTTATTGTCAGATTTCTCAATCTTAGTTGCTTATGTTTTGGTACCATAATTACTTCGGCGTCTCCCTTTCTCAAATTTGATTGCTGTGACGGTTCTGGTTTCATCTTTTTGTAATCTATATACCCTATTGTGTTTCTGGCCCATGGGGAGAGACAGATAATTTTTTGTTTCTACGGATTGTCAGTGGCATTGAACAGCACTCCCTTGGGGGAAAAGTGAATTTAATAGAGGGGAATCTCAGCTGTGACTGCTTAGCCCCATACAGCTTTGCTGTTCTCCTTTCACTGTTTCTCGTTTAGTCCCTTCGTTACTAAACTAGATAGCTTTTCTGGCATAATTTACAATAAGTATAGTCATTTTGGAAGAGCATTTCTCAGTTTATATGGTAGCTTAGGACATAGGCTTAAACTGAGTTCATAGTAGATCATTAAATACGTTTTGGGTGCCACCCTTACGTTGGGAGTGGCATGGTTCCTTAAGAGATTATCTCTATCAGGATCCCAAGCTTGGTTTATATTATTTCTTAATGTTCTGGAGTCTCCCTTTCCCTTATTTAAACGTTAGAACTCCAGTCAAGGCCAAACTATACAAAGGTCAGCGATTACTTGCGCTGAATAGTATAGGTCCATTTTTGTTATGCTTATTTCTGGAATTCCGGTTTCCTAATTAATGTTGGGTGTGACATATAACATCCCTTTCGTTATATCACTTTATTTAGGTGGGGAGAATCTGCAGGGATACAAAGATGGTGGGTGTACCATGAGCTACTTCCATACCCTTTTCTTGTTCGGAGGTTGGGAGGTGGTAGAGCGGCGCTTTCTCCTTTGTGAGTATCATGGATCGTGAGGCAAGGAGGAGGCTTAGGGCCTGGGTATTGAGACTTGTATATAGTTCAGTTTTTGGTGTTAGTTTAATTTCAGGGTGTTTGGAGGATATTTTTGGGGTAGTATGTCTGTTTTTTTGGGAGGAGTGGTGGCAGTAGAACAGCCCTTCAAACTTTTTTTATTACATGGCACAATCAAGTATTAATCTATGCCCAACAGCTTGAATATTCTTTCGTTGAATGTTAATGGAGGGAAAGACAATAAGAATAAATATTTTATTTTAAACCATCTTGCCAGGTATGACCCTTCAACAGTGTTTCTCCAAGAAACATACATGCTCCCAGAACAGTTAAAATTCTTTAAAAAGAGCTGGGTAGGCCAAACTTTCGGAGCTGGATTCAGTTCTAGTGAACGTGGGGTGGCCTTGCTGCTTGCTAAAAAACTACCCTTTACTCTGGTGTAGTCTATTGGTGATCCTGAGGGGAGGTTTATTTTTGTTGTAGGTAGATTGGGCAGCCTTGATATAGTATTGGGATCAGTTTACGGCCCTAATGTGGAAACCCCTTCTTTTTTTACTCAATTAGCAATGGTATTGGCCCCCTTTTTGCAATTCCCTATTATAATTGGAGGAGACTGGAATTTAGTTCAAGCAAATGATCTGGACCGTACTTATCTTAAGGGAGTGGGACTGTCTTCAACCCAAAAAGCTTTAAGGGAGTTCATCTCCTCCATGGGTCTTATAGACCCTTGGAGATTACTTAATCCATCAGGCAAAGAGTTTACTTTTTTTTTTCCCCAGTACACAAAAGTTACTTTCGTATTGATTATTTTTTAGTAAGTCATCAGTTAATTTCATGCATGATTGATTCCAAGATACTAGCACGAGTAATCTCTGATCACTCCCCAATATTTGCCCAGATGGAAATATCCAACGTCCCTATCAGGTCGCACACATGGTCATTAAACAATAGACTATTAAAAGATAAACTAATCATTTTAAAATTCCAACATTTTTTGCAGGATTTCATTAAGGTTAATCATAATTCAATTCCTGCTGTGGATTGGGTCTGGGCAGCCTTAAAAGTTACCTGGAGGGGGGAACTTAAGCGTATTGCTACAGTACAAAAAAAGAAAAAGGTCAGCCAAATGAATAATTGTCTGCAGAGAATTAAAAGTTTGGAAAATAAAGGGGTGGACAAACTTTCGCCTTCAGAAGACCAAGAACTTACTAGGCTAAGAGCACACTATGCTAGTATGTTACTGGAGAAGGTGGAGAGGACAGCATCATTATTAAAGGCTTCTTATATTGGCCAAGGTAGTAAAGCAAGTAAACTACTTGCTTGGCAACTAAAGCAACAGTCAACATCAAAATGGATCGCAGCTATTAGACACCCCCAATCAGGATCCTTGGTGGTTAGTCCACTGGAGATACTGACTCTATTCAGAGATTACTATAAGGCATTGTACTCTCCGGACCTGCTGCTGGGAGTTCATTTTGAGAACATGTTAGTATTTTTGGAGAGAGCCGATTTACCCACCTTGTCCAGTGATAGCCAGACCTGTTTAGTAGCCCCAATCACTGGGGAAGAAATTTCAGCAGTGATTGATTCTCTAAAACCAGACAAGGCACCGGGCCCAGATGGGTTTACAGGCCTATTTTATAAACCTTTTAAAAAACATCTTATCCCTCTGTTGCTACAGCTGTACAGTTACTGGAGCTCCTTCCCAGATCTAGATCAATCACTATTTGAAGCGAGAATAATCCTCCTACCTAAGCCTGGGAAGAATCCATCAGTGATCAGCAATTACAGGCCTATTTCCTTGCTGAACATTGATGTCAAAATATATGCAAAAATTTTGGCTAACAGATTGGGGGGAGTATGGAAAAGTCTACTAAGTCCTGAACAAGCAGGGTTTGTGGCAGGGCGTACTTCAGCGGATCATTTTAGGAAGTTGTTCCACCTGATTTCTGTATCCAGGGACCCCGAGCTAGAAGCGGCTTTGGTGTTCCTGGATGCAGAAAAAGCATTTGATAAGGTGGAGTGGAAATATCTGTTTAAGGTCCTCTCAAATTTGGCATACCACAACCCTTTATTGATCAAATTCGAGTTTTGTATTGCTGTCCGTCAGCACGATTGCAATGCAATAATTACATCTCTGATATCTTCCCACTCCGTCGAGGTACCCAACAGGGCTGCCCTCTTTCCCCCTATTTATTTAATCTATACATAGAACCCTTAGCTAGAGTTCTCAAGTTTAGAACAGGGGATAAAGGGTATCCGACTGGAACATCTGGAATTTAAATTATCTTTGCTGATGATTTACTTTTTCACATTTCGAGCAGTAGACAGTCCCTCCCCCGTGCCCTCCAAATTATTTCTCAGTTTAGCGAATTTTCAGGTTATAAACTTAATAAAATAAAACTATGGTATATTCCTTATCCCCTCTCCTTACGAGAGATCTAATTGAAAATATGGCCTCCAATGGGAGAAAGAATACCTAACCTACCTAGGTATCAAAATCTCTAAAGACATCTCTACTCTTAAAGAACTCAATTTAGGCCCACTGATAAAATCAACTAAAGAAGATCTGGCGAGGTGGAACAATTTACCGTTATCCTTTTGGGGGAGGGCCAATGTCCTTAAAATGTCAATTTTGCCCAGATTTTTTTACTCCCTTAGTAACCTTAACATTTACCTCCCTAGATCCTTTTTTTTATTAATTCAGAGGATTTGTTCGGATTTTGTTTGGAAAGGGAAGGCTTCCCGTAGGGCCTACAGAAAACTTACCCACCCTAGGGCACTGGGGGGTGGGGCTTCAATTACCTGATTACTATATTTACTATCTGGCAATTCATGCTAATAGATTCTTACATTGGTTTACGTCTACGGCCAGTATATTGGAGAGCCCACCATGGTTGCTCTTAGATAACCTGTAATATGGCCCTAGGGGCTTTGTTGTTTAATCCATGGTCAAATCTCCCAGCAAAACACATGAACTCTCCCCTTGGGTGGGATGTGAGAGCTCTACAACAACTATGCTCTTCGTTGCAAATCTCTACTACAAAGGACATGAAACAACCCCTGCTTAATAACCCAAACTTAAAAATAGACAAGAAAACAATTAAAACCTTTGTTGGAAAATCCCACAATGAGCTATGCCTAGCTGATTTTGTTTCCGGTAATGAGGTCCTCGCTATCTCTACTTTACAAACAAAATTTAAGGTGCCTTTAAAAAACCGGTTTCAGTTATTTCAAACACATCAGTGTATTAAGCACTTTCTGGATAAACCTCCATGGTCGGACAACGCGGGGGTATTATTAAATAACCTCTGGTTAATATCTAAGGGGCAGAAAACAATAGCCAAATTATACAAAAGAACTACAAGCCATGTTGTGTTAAAGGCTTCCCCCATAGCCTATTATTGGAAAAACAACTACAATAAGACTTCTCTGATAAAATATGGGAAAGATCTGGACGGATAACTATTTTTTAATTAAACAAGATCGATTAAGAAATATTCAGTTCAATATTCTCCACAATTTATATTTTACGCCCGCTAAATTATTCCGGATTGGGAGGCTGGCTTCGGCAGAATGTAAAGAGTGTGGCTCTGAATTTGCTATATTATATCATAAATTATGGTCGTGCCCTAGAATAGTTAAATTCTGGAACTCGGTCAAACAGAGGGTGGTGACCTATTTAAAAATTACCCCGTATTTTAATGAGGACACTTGTCTGTTAGGTATGTATTCAGTGATCCCTACCTATTCTCAAAAAGTCCAGTTAGCAATGGTGGCTATGGTCACTAAGTTAGTAATACTTAGACATTGGAAGGAGGAATGGGAACCTTCACTTAGGAAATGGTGGGTGGAATTTCTTACCGCTCTAAATGCAGAAAGATGTATAGCCTGGTTCTCTCACTCTGGCGAGAAGTTTCAGGAATGCTGGGGTGAACTTTTTTCAACTCTTAAGGACAAATTTGGTTATTGAACTGGCACCCACCAGTCCCTTTCCCCTTTCTCTCTATTAAGGCCTATGATCCCTCTGTTATATGTTTACCTTAGATGTTTACTGGGCTAGTCGACTCTTCGTCTAGGGATAGTTATATCTCTATGCCTTTATAGGGGGGCATAGTAACTTCCAGTATGCTCTTTTTAACCTATTTAATTTTTATAGGTTTTTTTTTCTTTACCTCCCTCTCTTTGTTCCCTCCCTTTTACCACATTTCGGGATGGATTGGTTAAGGGCTGTGCCATGTACCTTCTACTTGTACTACTCAAAAGGCCCTTACATGGGCCTATATGGTTTACATAATATCAGTTTTAGAAGCATTTAGGCTATGGTAAGGGGCTGCTGCTGGTTGGGTGGGGTGGTGGGAAGGGCTTTGTTTTGGTTATATTTAGTTTTTTTTTTTTCCTTTCTCATTTTTCATGTTGTTTTATTCTATGGTATATGAACAAGTTTGTGATTGCCTTGCCAAGATAGAATATTGTTTTGTGATTTTTTTTTTATTACATGAGCTATGTAAACTTGTTTTCTGAAAAAATAAAGTTATTTGCAAAAACAGTTTCCCATTATAAGTCAATGGGAAAAGTTAACAAAAAGTCCGACAGTGTCGCAAATGTAGTTTTTACTTTCACAAATGGCCCTTTTACTGTCGCAAATCCACCATTTTGTTTTCAGTTGGTCATCAGAAAAATGCTTGTCATTTAAATTTGGGACCCTCTAGCAACCTAATTATTTTTGTATTCACCTAGTCGGACCTTGAGGATGCTAGGCATGTCTTTATTTTGTGGTAAAACACCCCAGAAATATGTTTTTCAAATTTCTGGAAAAAGTACTTTCATAAAGTACTTTCACATTTGCGACAGTGTCGCATGAATTTGCGCAAGCTTTCACAAAGTTTGACAGTACTTTTCCAGGCTGTGGGAAAATGACAGCAATTCTTTGCCACCCTGTTGCAAAAGAACAGTTTGGTCTTTTGGGCTGAAATTTGGAAGGAACGCAGCCAACATCTCACAGATGTGCATTTCAATCTTTCAGTGAAAAAATATTACAGGGCGGCAAAGTTACAGCACTCCAAAGTTGACACTTTTTCCCTTGGGATAACATTACGGCGTCTGCCGCATTACAGGAATCCTTTGCCTCCCTGCTGCAAAAAAACGGTTAGGTCTTTTGGGCTGAAATTTGGAGGCAAGAAAGCCAACATCCCACAGATGTACCTTTTAGTGGTATGGTGAAAAAATATTACAGGAAGCCAAAGTTATAGCACTCTGAACTTCTCTTTTTTGCCATAGGATAACATTACAGCGTTTGCCGCACCTTTCAGGGCCCGTATCTCGGAAATGGTGCGAGATATGGACTTTTCATCGGAAAAATACTTAGCCCTACAAAACTAGCCAGGAAAGTAATAAATCATATGACTTTTACATTTTTTTCTACGTCGTACGGTTCCTGAGATATAAGCAATTTAGTATTCCAACTCCTCATTTTCTGCTCCGAGACCCATTATTATGCATACATTCTTTGTACTCACTGTCTTTCTCCATGCAGCTTTTGGGGAAAACCAGCCTGTCTTACATTACTCTTACCCTTACTGCTTCTGCTTGCGGTTCTGTACTCGTTTCACTTACTGTTCCCGTCTACGGCACCATGTGCGTTACCCTTTGCGTTTTCATTTGCTCTTGCGTTTGCATTATTTTAACCATTTGTGTCTACAGTACTGTTTATCTTTGTGTTTTGCTTTCTGTCACCATGCACATTACCATTTGCGTTTACGGGCACCATGTTACTATGTGACAAGACATTCAGGCCCCGCGCTGCTGCTGTCGCATTACATTTTCTATTTCTCATTATCATTCTCAAAAAGAAGGGAAATTAGAGCCAAAAAACTCCATTTAATGCATTAGTTAGGGTTGTTCTACAGTGACAAAAGCGAGGAAATTCAGTGTTAGGGTTGAAAGCCCCCCTTGGACCCCCTTTGGACCACCCCAACCGGCATGAGGGTGCGTGTTGGGGTTGTCGGTCCTAACTCTCACCCCATTCTCCTATACCTCTGCTTCTTCACACATCTGATGGGGTGAGAGTTAGGGCCGGCAACCCCAATGTGCATCCCTATGCCAGTTGGGGGTGTCGGCGTGGGGTCCAAGGGGCCAACCCCAACACTGAATTTCCTCACTTTTGTCACTGTGAACAACCCTAACTAATGCATTAAACAGAATTTTTGCCTCTAATATATATATATATATATATATATATATACATATATATATATAGATAGATAGATATACATACAGTATATATATATATATATATATATATATATATATATATATTTATTTAATTGCAAAAACTTCATTAATGCATCAGTTAGGGTTGATAGCACAGCAACAAAAGTATGGAAATGTGATGTTAGGGTTACCCCATCACCATCCCATCCCCAACCCCCCACCCTCCACACCAACAGACATCGGGGTGTGCCATGGGATCATCAGGCCCAACTCTCACCCCAATCCATGTGTAAGCAAGCTGACATGTTACAGTATAGGAGAATGGGGTGAGAGTTAGGCCTGATGACCCCATGGCACATCCCAACATCTGTTGGTGTGTGGAGGGTGTTGGGGTGGGGATAGGAGATAACCCTAGCATCACATTTCCATACTTTTGTTGCTGTGCTATCAACCCTAGCTGATGCATTAGCAAAGTTTTTTGCAATGAATTTCACTTCTTTTTGAGAAAGTGTAATGTAACTGGTAACTGGTATGTGTTTGTGGAAGCACTGGCCCTCTGGGCCCTGCGCTCCCTTCACATTGCCCAGTTTTTGCGTAATGGTATGCGTATGTGGGAGCCATACAGCAGCCCCATAGTACTGAAAAGGAACTCTTGTAACACTTATTTGGCAATATCTCAGTAACTGTAGCAACTAGGAAAAAAATTCCCACTGCAGATGTAATCATGACTTCGAAAACTCCACGCAGGCAAACGTGTACTATACTACAGGTAGCACAAAATCTGTATCTCGAATTGTTTCCTAGATACGGGCATCAAAAGTTGTTGTAGGCACCACAGCGTTAGCCTATGGGAAATTTCTGAACTTTGGAGTGCTATAACTATGGGCCCGTTGAATGTTTTGGTACCAACCATCCAAAAGGCACATCTGTGGGACCAGGGCTTGCCACCCTGCAAATTTCAGACCAAAAGCCACAACCATTTTGATGCAGTGGGGTGGCAAAGAATTGCTATTTTCAAAAATTTGAGACAGAATGGGCACGATACTTTTGTGATTTGCGAAAGTGCCGCATCTGTTTTGTTGCAATTTGCGACACTATGGGGGAGTCCTTTTGGCCCTCCACTCCACTCACCAATGTTTTTCTTCCTCAGTCACCTACCACGCCAACCAACTCCAATCAGTACTGAAACTAACCAGCATTGTCTCAATTTCTACAAAGTATTAGCTTCACCTAAAATAAAAGATATCTGTAGCTGCCACTAAGCCTCCCCCTCACCCTTATGTTAGTTACACGTGCACTGACTGCCCTTGCCCTGTACAACCCAGGACTGCAACCACATAGGCAGTTTAAGATTTAAAGTGCCAAAGATTTGATTCCCTTGATTTGCTTATACTACCCATTACCTCTAGACTTCCGAATCGCATCTTTCTTCCCTTTACACTCCTAGCCCCTAGCCTTCCCTTTTTTATTTTATTCTTCAACCCTACCTGCCTTCTTATGCTCTCTCTGCCATCCTTGCACACTAACCGTTTCTTTTAATGCATTTATCTGTATTATGTGTGCAATTCTTCCCCTGCATTAGCTGAAAAAAGAAACAAATTTTACTTACCGAATCTTGCTCTATCTGGTTGTATCCTATCATGAATTGCCATTTGTGAACTTACTCAGACTGTATCTTTCCTGAGGATTTCAGACCAAACAGACAAATTGTGTGGGCTGCAGCCAAGAGCAAAGAAACGTGCAAAAACCCTGTTTTTGCACGTTTTTTTGCTCTCTTCGGCTCTGCAACTGCTGATCCAACCGTAACATAATTTGCTAGATCCAGAGATCTATGGTGCCTCACCATGCCTGCAAAATGTCAGGCAAATCCGACATATGGTGGCAAAGTTATTGAAGTGCAAAATTTGGGGTTTAACATAGAAGTGGCCGGGCAACACTAACTATCCTGGCACTACTGTGTCAGTATAATATATATATATATATATATTTATCTATATATATATCTATGTATTATATATGTATTTATACCTTCATGTAAATTTATCCTGTATGTTATCACTGTCTATTTGATGACTTTATGCCTTGTCTCATCCTCCTCTGTACTTGCTGTATTCCTGTGCCATCCTGAATGGTTCTTGGACCAGATCACCTATCCGGTAAACAAATGAATGAATAAATAAATAAATGGCACCATCTGCAGGCAGTACAATAGCATCATTGTTCCATATACTGCAATTGAGAAAGACTCATTATTGTTCCATGTACTATAGTACTGAGTGGATTTCCTTTTGTGAAAGAAGACTCTGACATGGGGTGAGACTAGCATCACTCATAATAGTTTTCTGTGCTGTGTGGCACAGAAAAAGTATCAAAATGCAACTTCTTTTTCAGTGGTGTGGTATACTACAAAACTCATCAATGATAAGCTTTTGGGGTACTAATATGGTACCATGGAGAAGGGACAGGGAATTCTGATGCTGCCGGGGCACTGCACAGAAATACAATGTTGTGAGGAGATACCACTCTTAGGTTTGAGGAATCTGGGTCACATATCCACCCTGTGCCATGTAACAGTGGACAGCACAACCAATGAAAAGGATCTAGGGGTAAATGTGGACAGTAAGCTGAGGCCAGACAAGTAGCGTACTGCCACAGTCAAGAAAGTAAATGCAGCTGGCCAGTGACGTGGAGGGCTGAGGCGCTGGCTACCCTACTTGCACCTGTGCCAGCGACCTGGGTTTGGGAACAGACCAGGGTCACTCGAGGCCAGCCAGGGGAAGAAGGATTGGGTGTTCCAAGGTCAGTCCTCCCCCCCAGGGAGGGGGAACACTGAGTCCTGCTACTTTCCTGTCAACCAGCAGAGGCTGGGTGACAGCACTGCAGGTACCAGCAGACGTGGGTGGGAAATGTGATGAAGCAACCCATATGTGCATCAAGACCCATGTGTGGTTGCATCATACACAAGTCCTGGTGGGTGAAAATTGGAGGAAAATGTCATGACTTGCTTGGTCTCCCTCGCAGGACCCACACAACTCTATGTGGCAGACCACCCACCTAACATAGAAACATAGACTTTGACGGCAGATAAGGACCGCTTGGCCCATCTAGTCTGCCCATTTCCCTACCTACAGGATAGGCCGCAGATCCTAGTTAACCAACAGCCTATTTCTTCCTACCCTGCACATGACCCTGTACAAGTGGTGGTTATCCTGAAAGTCCACAAGATGTGTCAGTGATGGAGCTGGGAGTGCCAGTGGGACTGGGGAATGCCAGGAGAAAAAAAGGGAATGAAAAAAAGAAAGTAAATGCTATGCTGGGATGCACTGGGAGTGAGGTGAGAAGTAAGTTAAGGAAGACAATCTTACTTTTATACAAGGCCTTGGTTGAATCACACCTGGACTACTACATCCAGTTCTGGAAACTGCAGCACAAAGAGGATATTGAAGAGATAAAGAAAGTTCGTCAATGAACAACCAATGAGATTAGTGACTCAGTAATATCAGGTAGCTGACAGAGTCAGTCAGGTCATTAGTTGGGGTACAACAATACGCTACCCGGCATAGCAATGCAAGGATTGGGACAGTTCTTACAGGCAGAGTAGTGCTGCTCTGCTGTTATGTGACTTAGGTTGGTGGCAAGTTGCTCCATGGAGTAGTGCAGCCACAGTGTTAGTGACCTTGCCTGCATCATGTGACTAACTCTCAAGCAGCAGGTGGCAAGGCAAGTTGTTGCCACAGTCATAGTGGTGCTGGCTGCTCTGTAATTAGCAGTAATGCAGTAAAAAATGCTCAGCTCCATGGCTTGCTCTCTCACTACAGCAAGTAGGAAATGTTAAGAGAAGCACCACCACAGCAGACAGGAAAAAAGCTTCAATCAAGCATCACGTTTTCAATAGTTTTAATGTATTAAACATGCCAAAAGTAGAGTGACTTACAAAATGTAGCCCCCGCCCCATTCAGAGATGCCGGGTGCAACACTCCAAAACCTCCAACTGGTTTTGTACTGTCAGCAAATCATCAGAAAGGGATGATACACTAATGAGGCGAAACTGATCAGATGTTTTTGGAGGGTTGCATCTAGTGTCTCCGAATGGGGCTCCATTTTGTAAGTCACTTACTTTTTGGCATGTTAGTACATAAAACTACTGAAAACATGATACTTGACTGAAGCCTTGTTCCTGTCAAATGTGGTGTTGCTGCTCTGTGAATAGCACAGCCGCAGTGTCCTCCCTGCTCCACCATACTTAGCCAATTGGAGTGCACATCAGCAGGGGGTATGAATACATGTGTGTGTGTATGTGTGTGAGTGAAGTGCAGTTGGGATGGACTTGGCATTCGACGGTGAAGCAAGACACTGGTCGTGTGCGCAGTCCACAGACTGACTAAAATAAAACTAAATAAAAACAGAGAAAACTGACCAGTACAGCAGATACAATGAGTGATTTTTGGGTAGCAGTTACTTAAAAGTCCTCAGATAGCATGGCTAAACCTAGAATAGCTTTTTGTTGGAGTGAGGCATGTGGCCTGGAGTGTCCAGACCTGTACACACTAGGAGGGATTGGATTTCTTTCAAAAAATATACATTTGTTTGGGGTGCAGAATATAAAGCAGCCAAAGAAAGTTTCTACTAAATGAAAAAATGATGCTTCAGCCCTCAGCTAGCTAGTGAATGAATGGATGGGGAGAGGGAGGAATGTCTCTCAGTGTGAAAGCCAGACAAAAAGAATAATAGAAAGAAAGCAAGAGAGAGACAAATTGGATTGCGAAACATGATCCTGATTCCCTGGTTCCGCAGACTACAGTAGTTCTTGTTTCTGTAGAGTCAATGACAGTTTAATGACCAAGAGCAGCGTCTCAAAAAACACATTTTTAAAGCTGGATCCCAATTCCTGCTATGCTCAGACTTTTTTTCAATCTTAGTTTAACTTTGGCCCTTGGATTGTGCCAGATCGCTCATAAAGTGATATAGGAAGAAATAAAATATTACCACTTTAAAAAGGAAAGCAATAAACTGAGCACCAGCAGATTCATGACATATATCAGTGACTCACAGGCATGACACAGGGTGAATACGGACATTAACACATTTTGACCATGCCTCCGTAAGGCAGCCAGTGCTACTAATAATTTGCTGGCCCATTTACCCTTTTATTTCAAATTTGAGGTCTTATATCAAAGCCAGCACTGAGATACTGCAGGTGCTTAATGACATGGATTTGGATGAAGGGACTCTTTGTACTGTGACTTTTGATATAAAGTTCCTCTGTACCAGTATACCCCATAAGGTAGCCCTCAATGCAATTACATAATTCCTGAACACCATAACAGAGACAGCTAACCCTACTTCACCTTTCTTGCTACAGTTCACTGAATTTGTATTAAAATATAAAAATGTTTTAATGGAATCCAACTATTTACAAGTGAAAGGTAGTGCTATGGGGGCAACATTTGCCCACAGTGTAGCTAATAAGTATGTGGTATTGAACAACAGATCTACAACTGTAAGCAGAATCCATAGCTTGACAAACCTTCTTTATGGAGATGATATATTGATGATGTGGTGACCGTACGGTGCAAGCCCCAGGTGAATGTGGAGGCAGTATAGCACAGTGGTTTAAGGCTCTGAGCTGCAAACCTGGAGACCTGGGTTTGAATCCCACAGCCCCCACTTGCATACTGTGTGACCCTGAGCAAGTCACTGAACTTCCTTGTGCTCCCAGGTTGCACCTCTAAACAAGCTTTCAGCTTAGTGTGTCTCTCCTGGTAAAACAAAGGTAAAAAAGGAATCATCACAATCCATTGGCTATGTTAAGTCAATGAATCAGAATTTTAAATTCGCTTATACAGCAGATCCAAATGTGAGTAATTTTTTGGATTTGTAAATTTGTAGAGGATAGGGTGGGGATGAAGAGACAAACATCTACAGAAAAACCAACTGATAGAAACACTCTACTCCTGTCCTTGAGATGCCACCTGTGTTATATGGTTGCTAACAACCTCAATGGGCAGTTCATCAGGTTATGGAGGAAGTGCTGTATAGATTAAAGGTTTGGAGATGGGATATCTAGTCCAATATGCAAGTTTGTAGAGAGAGGGTATTCTATTTCAGTCATAGGGGAAGCTAAGCAATTGGCTAGATCTCCGGATAGAAACACCTACCTAAATCAAACAAAAATAATAATAATAATAATAATAATAATAATAATAATAATAATCTTTAGTTTTTAAGCGCCTTTCGAAATATCAAGGCGCTATACAAAGATTAAAACATAATTGCATAAAACAAATACAATAATAATAAAAAAAAGTCCATACAGCTATACATCATTGAAAACAAAAGACCAGAAGGAACCATCAGAGGGAGTAAATGTTGTAAGTATGTACTCACACCATTCTAAATCCATAGCTAAAGTGATCATTAAACGCTGGCACATGTTACAGAGTGAACAGCATTGAGAGATTTGGTGAGTGCCCCACCCAGGATGGCATACAGAAAGGCACCCACACTAAAGGACAAACTTGTCCACAGTAGGCAATATGGTGAGAGAACACAGACATGGCTGCAGAACAAAGGTTATTCTGTCTGCAAAAGATGCCTTTCATGTCAGATAGGAATGCCTGGTAAAAACTTTGTAAACCCAGAATGGATAAGATTTATGAGATCTAAAATCTCATTAGTGGGCTGCTTTATTTGGCAGAATGTAAATATAGGGCATATACTATAATGTGGGAAGAACAATTCATGACTTCAGGGCTAGGTTGGGGGAACATAGAAGGGCAATCATGAAAAAAAATAGGAGCTGTGCCACAACTGCTCATATACATAATTCTTCAGATCCAGACGGACACAGTTGTTTGTTTCACAGGGATGCGAGGTCAGACCTGACCACGAGGCGGGGGTCCACGACAATGAGGTTCTCTAAAGAAAGGCACTTTGAATGCCAGTTTTGATCTGGCACCATTCTTAAAGTACTAATGCATATTGACACATGGTATTATTCTCTTGGGTCCTGTTTTTCTGTCATTATGCAGGTTTCTGAAAACAAGACTTCAGGATGTCCATTTTTGTAAGAAGGGGGCCTTAATGGACTTAGAAGTGTTGTCTTGAAGGAGTTGCTGAATCACGTGAAATACATATTTACTTGGAACAATAACAATCTTGAAATTATTTATTAAGATGAATGCAATCACTTGCTAATGCTGTTCATTTTAACTGTTATTAATGCCAACCTAAGTTGTAGATGTGGATTTGCTCTGCATTTGTAAAGCACAAAGCACTGTGTGCGTTAGTGTGTTGTAAAAGTGATTTTTTGTCATATAGGGCTTTTAATACGAGTAAAGCATTTTGGTGCTACTGTGCCTTTAAATAGCACCAGCATATAAGCACTGACTGCCCGTGTGCCACTGCCTTTGAAAAAAGCATGAGTGTGAACTGCTTTAGGCTTGACAGGTACTTGGGGGCCTGTTTTAAATGGTTTATTTTTCACCTTTGGCACCTTAAAGTTTTAGCACACAGTAGATACTGACATTTTGTGGGTTTATTGTTGGGGAGTACTCATTTCATATTTGTTTTTCTAAGCAAATTGAAGACCTTGATAAAATCCAGATATAGCACATCTAACACCTGTTCCTTGTCTACTGCTCTTGTCACCAAATCAAAGAACAGTATCAGGTTGGTCTGGTACAGTCTACCTTTTACAAACCCATTCTGCTTGGTGTCCTACAACCAACTGACTTCTAGGAATCGCACTACCTTTTCTCTGACCATCATTTCTTTCTCATTTGCTCGTTATAATAGATCGTCACTAGAGGTCACCTGAACCTTTCATTTACAATCCTATCAGTTCCCTCCCTCTGTGCTCCTTCAAGTTGTCCTTTCCTGTTTGGAGTATTTGACTTTTCCTTGTCTCTCTTTGGCTGACTGTATCTGTCTTTCTCTTTTTATTCTCTTTTTTTTGTCTCTCCTGGTTACTCATCAATTTTTGCCCTGCTTCTAGGATTCTTTCTCCATTTCCCTTTGTTTCCTGTAATCCACTCCTCTTACCCTAATTTCTCTCTTTCCCCTCTCTTCCTCTCCTCTCTCTGTCCACTTCTGTCCTTACTATCTACCCCTTACTCATACTCCTCTCTTACCATGTATCCTAGGGCTATACTCCCCAGCCTGCCATTATTAGGTGCAATTTTTTTTATGGCATTTCTTACAGGTCCAACTAAGTATCCCTCTTATTGCTATGTTTACTCACTGGATAACATCTGCTTCTCCAACTTGCTGTCTGACCCCACCCCTAATCCATCGCCTCTGCTGGGGCTTAATTATAAACACCTAGGAGTTTTGCTTAAGTATATCTTGCAGAGGTACTCTAAGTTCCCTTGGTGTGCCTCTTTGGCATTTTTGACTGCATCACTTTGGATAATAACCCTATCTCTTAGCCTCGCTGGGGATATTGAGACCAATCCAGGCCCTATTTTTGCTGCCAATACCTCTCAGTCTCACTCCTTAAATTCATGCCTAAATCATCCTGTTTCACCTTTGCTCACCTTAACATAAGGAGCCTTACTGCTAACCTCCCTGAACTTGAGGATTGGGTATGCTCTAATAACCCAGACATTCTTGCCTTATCAGAAACTTGGCTGAAACCTACCATTGTGTACTCTCTCTGCTCCCTACTGGGCTATTACATGTTTAGGGCTGACCACTGTAATGCCAAAAGGGGGGGGGCTTGGCACTGTACCACAAGTCTCACCTTAGAATGTCTATCTTACATGGTCCCCACTCTGGCTAATTGTTAGGTGCTTCATTTCCTTCTAGTGCTGGAGGGTGTTAAAAAAATTCACATTTTCTGCGTGTATATACCTCATAGGAACTCTAGACTGGGTCTAGAAGAATTTATCGAACTCATGCCATCGGTGGCTGGGAAAAACAAAGTTATCTGCTCAGGAGATTTTAATCAGGACTGGATCAGGCCTAGTTCCTCTCTCCTATCATCCATTACTAGCAGGGCCAACCTCACTCAACTTATTCAGGCACCCACTAGGATCTCCTGTCGCGGTTCCTGCACCACACTCAGGCTGGATCCTGACAAATAGGAAGGATAACTTTACCTCTGCTGGAGTTCTGCCTGACTCCATAAGTGATTACTGGCCGGTTTACTGCATTTGGGACACCCCCCACCCCTATAAAGTCTTATCTTTTTCAAACCTCTCTAAGCTTAACCCTGCTGCGTTTCTGCATGATTTAAACATGGTTGATTGGTTTCCCATCTACATTACCAATGATATAAACACTGCGGCTGAATATTTCAACACTACCCTACTCTCTCTTCAGAACCACCACATTCCAGTCACCATACATAGGGTTAAAGGGAAGGTCATCAAATGGCTCAAGTGCTCCCTACTCCAGCTCCTGATATGAAGGGACAAACTCTGGTATGCTTGGAAGTCTTCCTCCCTTCAAGCTGACTTTGAGGCCTACAGGTCCTTATGCAACACCTGTAAAAAGGAGTTTCGCTCTGCCAAAAGTATATACTACCGGAACCTTCGCAGTTTATCTGCCTCTAACCCTGAACGTTACTGGTCTCAGATTAAGGAAATTCTTGGGAACAATAAGCCTCTGACTCCAAATGATATGCAGATAAACGATACCCACTGCAATAACCCACTCGCCATTGCCAATGCTTTCAACTCCCTCTTCTCCACTCTTACTACCCCCACTCCCTCTTCATCCTTTACTTACCTGGCATCCCCCTCCTCACTAGTCCCGGCCCCCCCTGCTCTTGTATTGTCACCGACCTCATGCCAAGAAGTCCTTAAGCTACTAAAGTCCATTCCTGCTAACGGTAGTCCAAGCCCTGATGGTATTCATCCTAGGATTCTCAGGCAGTTTGCCTCTTGTCTGGCTGCACCTGTTACCAGGCTTTTCAACCTCTCAGTTTGCTCCGCCTCAGCCCCCACAGTCTGGAAAGTAGCCAGAACTATACCAGTGTTTAAGAAAGGTGACATCAAAATCCTGACGAACTACCATCCCATTTCACTCCTGCCCACGCTTAGTAAGTTGCTTGAAAAACTAGTTCATCGACAGGTCTCTACGCATCTTCTCAACTTTAACCTGCAATCCCCAGTACAACATGGCTTTAAGGCTGGGCACAGCACAAGTACTGCTCTTACCCAGTTTACTAGTGATGTTAAATGCAACATGGACAAGGGCTTACTAACTGGAGCTGTGTTCATTGACCTCTCCAAAGCATTTGACGTGGTACATCACCTCCTACTACTGGATAAGCTGCAATCTCTTGCTGCCTCTGACTCTACCCTATCCTGGTTTGGCAGTTACCTAGAAAATTGTTCTCGTTCTCAGGTGGTCTCTTTCTTTAAGGTTCTCTCTTTCCCTTCCTCTATCACCTGTGGAGTTCCACAGGGCTCTGTTCTTGGGCCCCTACTCTTTTCTCTCTTCTTTAATGACATCCCTAGTCCTTCTGAATTCTGCAGCATTCTCATGTACGCAGATGACCTGGTGCTCTACTCAGCCTCCATTTCTGTTGCTGACATCAATCAACATCTTACATCTGCCTTTCGGACCCTCCAATCCTGGTTTTCCTCCAACTATCAAATCCTAAACATATCTTGCTGGCCCACTGGCTCAGCAGTTGGATTTCCACTTGCGATGCCAGTCACCCGGGTTCGGGAACAAACCTGGGTCGCTGGAGGTCCGGCCAGGGGGAGTAGGATCAAGCATCCCATGGACTGCTCTCCTTCTCTGGTGGGAGGGGAAGGGTCAAGCTCAGTGTTCGACGGATCCCTGGCGGAAGCTGGGGGTTCACGCAGCTACCGGCGCCAATGTTAGAGGGGCAGGGCAGACACTGGACATCATTGCACGTCCCCGCCCCTGAAAACAGCAAGGAAAAAACTCCTCACAGCTGACTGGGCCAGTGAAGCCTGCCTCCAGCTTCAATTAGCCTCTACCCAGACAGTCACTAGCCATTCAGCACTTCAGTGCCACATCCCTGCCCTCTGGGGGCAAGCCAGGGGTGCTGGAAGTGAGCAACAAGAGCCCAGAGGTGGAAGCCCAGGGGCGCCGTGACTAGGCTGATGTCGGGTGGTCGGGTGCAGGGGCAAAAAATAGGAAAACATATTAAAAAAAAACCCTGAACATATTTAAGACCCAGGCTATGCTCTTTGAGTCAACTAGAAAGGTGCAAACTGAGTTCCTTAAGCTTCTGGTCTGCTGCCATGGTGGAACTGCTGTCTCTAATACTTCATCCTTCAAATATCTTGGGGTTGCGCTTGACCCAGTACTTGATTTTGCTGCACACATCGATGAGGTATGTCACTCATGCCAAGATTGGGGTGGCCTGTAGAGTGTGCCACTCACTCACTCCTGCTGCTAGGATCTCAGTAGCGCATTGTGTGTTACTCTCACAACTTCTATATGCCCTACCGGTGCTCTCTTATGCCAATGCGGGGGTTCTTCACAAGTGTCTGTAGATTTGCCTTATCAGCATCTCGCCTAACCCATCACTGCCAACTGTATCCGGCATTAAACTGCCTGTCTCCGGAGGCCCTCCGTTCTTATGCTCTTGGGTGTTTTGTTGACTCATTAACCAGAACCCCTTGTCCCTCCATACTGGGTGCCATGCTTACTGTGGTCTCTCACTCTCGCTCCCTTAGGTCCTCCTCCACCCCCTTGCTCGCTGTTCAGCCATGCTCCACTAAAATGGGCAAGCAAGCTTTTTCCTATTTTGTACCTAGGTTTTGGAATTCACTCACCCTCCATGTTAAGAACTCCTCGTTTCACCTCACTTTTAAGCATGTGTTGTTTTCTCACCTCTGTGCTCTTGGTAACTGTGACTGCACTTAACTTCTGCATCTTCCACTCTTTTTTGGACAACAGGTTGTGTCCATGCCCTTTTCTGAATGCCTAATTTTGAATGTTGTGTCTACCTGTCTGTTTCTCCCCTAGCTAGCCCTTACGACTTGTTTACTGGCTATTATACAATTAATAGAATTCAGTCCCAGCTTGGACCATTCTTGTTGTTATCCTTGAGTTGTATTAATTTCTGTGGCTGCTCTTGCTGACCTATTTTTGTATTGTCAGTTATTCTTGCATTATGTACCTGATTTTTGTCACTGCTGCAATTTTATATTGTATTCTCCCGGGTCGTGCCTGAAAATAGGCAGGTTTTTACCTAGCGCACTTAGCCGGTTACCAAAAGCTAATAAATAAATAAAGGTAAGACTAACTGGCCTGTAGTTCTCCTGGACTTCCCTGTCTCTCTCTTTGTGTAGTAATACCACATCCGTGGATTTCTAATCCTTGGGAACTTCTGCTATTTTCAGGGACCATCTATACAGTTTTGCCAGCAGTACTGCCAGTTCTGTCACCAAATCCTTCAGCACCCTGGGGTGTAAACCTTTAGGAACCAGAGACTCTTCTACCTTAAGGGCTGCAAAACCCTGTTCACTATGACATACACTCTTCATTTTCACAGACCCCCTTTCTGATGCCTTCACCTTGCTATCTGCAAGTGCCCCCACCTTCCACTATAAGTACAGAGCAGAGCCAATTATTTTGTGTCATGTTCTTTTGACATCATCCTTGACCACTTTCTTTCCTTCCTTAAGACTTATTATACCCCCTTTGTCTTCCTTTTCCCACTGATATATCTGAATAATTCCATGCTCTCCTCTTTCACCCCTTCCAACAAACATAACTCTGCCTCTGCTTTAGCCATCTGCACTGATCCCTTTGCTACCAATAGTTTCTTCTGGTACTCCTCCCACTCTTCCTCCTGCTGCGTACACATTTATCTCCTGAATGCTTTTCTCTTGGTCCTTACCACCTTCTCCACCTCCCCAGAAGCCAGACTGCTTTTTTTGTGCTTTTACTTTTGATAACTTTCAGTATGCTGGAGTCTATTACCTCTCTTATGGCCTCTTTCACTATTCCCCATTTAGCTTCGACCTCCATTGCCCCTCTCATCATCACTAGTTTGTCCCTGATCAATGTTCTCTTACACTTCAAACCCATCCTTCTAAGGTCCAGTACCATGGCCTTGGATGATGACCAGTGACTCCCTGTGACTATTTTGAACCACACAGAACTATGGTCACTGGCCCCCCGAGGGCTCCCAACTCTGACTCCCCCCACTGTCTCACTGTTGACAGACCAGGTCTAGAATGGCCTTCTGTTTGATAGGCTTCCTAACCCATTGCACTAGAAAGCAATCCTGCATGACATCAATCAGCAACTGACCCCTCTAACGGCTGGTTGTAGGAGCATCCCAGTCTATGTCTGGCATATTATGTCCCCCACTATAACCACTTCTCCCTTTCCTACTCCCCAGTCTTCTCCCCATGATCCCTATTCTCTTCCTCATTTTGAAAGGGTGGCCTATAGACCACTCCTAATCATATTGGCAGAAGGAGACCAAAGGTCCATCAGTCTGCCCATACTATACTACATCACCCCACCAACCTACTATACTGGTGGGTTGTCTCCCTCTTTCACTTCCCCCCACTCCCTCTCCCCTCAATCCTGTGTTGCTTCTCCAGGGATGATGAGCCCCCCCCTTGCCCTGTCCCAGCTGTGTTTAAATCCATTAGGATAGCTGCTTCCACCACTTCCACCAGCAGTCTGTTCCATGGTTACACCACCCTTTCCGTGAAGTAAAATTTCCTCACATCTGTATTGAACTTCCCCCTATTAACCTCCAATCATGTGGCAATCATGTGCCAAAGTGACTACATCCTATTCCTTACAAACAGGTTCTCACTATTCACTCTGTTTATACCTCTATGAAACTTATATGTTTCTATCATGTCTCCCCTCTAAGGCCTGGTCTCCAGCAAGTATATATTTAGGGCTACTAGCGGTTCCTCGTAAGATCTCTTTCTGGCCCTGGATCATCTTGATGACCTTCCTCTGCATTGACTCCAGTTTATGTCCCTCCTCAGGTGAGAACTTCAGAAAGAACTGAGCACAGTAGTCCAGATGAGGCCTCACCAAGTATCTGTATAGGGGCAGTATCACCTTACTTCTACTATAAAAATCCCTCCCTATACATCCCAAAATCTTTGATGCCTTGCTATATGCTTTGTTACAGTGACTAGTTTCCCTGAGAAAGTCACTGATTATGACCCCCAGATATCCCTCTTCAGTTGGAGTGGCCAGCCTAACTTCTCCCATCCAGTAATCAATGTGAGGGTTCTGTCTCCCTAAGTGCATTACCTTGTACTTCATGGTACTGAATTTCAACCACCAGGTCTTTGACTATCTCTCCAGATTTTCTATGTTCATCAAGAGCTCCTGCCCCCTTTCCTTGGGATCAACCTTGCCACAGAGCTGTGTCATCAGCACAGAGACACAACTTGCCCCAGATACTTTTGTAGAAACATAGAAATATAGAAACATAGAATTTGACAACAGATAAGGACTGCTTGGCCCACCCAGTTTGCCCATTTTTCCTTACCTACATTATTACCACAGACCCTACTTGATCTAGAGTTCTTTGACCCCCCTTCCCTTTCGTCTACACTTCTCTTGTGCCTATCCCATGCATTAATGAGCTTCACCGCTGTTTTCACCCCCATCACCTCAGTTAGAAGGCCATTCCAGGAATAAATCACTCTTTTCCCTGTGTCTCTGATGAAAATATTGACTGGGGCCAGGATAGGTCCCTTCTGCCCCTGCCTTGTGACCTCCCTGTTCCCAAATTTGACCCCATTCACTACTACCCTCTGTTGCCTCCCCCAAGTCAATTTACTACCCACCTGACCAAACCATGCTCCACTTCCAAGTCTTTTAACTTTTTTAGCAGCCTCCTGTGTAGTACTGAATTGAAGGCCTTGTAAAAGTCGAAGTAGAGCAAATCTACTGCCTGCCCTCTTAGTCTACTGCCTTAGTGACCATGTTGAAAAACAGTGTCAGGTTGGTCTGTCATGACCTCCATGACACAAACCCATGCTACTTGCTGTCCTTGCAGTCTGTTTTCCTCTAAGTAGGCCACCAAGCTTTCTTTGGCTATGGACTCCATCAACATACCTACGTTGGAGGTAAGACTGACAGGCCTGTAGGTGCCTGGATCCCTGCTGTTTCTCCCTCTTGTGGAGAGGTACTACAGTGTGTTAGCAGACTCAGACTAATCAGAGTAGTTCTATATTTATTCATTTTAAATCTACATTATATGTTTTATGTTTGTTTTAATGTATTTATGTTTGTAATTTATTGTCTATTCTATATTTCCCTGCCTGTTTATTATGTAAGACGCCCAGAGCCTCTGGGATTGGGCACCATATAAATAAATGCTACCTACATACCAACCTACTTACATACCTAATGTATGATATTAAATAGTTGGGTTAAGGGTACCGCCAATTTTGAGGCCAATATGCTCAGTAATCTTGGGTGCAGGTTATCTGGGCCCAGTGCCTAATAAACCATGAGTACTTCCAGTCTCTTTCCCTCCTGGTCTACCATTATCTCTAGCCTGCCCATTTCCAGGTGGTGGCCTTAACGCCACTCTCCCATAGAGGACTGTCATCTTCTGCTGTTAATACTGAGCAGAGGAAATTTTTCAGTACATTTGCCTACTCGTCGTATTGATCTACGCATCCCCTCGGCTAGCCAAAGTATCCCATTCCATTATTTTCCTTTTTTCCCCAAATGCATCTAACAAAAAATATTTTTCTACACCTTTTACACCCTTGTCAATCAGCAGCTCCATGTCTGCCTTTGCCCTGCTGCTACTCTTGCCTCTTTGAGTCTAGTGTGATGTTCCTGCCATTGTTCCTCACCCTGTTTCCTCTTGTACCATAGTGAAGGCCCTTCTTTTCAGCCTTGCTGCCTCCCTCACCTGTTTTGAAAACAAGTTAGATTTTTTGTGCTTGTTTCTTTTGGTTTCCTTCCTTGCACAAGATTCAGTCATCTCCATAAGTGCCCCCTTAATCCTATGCCACTGTGCTTCTACCCCCTCAGTCTGGTCTACTTGTACATCTACCAGTCTCTCTCTAAGCAGTTCCCACATCTGGATGAAATCTGTTTGTTTGAGGTCCAGAACCACTGTCTTTGAGTGTTAACCATTGTTTCCTACTTCCGGTTTGACTCATGCAGTGTTGTGGTCACTGGACCCCAAAGGATCCCTTACTGCTATCCCCCCACCAGCTCAAAATTGGTGAGCACTAAGTCGAGTATGGCATCCTACCATTTGGGACCTGTGCCTTGTCAACTTGAATACTTCCAGTCCCTTCCCCTCCTGGGCTACCTATATCTCTAGCCTGCCCATTTCCTGAAATCCCCAGCTGCTGGCCTTAACACCACTCTCCCATAGAGGTCTGTCATTTTCTACTGTTAATACTGAGCAAAGGAAATTTTTCAGTACCTTGCCTTCTCATCATCTTCTTCTATGCATCCCCTCTACTAGCCAAAGTATCCCATTCCACTGTTTTCTTTTTTTTCCAAATGCATGTAACAAAAAATATTTTCTACACCTTTTACACCCTTGGCAATCTGTACCTTGTCTGCCTTTACCCTGCTTCCACCCATAGTAACGTAGTAGTTGACTGCAGATATGGACTGCTAGACCCACCCAGTCTGTCCGAATTCCCTTGCCTCTTTGCGTCTAGTCTGATACTCCTGTCATTGTTCCTCACCCCCTTTTCCTCTTGTACCATAGTTAATGCCCTTCTTTTCAGCCTTGCTGCCTTCCCCACCCCTTTTGAAAACAATATTGAATTTTTGTGCTTGTTTCTTTTGGCTTCCTTCCTTGCACAAGATTCAGTCATCTCCAAAGGTGCCCCCTTAATCCTACACCACTGTGCTTTTACCCCCTCAGTCTGATCTACTTGTACATCTGCCAATCTCTCTCTAACCGCTTCCCACATCTGGATGAAATCTGCTTGTTTGTAGTCCAGAATCACTGTCTTTGAGTGGCGGCCATTGTTTTCTACTTCCAGTTCGACCCATGCAGTGTTGTGGTCACTGGACCCCAAAGGATCCCTTATTGCCAACCGCCACCATCTCAAAATTGGTGAGCACTGAGTCTAGTATGGTATCCTGGCATATGGGATCCCTGACCAGCTGCATCAGTAAGCAGTCCTGCAATGTACCTAGAAGTGCCTGATTCCTGGTCAAAGCCCTGATATTTCTACAATTTCATGGCTGCAGGAATTACCGTGGAACTTAATGTAAACCACAGAATAGTGTTCTGCAGTTCACATTGGAGAGTCACTATACACTATGAAAAAACAAATCTGCAGTTTACATTGACTCTTAAATGTAAACCGAGGAAAATGATTCCATGGATCATATAAACTATAGAAAGCTATTCAGCTATTTATAGTAAATTCTGCAGAGTGCTTTTCAAAATTCTGTAGAATTTAAAAACAATTCTGAAAAGTATTTTGGAACAGCTACTGCCTGTTAGTTTGCCTGATCATGCTTTACTGTACCTTAAAAAACAAAATAAGTAACCCCCCGCTGCCTGTCCAATTCATCCCCACCATCTTCCCCACCCTGCCCTGAGAGCCTCCCAGAGCCAACTTATTTGAAGTAGTAATAGTTGTATCAGGTCCCATGCTGTGCGGTAATCCTTACCCTTCTACTTTCTCTGTCAGGTTCAAATTCCAGTTTCTTGTCCCAGAAATGATTTGCATGCAGCTGTACAAAACCCTACTGGAGCAAGAAACTGGCAGTCTGGCCTGGTGATGAAACTAGAAACTGGAATGAGGATCACTGTGCAGCATGTGACCTGATAAAAATATTACAACTTCAAATATGGTTACCCTTGGGGCTCTTACAGCAAGGTAGGGAGGGTGTTGGGGCTGAGCTGGATGGGATGTTTATGGCTACATGGGTGGAGCCCTCCAGGCATTTAAGGGACCGTGAGTGGAATGTGTCCCCGTCCTCTCCTATAGTGATGTGGTAAGTTGACCAGAGCGCTGACTTTGTTGTTGGTGTGCCATGTCTCTTCCTCCCCTTCT
This sequence comes from Neoceratodus forsteri, assembly GCA_016271365.2. Lineage (NCBI taxonomy): Eukaryota > Metazoa > Chordata > Ceratodontiformes > Ceratodontidae > Neoceratodus > Neoceratodus forsteri. The sequence goes on from CM057450.1 coordinate 1,597,815,739, forward strand.
CTCTGTGGATGGAGCTCCCCTCCGCGGCATGCTCGGCCCCCCTGCGGGTGCACTACTTTAATGTAGTACTTCCACATTTACTTCCGTGCATGCACACTTTCGCGCATGTGCGCAGAGCTCACTGCAGAAGCAGTCGCCATGCCTAAGATGACCATCGTGTCTCTGGACACATGTTCAAAGCAGTGCACATATGTGAAGTACAGCAGCCATCTTGGATATGACACACTTCTCTGCCATGAGCTCCTTCATCACGGAGCACTTATTATAGTCTGCTGCGGCTGCTTCCATGGAGCAAGAAACAGCTTGTTCTTAGTAAGGGAAAGGTGAGGTGATGCACAGCACCACCAAGAACAGTAACAGAAATGGAAAGAGCTAGGGTTGGGGAGTCTCTGAATGTGAAGGATGTGGACAACCAGTTCCACGATGTGTGAACCACAGGGAAGACTGTCATGAATATGCAGATAAAGTACATAGTGTAGCTGCTACCCTGTGGATGCATTTTCATTTTTAGACCTAATTGAAGGGATTAAATTGAAGCATCTGTGGGTAATAGTTAATAAAAACAGCAATAATCTGGCATATTTACCACAGCACTGTTGTCTCATTTAAAACAACCTATCAGAGCAGCTGCATAAGTTGCCAAGTTTGACTCTAACAAACATAACTGCAAAACACTCTACATAAACAGTGCTTTTCCTGGTAAAAAAGAAGTACATAACACTACCCATCATGCAAGTACTGTTAAGACTAAGGTGCCAAAATGTCTCATTAATTTTTATTTCAAAATGAAATTATCTTATTTTATTTAAGAATGTTAGTTTGAAAGTTAAGTAATATGAACATCAAAGGTCTACATTCAATTGGTTCAATAGATAGTCCTGCATTTACAATTTAAATTCAAATCACGGCTGGTGCAGCACTTTTTTTATGGCTTCTTGGGTGGAATGCTGCAGACGTTATGCCAGCATAGTAGGTTTAGAAGACTACTGTGGAAGCATGTGGCCAGACCTCTGTCAGGTGTGCTTCCACAGTGTTCTAGCAAATGTCCACTGGTGCTGTTTATGCAGCCCTCCCCCGCATAAACACCCCCCTTCGTGGAGCTCTCTTTTCTTCAGCAGCCTAACAGGAAGTGATGGCCATGCCCATGGTGGCAGCACCAACTCAAACTGCACATGCTTGAGTATCGCGTATGTGCAGTTCTATCAGTGCCACCATCTTGGCAATGACAGACTCTGGTGTGGTAAGAGCATGGCGAGAGCTCCGAGTATTCTTTTACTCGCTCTCGCCGCACTCCTGTCACAATGAGCAGCTGTATTGGCTCTGACCAGAGTTTGTTTTCACTTCCTAATACTTCTTGTGTAAGGACAACTTGCCCTGGTTCATGGGTCCCAGTCCCAAAACAAACATTTCTCCCCCACCTGTGAGCCGAGAAAGCCCCAGTTGCCACCTCAGAACTCTGTAGAAATAGGAAACTAATTCTGCAAAGGTTTTGTGGCAACAAGGGTATTTGCTGCAGAACAGACCCAAATTGCTGTAGAGGAATTGAGGCCTTGCTTTGTGTGCACCTTGCTGCCAGAATATTCCAGTCAATATCTGGAAGGTTCAGGACTCCCACTAAAACTAGATCCCCTTTTGCGACCTCCCTCCTGATTTACTCCCCTCAACTCCCTGTCCCCTTCTTCTTTCTGCTTCAGTGGTCTGTAGACCACACCTAACCTAAACTTCATTCCAACAGCTGACATCAGCTGTACTCAGACTCCACCCTCCCTCCTTTTTGATGGTCCTGTCTTCTGTCACGTTGATTCCTTACTTAATACATACAGTTGCCCTCTTCTTTACCTCTGTCCCTGTCTCTCCTAAGCAAGGCATACCCCTGAACTGCAGCTCCCAGTCATTCCTACTGGTCCATGTCTTTGTGATTGCCAGTAAGTCTAACTTAGCCTCTGCCACCATCGCTTGCATTTCACTGATCTTATTGCTCCATATACTGGCATTTAGGTAAACCACCCTCCATGCACGTACTTTACTCCCTCCTCCTTTACCTGATCCCCGCCAAGTGCTGTCCTCTGTCTTCCCATCTCATCAATTAACCCCTCTGCTAGCTGGACTGTTCTATCTGCTCCCTCTCCCTCTTGTTTCACCTGTCCCCAGCCCCTGACTCTGCTGATTTCTCCTGATCCTATTTCCGTTTCTGGGGGAGCTTTTACTAGTTTCACCCTGCAAATACCTCCAACTAGAAGGTTCCCAGCATCAGCCTCATTCTCTTTCTGTTTAAAAGACTGGTCATGTAGATGTCCAATTTCTACCTCAGTATGCTAGTCCCATCTCTTGTGATGTGAAGGCCATCCCCCGTTGAACAGTCTTCTATCCCAGAAGTTTCCCCAACCACCCACAAATCCATATCCCTCCTCCTGACACCATTCCCTCCACCAGGCATTGCATGCCTCATTTTCCTCCTGCCTCCACCATTCCTTGCAGCATTCCACACAAAACTGCACTCGGTTGGTTAAATAAACAGAGCACTTTCAACAAAGTTAATTAGCCACCCAGTTTATTGAAGAGCCACCGAAGAGCCCACTACCTCGGTGCTTCATGTCAAAAGTGAGACGCTTCATTTTGGTGTAAAAATATGGTAAAATGACCAAGTTATGACTGAATGTTGAAATATTTCAATGCTCACTCATACCTTCTCTACAGTACAAGTCAGATTAAACGATTCCTCCAGTGAGTTGCTTTAGCATTTCTGACTGAGTTGCATAAGTGTTGCTGATCCAGCACAAAGCCCTGCACAAACTGTTCCTTAAGAGGTAAACTCAGTTTTGTATTGCATTGGACTGCACTGCAGATGCATTCGAACTGAACTGCAAAAGCATTTTATAAACATTGCTCTTGAGCTGGTTAAGCACTGAAAACAAAAATATGAGTTGCCAGTGCATTGCCAACAGTAAAGGACAATGCTAAACCAACTTTTTGGTGAAACAGTTTAATGTGACTTGTACTGTAGTTTAATATTTTGCCCCAAACTTTCAATATAGCCATTTTTCACACACGCCACATAAATATAACAGGTGTCATTTTCCAAATCCTGGATGAGATGTGTTTTCACACGTGTGATGTAAAATTATGTTTTGGCCAGCAGGTTACACTTTAAGGGTCTGTTTGAATGTAACTAATCATTAATTACATGCAGTGGTGTAATTACATTATAGTTACATGTTTGTCTATGCTAACTATATTGTAATTGCAGTTTAGTTAAACAGTGTAGTTAACTGACACTTAAAGAAAAGTGTAACTGGCCAGCATTCCAAATGTCATGTTTATAAGGGTGAGTCATAAGATGACTATCTTGAAAATTTCTGGTCAAAATAAAACAAAAAAATTATTAAGAAACAGTATGTGTAGTACCAGTCTCTACCTCAGTAGGTAGTACTTTGTGATCCTGTGTCAGTGAGCTGAGTTCAGACACGGACTCAGTGACCCAGTTGGATGGGCCAAGGCTGGGGGGATGGTGCTGTCATGCAACATCATCTTCCAGCCTGGGAAGGGAATGCACGGTTTCCTGCATGGGCCCAAGTGGCATATAGTGAAGAGAACTCTTCTCTTGGCATAGGGCTCTGTACCTCTAAACCTGTGGGTGCTAGAGGACCCTGTGCTTTAGCGAGAGATGGACTATTTGCCCTGTGTGTCTGTACCTGCAGCTACATGGAAGTGCAGAGCACAGAGGGCCCTGTGCTCTGCAGTCCATTAGGCAGTACCATGAATTCTTTGACACCAGTTCCTGCCGCATTCACCCCTCCCAGTCCCATAAAGGTTGCACCTCATAAAAGGCCAATGTGACTGCTTTCCCTTTCAATTCCTTCCCTAGCCTTCAGAAGCAGGATTTAGTAAACCTACAGCCTATGGTTTACCAAGTCATTCACACCCCAGTGTGTTAGGACATGTGGCACCTCCTTCATCCCATCTAACATCATACCTATCCTGCTCATCCCTTAAAACCAATGTTCCAGGAAGGCATCTGACCTCCTCCTCCTTGTAGTCCCAACTCTACAATCCTCATACTTCACCCCCACACATTGAATCCTGACTGTAAATACCCTGCTAAACACTTTCTTTATTCCCTTTGCCCTGCTAGGTGCCTTCCTCTCCTTCTGAACCCTACTGGGGTCTCACACCTAGCCTGGTTCTTTACAGTGACTGTCTTGCAGCTCTCCCAATGAGTCAGGTATAACTTAATTGTATTCAGAGGTGCAAAACAGTTTGCGGTTACTGCTGAAGGACCTGTATACCACCCCACGGTCCACTTCCCTTCGCCTTCTCCTCTAACTCCTCCACACCCTCCATCCCCGGACCAGTGAGCCTCTCTGGGAGAGGATAGCTGTTTAGGAGCCCAACTCCTTCCCCTCATGCTGCCTGCAACTGTTCATTGAGCTCCTTAAACCTCCTGTATATGGGTGGAGACCAATTCTCCAAAGTGTAGCCCAGGGATGATCACCCGCAGTCCCTGCAGCTAGCTAACCCTCTGCCCTGTCTACTCTCTAGTGTTGCCTAAGCTATTTCCTACTTCCCTGCTCAAGCCTACCCCAGATAGGGTGTAGTACCTAGAGGGTGTTTTTTCCCTCCCCCTCCTGCTTTCCCCTACAAAGACTTACCCCAGATAGGGTGCAGTGCCTAGTGAGTAGTTTTCCCTTTTCCTACTAATTAGCCCTACAGAGGCCTACCCCAGATAGAGTGTTGTGTCTAATGGGTGGTTCCCTTTTGCTCCGGTGAGGATGCCCCCAGTGCTTATAATTGTACCCAAATTAATTTGCCCCCCACTTTATTGCTGGAGTTCTCCATGGCCTTTATTCCTCCCTTATATGGGGCCTACATATATCCCCTTCTGAATATGGATAGCCCAGGGATTGTAAGATCCCACTCATTTCTCCCGTCACCCATGTCTCTGTTACAGCCAGTATACTGAGACTTACTTCCATTGCTAGTGCCTAAAGTTCACTCATTTTGCTACTCAGACTCTGGGCATTTGGTTAACTGCCTTCTGCATGCCCTCTAATGTTCTGCCTGATTCTGCCTTCTGCTTCTCTGTATCCTGTTCACATCTTCCTCCCTTGTATGCTTTGCTGTCATTACCTATGCCCACTCCTCCTCTTGTCTCCCCTATCCTGATGCCTGTGATCTCATGCTGAGGTGTTCTGATCCAGTGCTAACTTTCATGCCCCTCTTGCCCCATTTTGGTGGCACTTGCTAGGTTCCTTTTCCCTTCTTGTCCACTTAGGATATCCCTAGCTCAGCCTCCCCTTTCAGTTTAAATTTTCAGTTGTATATATCAAATGTCTTGCCTAGTGCATTTGCTCCCTCCCTCTTGAGATGAAGCCCATCATTTTTAAACAGCCTTCTGTCTGAATGTCCCCATCCCTCACAGATCAAACCACTCCTTCTCACATCACTCATTAAACTCCCACATATTCTCCTACCTTTCATACTCCTATTCCATACAGGCAGGACCTCATAGACATGCTGCAAGTGATGCCTCAGCAAAGCAACCTCCTATGGTGCTACACTCACAAACTCAACTCTGTAGATAAGAAAAAGTATGCACACAGGGTATCCTCTAGCCCCAGCCTAGGGGATCTGATGAATGCATCCTAACCTCAAATATGGATAGGGTTTCCCGTTGTAGTGACTGTTTGAGCACTGTTTGTGGTGTGGGTATGTTATTTTGCACAGTTGTTGCACTTCAATAAATATATTGACTTGGTCTCTGTGTGTATGTTTTTTCATATGTACAGGACCACATAGAAGCCCATATTTGCCACTGTCTCCTTCAGCCTGCTGCTCAGCCTGTGGAAGTTCCCCTTTACCTCCTCTATCTACTGATTTGCCAGGTCATTTATCCTTAAATGGGTCATCACCTCTGACTACCATCCCATTCCCTTACCTATTTTCTCTACCCTGACAGCATCCCTACTAGCTGAGGCCCCAGGCAAGCATCTAACTAACCCCTCTTCTGCTTGCCCAACACACCAGCTGCTATTCTCCTCTAATCATAGAGTCCCTCACTGCTACTATCTGTTTATATGTACCTCCTGATCTGTGCCATTCTCTCCTCCTGGGTGTTTCCTTATTGGTAGCTTCCCGATCCTGGTTGCTGAATGACTCAGAGGCCCCCTTTGGTAGGGAAGATTTCTGTGCCTCTGCCAAGGGTGTAAAGCAATCTGCAGTCTGGACACCAGGGACATTTATGGAACCCAGAGTTGCAGGCCTTCCCTCCCCTTTCCCTTCACCCCCAGTTTCTGTGCATCCCTGAGGAAGTGGGGTGGGTGATCGTCTGTATGCAGACCCTAGGCCAGCTTCCTATGTAGCATGCATATTTTATCCTGTGCTATAGTCAACTGGATTCTGAGCCATGCAAATCTCTGACATTTATCTGTAATGTGTATTACTTGGGTCATGGGGGAGCAGGAGATGGGGTGCAAAGTAGGTTAAGGGAAAGGGGTGTAGTTTTATTTCTTGAGACATGGGAAAGGGGGATGCACATTACAAGGGTGAGGAAAAAGTTTAACTTTACTTTTTGAGGTGCAAAGTATAGTAAGTTTGGGGAAAGGGTGCAGTTTTATTACTTGGGTCATGGGGGAAGGAGGATTAGAAATACAAGTTACAAGACAGGGGAAAAGTTATACTTTTATTTTGCTTTTTTCCAGTAGCTATGCTTTGTAACACCACTTTGCCATTGAAGTACTGGAGAAGTGGAGTTGGCCCATTGCTATGTTTTTCAGCATCCCCATATGGAAGAACCTTGGTTCCTGGATATCAGAGATGGCTACAAGAAGGTCTCTGAGGTAGAGAGGTCCCAGTCCATTAAGGGCCTTATAAGTCAGTAGAAAAATATTAAAGTCAGTCTGCCATCTGACTGACAGCCACTGCAGGGAATGCAGCACAGAAGTAATATGATCTGTCCTGCTGTTTGATGCCACTAATCTCACTACTGCATTCTACACAAGCTGTAGATGGTGGATCTGACCTGCAGAAAGACCATGGTTGAGCGTGTTACTGTAATCAAGATGGGAGATGACAAAGGCATGTACTTGTGTTGAGAGATTGTCCTGATCAAGTTTTGGGCACAACTCAGCTATATGTTTCAGATGGTAAAAGCAACTGTTTATCACCACTGACTCCTGTACAGCAAGCATCAGCTCCTGGTGAAGAGTAAACCCTAGGTTGCACACCATCTGCCTGGCCTTGAGCCTCTCACCTCCAAATACTTAGAGGCCCAGGTTCTCATAATCGATTATCAAAGACACTCTGGTCCCACCAGTAACAACTTGTTTTGGCAATATTCAGCTTCAGTTGCTGTGAGCCATCCACAAAATAACTTCCTGGTTTAAGTGAAAGATATAGCTAGGTACAATTAGCATAGCAATAAAAATCCAAGTCGTACTTCTGGATCACTTCTAGCAGTAGCACGAACAGGGTGAACAACAATGGAGATAAGATGGAACCCTGAGGAACACCACAGTAAATGAGAAACAGGGAAGATTGAACATTTCTCAAGAGCATTGACTGTCACGATCGCTAAGGAGTGAACAGAACAATGCCAACACAGATCCATCACCAACAATCCTCCTTATATGTTCTATCAATTGAAAGTGTCTGACAGTTTCAAATTCAGATGAAAGATTTAAAAGGACTAGAAAAGGGACCTCTTTATGGCTCCTCCAGAAGCAGATCATTCAATACCCTCACCAGGGCCATCTCAGTGCTGTGCTGAGGTGAAAATCCTGTTTGGAAAGGCTTATAGATGGAAAACTCTTCCTGGTGCTCTCTTAACTATGCCTCTAACACTTTCTCAATAACTTTGCCAAAAAGGGCAAGTTAGACATAAGTCTAAAATTTGCAAAACTGTCATAGAAATAGAAACATAGAATTTGACGGCAGATAAGGACCGCTTGTCCCACCCAGTCTGCCCATTTCCCTACCTGATGGATAAGCTGCAGATCCTAGTTAACCAGCAGCCTACTTCTTCCCACACACCCCTAGAATTGCCTTATGACTGTCCCATGCATGCTTAGATTCCACCACTGTTTGTGACTCCACAACCTCCTCTGGAAGGCCGTTCCATACATCCACCACCCTCTCTGTGAAAAATACTTCCTTAAATTACCTCTAAGCCGCCCCTTCTATCTTCAAATTGTGCCCCTTGTTCTTGCACACCTCTTTTTGAAAGATGTTACCCTCTTGGACTTTTGTTGATTCCCTTGAGGTACTTGAAAGTTTCTGTCATGTCCCCCCTCTCCCTCCTTCCCTCGAGGCTATACATATTCAGCTCCTTAAGTCTCTCTTCATATGTCTTCCGGTGCAGACCCTGCACCATTTTAGTTGCCCTCCTCTGGACAGCTTCTATCCTGTCTACGTCTTTGCGGAGATTGGGTCTCCAGAACTGCACGCAGTACTCCAGATGGGGTCTCACTAGCTGTCTGTACAGAGGGATAATAACTTCCTGTTTTCTACTGGTGATGCCTCTCCCTATGCATCCCAGTATCCCCCAGCCCTCCTTGCTGCCCTCTCACATTGCTTGCCCACCTTTAGGTCATCTGATATGACTACCCCCAGGTCCCTTTCCATTTTGTGTTGTTAGTATCTCACCCCCATTGTGTACTCTTCCCTGGGTTTTGTTTCCCAGGTGCATTACCTTGCACTTCTTAGCATTGAATCTAAGCTGCCATACATTTGACCATTCCTCTAACCTTGCAAGTCCCTTCTCATCCTTTCCACCCCACCCTGTGCATCAACTCTGTTGCAGATCTTGTGTCATCTGCAAAGAGACATACTTTTCCTTCAGTCCCTCTGCAATGTCACTTATAAAGACATTGAGAGGACTAGTCTAATACTGACCCTGTGGTACCCCACTACTAACCCCCTTTTTTCAGAGTGGACTCCATTTACTATTACTCTCTGTGTCCTATTCTCCAGCCAATTCTTTACCCAGGCTGTCATCTTGGGACCCACTCCCTGGCTAACTTGTATATTAATCTTTTGTGTGGGACTGTGTCAAATGCCTTGCTAAAGTCTAGGTAGGCCATGTCCACAGCCCCTCCTGATCAACTACTTTGGTCACCCAGTCAAAGAAATCTATCAGATTTGTCTGGCATGACCTTCCGCTGTGAATCCATGCTGCCTTGGGTCCTGTGCCCCTCTGGCCTCTAGATATTTAACAATTCTTTCCTTCAGAGTGATTCCATCATTTCCCTACACTGAGGTTAAACTAACAGGTCTGTAGTTTCCTGCTTCTGCCTTGCTCCCACTTTTGTGAGGGAATCCATCTGCCCTTCTCCAGTCTTGGATACCACCCCATCCTCCATGATTTGTTAAAGAGGGTAGTTAGTGGTGTCACTAGTTCTACCATTAGTTCTTTTAAATTCTGGGATGAATCCCATCAGGCCCCATTGCTTTGTCCACCTTCAGTTTTAAGAGTTCTTTCAGAACCCTTTCTTCTATAAATGGCTGGTATCAACTTCTGTATCCAGAATGTTTCTACTGTTTGTTTTAGGTACCTCCCCTCTTCCTTTGTAAATACTGAGCAAAAATATTTGTTTAGTATCTCTGCCTTTTCACAGTCACCCTCTGCCACCCTCCCTCCCTTTATTAAGCCTCACTATCCCTCCCTTGGTCTTCCTCACTCCCCTGATGTACCTGTAAAAGGTTTTATCCCCTTCTTAACTGAGTTGGCTATCTTTTCCTCAGTTTGGGCCTTGCTGATCTGACTGCCTTCCCAGCTTCCTTTGCTTTAACTGATATAGTTCTCTGTCCTGTTCCTTCTGTGATTCCTTGTACTTCCTGAATGCTTTCTTTTCTCTTGAACCTTCACTGCCACTTCCTTTGAGAACCATAGTGGTTTCTTACCTCATTTCATTTTGTTTATTTGCTTTACACAAAGGCTTGATACCGCTGTGATGGCAGTTTTATTATTCCCATTGTTCTTCCACCCTCCTTCCTGCCCATTTGCTAGTGCATTCCTTAGGCACTCACCCATTTGACAAAGTCAGCCTCCTAAAATCCAGTACCTTTGTTTTGTATGGCTTGACTCTATTGCTGTGTTTATTGTAACCATACTGTTTGATGGTCGCTAGTTTCAGATGGCTACCCACTTCTACATCTGTGATCCTCTCTTCTTCTCCATTTGAGAGAACCAGGTCTAAGATTGCTCCTCTCAGTGGGCTCCAATACTAGTTGTCTAAGGCATGCCCCCTGTAGGGCATCTAGAATAACCCCACTCTTAGAAGTGGCTGCTGCAACTGCACTCCAGTTAACATCTGGCATATTCAGATCACCCATCAGCAATATCTCCCCTTTTTCTGCCATTCTAAGTATACTTTCTATCATTTCCTTGTCCATTTCCTCCCCTGAGAAGGGGGTCTGTATATAACCCCTGTGCGTATTGTGGTGCCATTGCCAGTCTCCAAATTTACCCACAGTGCTTCTTCTCCTCCCTGTTTACCCTTTTGTTCTGTTGCTTTGATTCCTTCCCTTATGTAAAGAGCTACTCCTCCTCCTCTTTTACCCTCCCTGTCCCTCCTGTAGATAGTGTATCCTGGTATGTTTACATCCCAGTCATGGTTTTGTGTGTACCATGTTTCTGTGTCTGCCATGATATCCAGATGTTCCTCCTCCATCAAGGCCACTAATTCAGGAAGCTTGTTGCTCAGACTTCGGGCATTGGTACTCATTGCTCTCCATTTTTTGATGGCTTTACCTTCTGTTGCAGCATCCCCCATTGACCTTTCTACCTTGGTCTTTTTCTCATTTAGCACCCTGTTTTGTAGGGGGAGGCTGGGATTTTCCTGCTGCTTATCAGTGCCTTCCCCCTTGACTAGTTTCAAAGCTTGCCAATGAAGCATTTAAACCGATTGCTCAAAAGACTTGTTCCCTTCCTGGACAGATGCAGACCATCCTGCCAGTATAGGCTGGCATCCCTCCAGGTGGAGCCCCAGTCCCCAATGAAGCCAAACCCCTGTGCTCCACACCATTTTTTCAACCATTCATTAAACTGCATGGTGCAAAGTACCCTCGCCTCACTCATGCCATTGACAGGCAGCACCTCTGAGAAGGATAGTGTGTGCTACTTGTCTTAAGCCCCTCCCAATTCTACAAAGTCTGTCTGCACTGCTCTAATCTCATGATGAGCCAAGTCATTTGTCCCTAGGTGGACAATGACATCCAGTTCAGACTCCGTGCAGCTGTTCCCATGATCCTGAGGATCGCTTCCTGTCCCTCAAGCCATGGCACCAGGCAGGCACCTTACTTCAGTTTTCCCTCCTCCCCAGTTCTATCCCTAATAATTGGGTCCCCACCAGGAGCTGCTTCCTTTCCTTGTGGTGTCCTCTGTGTCTCCTTCCTGTGGGCCTCCCTTGTGACAGCTGTCCTCAGCCTCCTTAGTCTCCTCTGTGGGTGCATCCATGGGGAGCTATGCTCCCCAGAATGGATCTAATGTGCCCTTCTTGTAGAGGTTGCACCACAACCTCTTTCAAGGCTGAAGGAAATAACAGCTCCCTCAGAGAGGCATTGATAATTTGGATGAAAACCTGGCCCAGCACCACCACCCCAGTCTTCAGTGGAGTAGCAGGAGCAGGGTTGAATGTGCAGTGGCTTGGGTGCAAATCTTACAGCAGCTGACAGATCTCTTCAGAGTCAGAAAGGTAGAAACTGTCCCAAACAATCCAAGGCTCTGTCACCTTGAGAACATGACCACTGTAACTGTATAAACTCACAGTGGAGTAAATCTCTCACTTGATGTCTGCTATTTTAACTGAGAAGAAATTAGCAAAGCCTTTGCATCTCTCCTGGGTGATCTCTTCTAACCTATGAGAAAGCAATTCAGGGTGAAGGATGTCATGAACCACCCCAAAAAGAGTTGTGGGTTTACAGTTGCAGCCAAAGACTTGCTCAGGTATTTTAAGATATTTCTTGATATTTCTAAAGAGATTCTCTGGTGGCCATTTAGTGGTACTGCAGGCAGGCAAGGTATTTCTCAAGTGATATCACAGAAATTTCAGGAAATAGCTGACCATGTCTTGGCTACAATCATATTTCTCTTAGCTCAGATAATGCAGGCAAAAAAAGTTCTCCTGGCAATAATCATCACCTCCTGATGCTCACCATAGTAAGCAATAATAGGCTGTATGGTGAAGCCCATTATTGTGTCATGTCATTCCAGCAAGAGGAACACTACTTATTCTATGCAATTTTATGTAGCCAATAACCTGACAGACCTAATGTTAAAAGTTCTCCACAAGAAACCCCGCAGTTTTCTGCCACAGCACATCCAACTTTACCTAGCTGTCAACCAATTTTTACACTATATCCATTAAAGAATTTGTGTCTATTATTGCAACAATATTTGCCTAATCTGGGCCCAAAGTGGCTCAAAATGATTGAAATATATCCAAAAATGTAATGAAATAATTAGTGAAAGCATCATGCGGCTTATTCATGATACATGGTGGAAAATGTGTTTAAAATGCACAAAAATCCTTGTATTTTATCTTTGAATTATGCATGAAATTGTTTATAGAGCCCATAAGTTTTTGTCTAGTGCATATTATACACCAACATTTTCCTCATTGATCATGCAAACAGATAATGTACAATAAACAGCCATATCTCTAGTTTGGTAAAATTGGTGGAGCAAAACATTACCCCACCCCCCACTAATTTATTTATCAGCAGCAATACTCATGGTTCATTATGGCTATAAATATGTTCCATTTTAATTCCATGCAAAGTATTTGGATGATAAATATGTGACATTTTAAATTAATTTATTCCTAAATATTCATAGTAGCATGTGTTTTCATGGCAAACAGCATATTTTCTTTAGTGGCAGCACTGTAAAATAATGGCACATAAAGTCTTTACACAACCGTCTTACAGGGAGGTTTTGATGCCTTAAATGATGATAAATTTAATTTCAAACAAAAAGAAGACAGGGTAGAAACACAATAAAAGTGCTTGTACCTAGCAATCACAACATTTTCCTAGCAACAACACTTAATATTTATGGGATATTGCAAGCACACCAATGACATTGTCAACCATGTAGATTATCAAGAAGTGACATTAATTCAGTCTCTGTAAGATGAACTTTTTTGTTACTTCAATGTTGTCTCCTAAATCTTTTTTTTTTACTTTTCAGCATCCAGTGTGCAAGTATTGGAAAGTTACCCCCGTATTGAGTCAGTCACTTGCAGCACATAAAAAGGGACAGTAGTAAAGCTTGGAGGCTTTGAATTTGACCAGTCAACACGTGTATTCATGCAGAACCAATATGGCCATGCTCAAGGATGGTGATGAAGACCAAGAAAGCCCTTGTCAATCATCTAAGATTCATGAGAAATCCAGTTTTGGAACCACTTTGCATTGTTATATTCATCTAGACTCAATCAAGAAAGAGTCCACGCAACCATTTACAAGTGTCAGGTGGGATAAATACCATGAATGTGCTCAAGCATGGTTGGACTTGCATGGTGATGATCGATACATTGCTGAATAATTTCAACAGCACCTGTCAAAAGAATCTGATGACATCCCCAGTGACGTAGGATTTCACCCCACGTGCTATAGGCATTTTATAGACAAAAAGCACATAGATAGTGCAAGAAAACTCTGTGCTCAGTAGTCAATATTACAGGGGAAACAGGATGATGGACAGTCTACCTCTTCTTGCACCAGTTCCACACTTTTGCCCAGCCCCAGGAAGAAACTTCAGTCAAGATCTGGCCTCCCTGTCTATGCATCTGGACCTGTCCTACCTGCCATCTGCATCATATGCAAGAAAAGGGACTGATACATTACTGTGGCCCATAAACGCCAGAAGGATCAACTAGTCCAGGTAGAAACCATAGATGCAGGAAAGTTATAAAGAGCTGCAGAACTGAAAGAGGATCAGAGCATTGTCATTCATATACAAGGACAGGACTGTATGTCAGTGGAAGTCCTGTACTATAAAACATGTTACAGAGACTACACATGATTTTGACAAATTCATCAAATTCAGATGGGCCTACTTGTGCTGAGCAGATGCAACCAAAACCTACAAGATTTTCTGTGCCTCTGTCATCCACCAGAGAGCTCATTGTGGACCAGGAGGTGTTGCAGATGACAAGACTTACCAGTTTTCATTGAGCTTGTAAAAAGCATGAAGGTCTTAAAGCTTCAAATTGCAGGAAAGTGATACATTGTATAAGCAGACATTTTCATAATCATTTAGACACAATCATGGTAGACACAATTGAAAATTTAAACATCACGTCATTTTTCTAACATTTAAGTTTGTAGTAAGTCTTGAATACAATAGTAAAATCTAAACTTAAAACACAGTAGCAAAACTCATGAATTCATGCCTTACAACTACAATTAATGTCCCTGTGTAGAACCCTGTTTTAGAAATTATGCATGTTTTGTGTTACAGAGTTGACAGACTGAAATATTGCCTGAACATGACTTCCCTCAACTCACCTTTCATACACCTCACCGTAGGAATATTAGTGAGATGGTGTTTGTTGACTCATTGTCAACAAGTACGTTTATTGGCTGGCATCCTTATCAGTCAGAGGTAGAAACAGAAACAGATACTACAGAGACAACTCAGAGTGAAGTGGAGCAAATTCATCCTCAACCACAAACTGATCTGTCATCTCACAGATCATCAACAAGAAAGTACCCCATCTCCTGATGTGCATTTAACCAGGATTCTGTACAATGTTGCATTGATCATCAAGAGCACATTGAATGACAGTCCTGGAATGAGTTGTCCTTACCACGACATCAATAGGTTTGACTGTTGATGCTGTAAAATCTGTCATGCCAGTTGAACTTTATAATTTGATGGCCTGAATTTTTGGAGCATCAGAGGCACCAACACTGGCTGACTATGTTGATCTTCCAGATGATTTGGACCTTAAACTGATATCACTTTGCCAAGACATTGTTTACCTTGCATTCAAGGGTTGACAACAGATACCTAAATCCCTTTGCCTTGATTGACAGTTCAGCACTTGACAGGATCATCTCAAGTGGTCTCCATACTAAACAAACTGGGACATTGTGCATCTTGGAATACAATGATTAGGCATGACACAAGCCTTACTCAGCTACAGCTTGTTCAAGGTTCTGATAAGGTTCCACCGGGCTTTGCATGGGAGACTCCAACAGTTCTAGTCTGGGACAATATTGATTTCAGAGAAGAAACCCTATCTGGGCATGGCACCACCCACCATACAAATGGAATATTGTTGCAGAGCCACATCACTGAATCTACCTCAACATCAGGCAGCGCGCCACTGCCAAAAGGAGTCTGTTCTCTTAAAGCATCCCCTAGTTTTGCGATAGAGCAGTACCATCAGTGCAAGAGACAAAGTCTGCAAAACCTAAGCCACGATGCATGTGCCCCATTAGAGGCTGACAAGTACAGATTGAACCTGGCACCAGTGCTTGGAACTGAATTGGCATACATTTTTATGAAGGCTCTCAGTGTTGACTCATGTACACTTCCTGGCTGGACATGTTTTTATACTGCTCTTCAACATAATTGTACTCTCAAGAAGTCAGCTATCCATTACCTTCCAGCCATTGAGACATCATCAACAGAGCTGTCTACTGTCAACACTATTCTGAAATGAGGTATTGATATAGCTGATCTGCTTGAACTTGAGCATGTAGTCTTGGTCTTTGAACAAGAATTATATGCTAAAAAACAACAAAACTGCTGGAAAGACAAAGACAATACAAGATGTTTGATAGTGCAGCTCTGTGAATTCCATACCTGCATGTCATTTCTAGGTGTCCTTGGCAAAAGATTTGGGAATGCAGGACTTCGTGATATCTTAATAGTCAGAAGTTGTCACCCAAGGATCAATCAATGGTGTTCTAAATGATCACCATTATAACCAAAGTATGAGAGCACACAAACTTGTGTATGGAAGCATGCAGCATCTGAGATTCCAGGCTTTCCTTAAATCATTATCACTGGACAAAGCAGATGAGTGCCTAGAGGTCATAAAAAAACATCAAGCTATCATTCCTCATTGACTTGTTTGATGTTCTGTGTACAGCTGATGAATTCACCAATGTGGTCATGAAATACGAAGACTTTGTCAAGAGGAAGAGCCAAGAGAACCCAACATTTGCCTTCTGGAGCTCTTACATCGACATGGTGCAAATCTTGCTCCTTTTTGTGAGAGCAATCCATGAGTCTGACTAGGAGCTGCACCTTTCAGCTATCTGCTGCATGATGCCCAGGTTCTTCTCTTATAATTGGATGAACTATGCCAGGTATCTTCCATCATATTGGCTGGAAATGGTGAACCTGCCACTACACACCCAGAATGTTACACAAAACTCATTGCTCGAGGACAGTGGACAGTGCAACGTCACAGTGAACATGGATTCTCTTCAGTAGCATGTGACCAGACAATTGAACAAATCTGCAATAAAGATTCAAAAACAAAGGTGGCTTGATTTGATTGATACAAAATCTTGCAGCAGTTTATTGCTGGATCTTGTCACAACACGAGAGAGCTGCTATAATGAGACAGTGTGACGTGATGGAAGGCATGACTCTAGAGGTATGCAAATGGAAAGATCTTGATAGCGCAAGAATCTGGAATGATGAGACAGCCATAATGAGCATTCTGTTCACTATTGATTGCATAAGCAGCCCTTTTGATGCTCCTCATGATGGACTAGTGTGTTTAAGTTCAGGTGTTGTTGCTACCAGTGATATTACAAATGACTTTTTAGTTGCTCAAGAGAAAGGTGAAATCGCACTGATGAACTTCTTGAACCAGCGACTGTTTTCTGCTATTCAGGACATTTTTTCTCCCACCAAAAGCCAGAAACTGAAAACATTCAGTGATCATGTCAAAACAAAACAAAAACAAAAGTAACTGTCAAAGGCGTAATTCTTCATAGTGACAAGAAACTCAAAGTAGGAAAACTGATCTCAGGGAAATCTTGTCCACTCTTTTTGGGAGCAGTTTCCTACACTCTTGCTAGTGCTGATGGTACTCTGGCAAAAACCAACAAATCAGCTCTGCTTGATCTTGTGCAATCCAAGGTGGAGACTGCCTTGTTGACCATGTTCCAGAGAATGGTGAAATAACCTTTGATGGAATGGCTGTCATCCAAGCACTACATGATGTTCCTTCAACATTTGGTGAGCTTACAGACATGTGTACATGGTTAGGCTAGCAACAAAGTACAAGTGCTTGTTTGAACTTTGTCAAGATCAGTATCCGATGTGAGCATAAAAATGTGGAATGGTCCCTTGAGCATCTGGTGGCTCTACAAACTATACAAATCTACTGAAAGGAGCAGAACCCCCAGTCAGTGGGACAAGTTTCATTCTGATAGCAGCAATAAGGAAGCACTTCAGAAATTCTTGTACACCATGTGGAGGATGCAGATTTTCAAGCTGTAGCAGGACATCACCCTCTACATAGCCCATGGAGGCATGTCACTGCCTCGGCTATGCAGAAGGGTTCACTGACAGTCACTGCTGTTGATGAATTAAGATGTGACCATGAAGAATGTGACACGATATATTTCTTCATGTGAAACATGCTGCCAAGGACTACAGGAATGTGATACACTTAATTAGGAGCCCAGGTATAGATGTTGCAGTTATAGGCATCAGTCTGAAGTCACAACTGCCAGTCAATTTGTATTTTTCACTGGTGTTGGGAATCAGCACATTACTGATTTGGAGAAAGTCACTTCAGCTCTAGGCCCAAAGGTATGTACCTCACTATTGGACTCACACAGTCACAGATGTGATTCTATAAATGTGCCTTCAAAGGAAGGAAAAGAAAAGGTATGTACGGTGGCCTCTGAGAGTGAAGAGTACTCTGATGCTTTCACAGACCTTGCTAGACTCAACGTTCCTTGTGCTTGAGAGATCTGTGTGCCATCTGTATGGCCAAGCTTTACACAGGATGTCAATGATGCCTGATACAAGGTGCTGTGCGTGGCATCATCTTCATTGTTTGAGCAGAGCATGCTACCAACATGTGATGCTCTACACCAACACAGCAAGCGGGAAAATTACCAGGCTGCTAAAATGAGGCACTCTCTTGTTAACAGAATGAAAGTTCCTTCCCCTGTTGGCCATGGATGGCATTTAGAAAACAAGGAGCTTGCCATCACCTGGATGACAAGAAGTCCAGCACCAGATAGTATTTTGCAGGCAGCACATTGTGCCTGCAAGCATGTGAAATGTCAAACAGGGAAGTGTTCCTGTCTCCCTGATGGGCTATCCTGCAAAGACTTTTGTAAATGTCAGAAGTGTGAGAACATTGACAAAAAAGCTGCTGAACCTGACATTCATAGAAACAAAGAAACATAGAATTTGATGGCAGATAAGGACCGCTTGGCTCACCCAGTCTGCCCATTTCCCTACCTAATGGATAAGCTGCAGATCCTAGTTAACCAACAGCCTAAGTCTTCCTGCCCACCCAGAATTGCCTTATGACTGTCCCATGCATTCTTGAATTCCACCACTGTTTTTGACTCCACAAACTCCTCCAGAAGGCTGTTCCATACATCCACAACCTTCTCTGTGAAAAAATACTTCCTTACATTACCTCTGAGCTGCCTCCCATCTTCAAATTGTGCCCCCTTGTTCTTGCACACCTCTTTTTCTGAAAGATGCTACCTTCTTGGACTTTGTTGATTTCCTTGAGGTACTTGAAAGTTTCTATCATGTCCCCCTCTCCCTCCTTTCCTCAAGGCTATGCATATTAAGCTCCTTAAGTCTCTCTTCATATGTCTTCTGCTGCAGACCCTGCACCATTTTAGTTGCCCTTCTCTGGACTGCCTCCATTCTGTTTATGTCTTTGTGGAGATTGGGTCTCCAGAACTGCATGCAGTACTCCAGATGGGGTCTCACCAGCTGTCTGTACAGAGGGAAAACAACTTCCTGTTTTCTACTGGTGATGCCTCTCCTTATGCATCCCAGTATCCCCCCAGCCCTCCTTACTGCCCTCTCACATTGCTTGCCCACCTTTAGGTCATCTAATATGACTACCCCCAGGTCCCTTTCCATTTTTGTTGTTGTTAGTATCTCACCCCCCGTTGTGTACGCTTCCCCTGGGTTTTTGTTTCCAAGGTGCATTACCCTGCACGTCTTAGCATTGAATCTAAGCTGCCATACATTTGACCATTCCTCCAGCCTTGCCAAGTCCCTTCTTATCCTTTCCACCCCACCTTGCGTATCAACTCTGTTGCAGATCTTTGAGTCCTCTGCAAAGAGAATATACTTTTCCTTCCATTCCTTCTGCAATGTCACTTATAAAGACATTGAAGAGGACCAGTCCTAGTACTGAACCTTGCGGTACCCCACTAGTAACCCCCCTTTCTTCAGAGTTGACTCTGTTTACTATTACCCTCTGTGTCCTGTTTTCCAGCCAATTCTTTACCCAGACTACCATCATGAGACCCACTCCCAGGTTGGCTAACTTGTATATTAATCTTTTGTGTGGGACTGTGTCAAATGCCTTGCTGACTTCTAGGTAGGCCATGTCCACAGCCCCTCCCTGATCTATTACTTTGGTCACCCAGTCAAAGAAATCTATTACATTCATCTGACATGACCTTCCTGCTGTGAATCCATGCTGCTTTGGGTCCTGTGACCCTCTGGCCTCTTGGTACTCAACAATTCTTTCCTTCAGAAATGATTCCATCATTTTCCCTATCACTGAGGTTAAACTAACAGGTCTGTAGTTTCCTGCTTCTGCCCTGCTCCCACTTTTGTGAAGTGGAATCACATCTGCCCTACTCCAGTCCTCAGGTACTACCCCATCCTCCCATGATTTGCTAAAGAGGG
The DNA here is from genome assembly GCA_016271365.2 of Neoceratodus forsteri. Taxonomy (NCBI): domain Eukaryota; kingdom Metazoa; phylum Chordata; order Ceratodontiformes; family Ceratodontidae; genus Neoceratodus; species Neoceratodus forsteri. The sequence goes on from CM057450.1 coordinate 1,597,835,612, forward strand.
TAGTCAGTGGTGTCACTAGTTCTACCCTTAGTTCTTTTAGAATTCTGGGATGAATCCCATCAGGCCCCATTGCTTTGTCCACCTTCAGTTTTAAGAGTTCTTTCAGAACCCTTTCTTCTGTAAATGGGCTGGTATCAACTCCTGTATCTAGAGTGTTTCTATGGTTTGGTTTAGGTACCACCCCCTTTTCATTTGTGAATACTGAGCAAACATATTTGTTTAGTATTTCTGCCTTTTCACAGTCACCCTCTGCCCAACCCCTCTCCCCTTTATTAAGCCTCACTATCCCTCTCTTGGTCATCCTTCACTCCCTGATGTACCTATAAAAGGTTTTATCCCCCTTATTAACTGAGTTGGATATCTTTTCCTTGGTTTGGGCCTTTGCTGTTCTGACTGCCTTCCCAGCTTCCTTTTGCTTTAACTGATACAATTCTCTGTCCTGCTTCTTCTGTGATTCCTTGTACTTTCTGAATGCTTTCTTTTTCTCTTGAACCTTCCCTGCCACTTCCTTTGAGAACCATAGTGGTTTCTTACATCGTTTTGTTTTGTTTATTTGCTTCACACAAAGGCTTGTTGCCTCTGTGATGGCAGTTTTGATTATTTCCCATTGTTCTTCCACCCCTCCTTCCTGCCCATTTGCTAGTGCATTCCTAAGGCACTCGCCCATTTTGGCAAAGTCAGCCATCCTAAAATCCAGTACTTTTGCTTTCGTATGGCTTGACTCCACTGCTGTGTTTATCGTGAACCATACTGTTCGATGATCACTAGTTCCCAGATGGCTACCCACTTCTACATCTATGATCCTCTCGCCATCTCCATTTGAGAATACCATGTCTAAGATTGCTCCCTCTTGAGTGGGTTCCAATACTAGTTGTCTAAGGCATGCCCCCTGTAGGGCATCTAGAATAACACCACTCTTAGAAGTGGCTGCTGCAACTACACTCCAGTTAACATCTGGCATATTCAGATCCCCCATCAGCAATAACTCCCCTTTTTCTGCCATTCTAAGTATACTTTCTATCATTTCCTTGTCCATTTTCTCCCCCTGAGATGGGGTTCTGTATACAACCCCTGTGCAGATTGTGGTGCCATTGCCTGTCTCCAAATTGACTCACAGGGCTTCCTCTCCTCCCTGTTTACCATTTTTTTCTGTTGCCTTGATTCCTTCCCTTATGTAGAGAGCTACTCCTCCTCCTCTTTTACCCTCCCTGTCCCTCCTGTAGATAGTGTATCCTGGTATGTTTACATCCCAGTCATGGTTCTGTGTGCACCATGGTTCTGTGACTGCCATGATATCCAGAAGTTCCTCCTCCATCAAGGCCACTAATTCAGGAAGCTTGTTACTCAGACTATGGGCATTGGTACTTATTGCTCTCCATTTTTTGATGGCTTTACCTCTTGTAGCAACACCCCCCCACTGACCTTGCTACCTTGGTCTTTTCCTCATTTAGTACCCTGTTTTGCTGGGAGAGGCTGGGAATTCCCTGCTGCTTATCAGTGTCTCCACCCTTGACTAGTTTAAAAGCTTGCCAATAAAGCATTTAAACCGATTGCCCAGAAGACCTATTCCCTTCCTGGACAGATGCAGGCCATTCTGCCAGTATAGGCTGGTATCCTTCCAGTTGGAACCCCAATCACAATGATAATGTGTCCAATGAGAGTGACTTTGATGAGTAGGATGCCATGATTTTCAGACTGGGAAATAAAAATTTATTTTCCTCGGGAAATAAGCACTACAGTGTCAAGAGCGAGACATGTGATTCAAAACAAATGCTGGATTTGAATAAGAAAATAAAATCTTGATTTATATAAATAATTACGTCAATTCATATCAATCCAGATAAGTTGTCACTTATAATTATTGGAGAAATAAATCTCATATGCAAGGGGATTCCAGTAAAAAGGTTTGTGTTTTACTTTTTTCAGTACTATTGCTGAGAAAAATATGCTGGTTGTCAAGGAAAATAGTAATATTTTAGGTATTTACATAGAAAAAATGCATCAGATGTCTTACATGTATCATTTCATGTAGTTTGGCTGGTGTACAAACACTTCTCTTGAGGGTAAATGGTAAAATACTTCATCCTATAGTGAAAGGCAAGTATTGCTGAGAAAAACAAACTGTGGGAATGGGGTAATACCTTGACCTATAGTTACTACCAAAAGATAGATATGGTAATTTATTGCACATTATCTGTCAGACTGATGATTGTAGAACATGTTGATGCACAAAACACCCAGTAGGGCAAAAATGTTTAGTTCTTTAGCACATTTTATTGACAATAAATACTTAAAATAAAATAATTTTCAGTCAAATTTACTATAATTTGCAATATTTTTTTCTTGTGTATGACTTCTAAGTTCCCCAATCCATTCAGTCTTGTATTTAATATACTTCCATGTACATTTCAATCATTGTTAGCCAATCTGATCCATTACAGGGCAAATATTAATGAAGTTATGGACAAGAACCCTTCGTCGTTATGGTGTCAAAATTGGTTGACAGCCAGGTAACTTTGGATGTGCGGTGACAAAAAACTGCAGGGTTTCTTGAGGAGAATTTTTTATACAAGGTCTGTCAGGTTATTGGCTATATAAATCTGCAGAGAGTAAGTAGTGCCCCTGTTGCTGGAATGAAACTCATTTATTAGGCACATATCTCAGTTCAGCATATGGCCTATGAGCAAAAGACTTTCAGTGCCCGATTCACAAAATGGGCTTTAGAGCAATGCAAGCTGAGGCTATCAGCAGCTTGTACTGAAGCCGGTGTGCCAGGGACCCTGCACCCAATTCACTAATGGGCAGGGTCCAGGTGGCTAAGTCCTGTGGCTTGCTGCAAATGTGGCTGTGCGCCAAACAGACAGTGGACCAAGAGGGTCAGCTGCAAGATGCGGGGCAGCAGTGCACTGCAAGCAGTCCCCCCTCCCTGAACCCTGATGCAGTCATGTTTGTTAGTAATGAAGAGATCCCCCTCCCAGAACCCCAGATGCTGTCCACTAAACTACCAGGGAAATTGTAAATGGGTTTATTGCAACAGGAAACAGGGAAGGGAGTCTTGGTATTTATTAAGTACTACAGACAGCATCGGGGTTCAGGAAGGGGGATTTCTTCATTAATAACAAACATTGCTACATCAGGGTTCTGGGCAGGGGGATCACTCTATTAATTAATAACACCCATAGCTGCATGGGGGTTCGGGGATGGGGATTTCCTTATTAATACCAACATGGCTGCATTGGGGTTCAGAGAGGGGGGATCTCTTTGTTAATACACATGGCTGCATTGGGGCTCAAGGAAGGAGGTCTCTATTAATAACATACATGGCTGCATCAGAGTTTGGAGAGGGGGATCTATTTATTAATAACAAACGCAGCAGCATTGGGGATGGGGGAACACTAGAAGAACAGGGGTATGGCACTGTGCTGAACTGTCCAGGGGATGATTTCTAAGTTCCCTTAGAAAACTGTCCTCGGGGTGCATTTTGTGAATACCATTTTTGGGGATGTGGAAGCTTGCATCTGCCACAGACCCCCTTGCACCAGGTCGCAGCCCATTTTGGGGTGCACCAGCAGTGCAAGCCCACTTTGGGACAGGCAGCCTGTGGCTGATGCAGACTACCTTTGTGGATTGCTTGTGAGGCATTTCTGGGTGCAAAGTGCACCTTATACCATATATGTTTGGTACAGGCACCTTGCGTCCTACTTTGGGCTTTGAGAATCGGGCCCTCAGACTCCAATTCAGACTCCCTTTACTTGCACTGTTACCTCAAACCCTGACCCTAAGAGAACAAAGAACCTCTACTGCCTCAGTGATGCTACTAATGGAGGTAGTCATACTACTAGAGTTGTTCTCTGTATCCCAAAAAAAAACAGCCAGGTGGAGCTTTCTCCAGACCCTATGGTGGACAACCTCCACAGGGGTGAAAAAAAAAACAGGATGACTTCAACCCAAAGGACATGACAGGATGGTCCAGCAAGACCACAAAATCAATTTATGGTCTGTTAGCCACTATTCTGATGGTGAAAATCAGGTTGAGTGTGTCACACCCTCATGGGTGGTGGTATGGATGTTCTGGGTAAAACCCAACAACTCCATCAATTTGAGGAATTCAATGACAAATTTATCTTCCCTGGCATTGGTCCTGCAGTTGAAATGCCCAAGAATCACAAGTCTTGAATATTACAACAGCTTGGCTGACATCAGGTCCATGAATTCCTCCTAAAACTCCCTGCCCTGGTATCCTGTGAAAAGGGCAACTGAAACTGTGCGACTCAAATATTAGTGACTCAGTTTCAGCACCTGGTATGTGAGCTACCCATAAAGGGTAGCGAGGGGACAACAGCAGGGTGAATGGAAGAACATCAGGGAGAATGGAAGAGGAGGGATGATAGGGAAGGTATGTGGGAGGTAGTGCGGTGTGAGACTGCCAAGCTGGCCGTGTTGTGTGGTGGTGAGGGTGGCTGGCTACAGTGTGGGAGGGTACAGGATTTGGAGCTGAGGAGGGGTACTTTTTTGTATTTCGTGCGGGAGTAAATTTTTTTTTGGATTTCTCCCCCTTCCTGACATGTAGCCCCAAGGGTTGAGAATCCATAGTAGTAGGGGGATGTGGGGGCAAGCGGGGGGTGATGGGGCACAGCCCCAAGATAAATACATTTGTTTCGCCAGTGCTGCCTCACTGGGACCGTACATCACTGTTCTGGTTTTTCAGCTATGTACACTCACTGTAACAGAGATCGCTATTTGGTGAACAGCGGGGTGATACACCTGAAGTATCTTGCAAATAATGCCACCATCACATGCCATGGCTACACACTTGAATGTGTCTAGATCAACCACTGGGACTGTCATACCTCTTAGGTTGGATTTAAAACTAATGGCCACTTCCCCTGCCCTGCACTCTATGTGAGGGCTGTGTATGACTAAGAAGCCCTGGAGGGCAAGCTTGGAAGTATAAATCCTGGTGTTATCCTCCAACCAGGTCTCAGTCACACAGGCTAGGCTGATGCGGGAAGTCAAAATTAAATCCCTAAATATGGCAGTTTCATTAACAACTGACCTGTCATTAATTAAAACTGCCCTCACAAGGGAAGCTTGGCTGCCTCGAACCCCCACCCAGATGATATCTGAAGGGGAACTGTGACCAAGACCAAAGATCTTGAGACAGGTCTCTTGGCCCTAGTCCTCCTTCTAGCAACTCAGACATTGTCCCTTTTCCTCAGCTTCCTACTGTGAAACATCCCAAAATATCTACATGTCTAGACTACATAGTCTGAGAGCTGAAGAAAGCAGTCCCAAAAGGGACATAGACTTTTTAGCCTTCCAGACGAATAAGTCCTAACTACAGTATTCCCCCAGCACATTTCCAACTCCTCAATAACTGATATAAAAATACTCTCACACTCATACACAGCAACACCCATACACAATACAAAGCACAAACATACACATTTCTACCACATTCAATATTAAAGCACACCACACACTCAGAACACACTCTTCTAAAATAAATAAGCAAAAGAAAAGAAAGAGAAAGAAAATTAACAAAATGACTATCTATAAACAATTCAGCAAAAGCAAACTGTTCCCACTAAGAAGTCTTCAGCACGAGAAATATTTAGTGCTTCGAAAATGGATTCTTGAAAGTTCCAAATCAAGACAGATTTATTTAATACTGGAATAGTCCCTTGCCACAGGAGTGTCTAAATCTGGTTTTAACTAAATGAGCCATAAATAGGTCATTGCCAATCACCGCAAGAGTTCTTTCTGGCCTCCGCACAAAATAATCAGTCCTCACAGTGGTCTTCCTTTTATTTATTTATTTTTTATTTATTGTGTTTCACCAGGGGCACACTGAACAACAAGTTACTTGTCTTACTGTGTGACCTGGAGGAGGTGGTACATGGAAAGCAGCATTCAGTTGAAAGACACAGTTATACAATAAAGTAAAGGTAAAAGATTGGTGCACATTTAGTCGCTAGGGCAAAATAAGGCATACATAACGCATGATTACATAACAAGGAATACATAGGCATGAGCACATAACAGTGAGGTTAAATGAATAGATGAGTGCTACTGAGGCAGTAGTATTCTTTCAAAATGTCAAGGTTATATGTAACAGCAGAGAACCAATAAAACTTCAGGGCATCACTTGCATGCATTTCCGAGCCTTAATAAAGACTATTTGAAATGAGCATGGTATTTCTGGCTTACAGGGTCTCCATATGTAGGGCAAGTCCAAGCACTGTTCCCAGTCAAGTCAGGATCTAATTCAAAAGAATCCCTCAATGAGGGTCTGTCACTGTCTGTCTGTCTGTCTATCTATCTATCTATCTATCTATCTACTGTCTGTCTGTCTGTCTATCTATGTCTGCCTGTCTGTCTGTCTGTCTGTCTATCTATCTATCTATCTATCTATCTATCTATCTATCTATCTATCTGTCTGTTACAGTCAGACCTGGTTTATCCGTGTCTCATTAGTCCGTATGTCTGACTTTCTGAATGAGACACAATGCAATGGATTTTTCTCATGTTAATTACCTCTTTAATGCATAAAACTGAGAATCCGAATCCGTTTGCATTTGTCTCTAACTAGTCTAATTAATTCCTATTCACTGTGACCTCCTTAATCCATTTTTTATTGTGCTCTGGCGGAGGTGCTAACAGGTTTGTAACAGACTGTTAATCACAAACTCTCTTAATCCCCTCTTAATCTCCTCCAGCGTGTTACCTCAGTAGAGACCAACACTTCCAATAACTGCATGAGTGTACTCTCTCGTTCTGCTGCTGCCGCCGTTTTAGGTTTAGTAGAGACATGTTTTAATTAATTTAATTTGTGAGTACAGTAGATTTTAAACACCCCCCCAAACAGCTGCTCACACTGCCAATCGATTGACGGCAGTTCTGTTTTCATTTTCAGTCCCCCTATTGTTCTTGTAGAATATGCCCGACCCATTGTTCGGCTACCCAGATAGCAGTGAAATGATCTCCTTGATCTGTTCTGTTTTTCTCCGCTCACTTTTACTGGGTTTAATGAGAGCACCTGGAAGGGAAAAGGGCAGTTAAGCTTGGGAACGGCAGGCAGTTTTGAGAAGGACCACCGCAGCTGCATACTGGCTACCAGACAGCTCTATTTCTCTCACATTTTCCACACAAACCATTCAACCATTCATTTAAAAAATCCCATTCTGCTCTTCAAACTGCTTTACAAGTCCCATTCTGACCACGTTCTGAAAGAATCTAGCAGTCAGAGTGAGCCCCTCGATCTGTTCTGTTTTCTCTGCTCCCTGCCCCAGTGTGGTCACGGCTCCATTTCTCACATTTTCCCCAAATCCCTTCTGACCATGTTCTCTAAGATTTAACCCCGCTGCTCTCATCTCCTGCCAGTTGCTCGATGGCAGTTCTGTTTTGTCTCAGAATAATGGTGGCAGTGACCCGTTTGTATGAGTTAAACTTTTACTGGGTTTAATGAGAGCACCTGGAAGGGAAAAGGGCAGTTAAGCTCGGAACGGCAGGCAGTTTTGAGAAGGACCACCGCAGCTGCATACCGGCTACCAGACAGCTCTATTTCTCATTTTCCACACAAACCATTCAACCATTCATTTGAAAAAATCCCATTCTGCTCTTCAAACTGCTTTACAAGTCCCATTCTGACCACGTTCTGAAAGAATCTAGCAATAAGCGAAGTGAGCCCCTCGATCTATTCTGTTTTTCTCCGCTCCCTGCCCCAGTGTGGTCACGGCTCCATTTCTCACATTTTCCCCAAGTCCCGTTCTGACCATGTTCTCTAAGCTCTAAGCATACCTTGAAAAAAAAATGTTTACATCCCCCCAGACATATTCTCATAGAATATGTCTGACCCCACTGTTCAGCTACCCGGCTAGCAGTCAGCGATGTGAGCCCCTCGATCTACAGTATTCATGACAAAAGCTGACATTTTGAGATTTCTCTTGTGCTGCAGTTGACAATGGCTACCTCAGTCTTTGTTTTAAATGCCAAAGCTTAATTCAGATCAAACTAATTTTATTATTGCCTGAGTGTTGCTTAACTGAACTGACTGAATCAGAGTGATGTACAGTACCCATATGTTTTGCTTAAAAAGTGATTTTTTAAGAATTGTAATAAATCATTGAAAATAAATCATCATTTGGTCAATGTCTGGTTACTACGTAGATTTTTATTACGTAAACATTTGTGCACACAAATGCTTATGGATTAACCAGGTCTGACTGTATTGATTTTAAAAGTTTCACCAAGACATACTAAGCTGATAACAGCACATTTCTGGATGCATCTCAGAGGAGGGCTGTGGAGGAAAGAACAATAAGAATTGATTGACAGTGCATCAGCAAAATACATAACAATACATACATACATACAAAGTTGCCAGCAGATTAGGCCCATTGGTCTATCTCATTTGCCCGAGATGCAGTTCCTAAGTTTCAGCAACAGTAGATGAAGGTAATACAACACAACAAAATGAGCAAGGTACATTTTGTTACAGATGTGCAACATAAAATTACAGCAGTAAAAATCATTGCAATGAAATGCTTATAGTAAGCCAGTCAAGATGAAACAATGAAGGGGTAGGGGTGCACCTAAGTTTTTTTTTTATATTTAGTTGTTTAACCAGGAGTAGCACACTAAGCTGAAAGCTTTTGTACAGGAGTGACCTGGGAACACAGGAAAGTTAAGTGACTTGCTCAGGGTCACACAGTATGCAAATGGAAGCTATGGGATTCAAACCCAGGTCTGGTTTGCTGGATGTCACCAGATTTGCAGCTCAGAGCCTTAAACCACTGTGCTATACTGCCTCAAAGTAAAGGGTCAAAGACAGTTGCAGGTAGTGATGGGCGAAGTGGCCGAAATTTGCTCCGCAACATGATTCGTGGAGTAAAGTGGAATACGCGAAGTACTTCGCGTCATAATGGGGGACACGAAGTCCATTGAAAACAATGACTTTGTATTATTCTGCCTTCCCCAAACCACTTCTCCACCAATTTTAAGGTGAAGTAACATAGAAACATAGACTTTGATGGCAGATAAGGACCACTTGGCCCACCTAGTCTGCCCATAGAAGTGTTACCCCACCCACCCAGGGTTGGCTCTACATTTATTTATTGATTATTGAAACCAATATACTTCACCTCACTTCACCTTGTTTTTGAGCTCCAAAGGCGAATTTTGCAGTGCTTCATGGGATTGCAGGTCACATGGGCTCTAGATTGTTCTGCACAGCCTTAGTTTTGTGTAGTGTGTGTGTGTGTGTAGTGGAAGATGAAGACAGAATCCTCTCAGAGCTCTGCAATTCAAATCATCTAAAAGCTGTTTAAAAAACCTTTTTGAGCTATTATTTTTGCTCACAATTTAGTACATCAATTGTAGGAAACCCTCCTGTGCTCATATCACCGAGTGTTTATTGTTTGTGTGTGGATTTTGAATATTAATTTAGAACAGTTAGTCTATGTACTGTGAAGTGTGTTCTGGGGGAGGAGCGTATCTGTGGTGTAGGTAGATTAACTGGGAGAAAAAGGCAGTCTTTCTGTTTTGGTTACATTTTTCTTGTATAATTGTGTTAATGTACACTGTAATATTTTCAGTAATTCTTAGCAATTTTTTGCTGATTGTTGTGGTGCAGCTGTGTATAATTTCAGTTTGTTTAATACATTTGGCTATATTACTAAAGGTTTTCAATTTGATACACATTACTTGTAGTGTGCGTGTGTGTGTGTGTGTGTGTGTGTGTGTGTGTGATGCGTGCCATTAAATCAGACAATTTTATTGTGTCACAGAGTAAACTGCAGCAGTGTGAACCTGCTATCCACCGCACCTGCATGAATTGTTTATACTGCTTTGTGGTATCTTTACTGGTAGTGCACTGTTACTGCCATGCACTACCCCCCCCAACGGCAAAAGGTGTTTTTTTCCAGATTTGGATGTGTGACTTGTGAGCACTTCATCAGCACTGGGGAATTTTCTGGACACAAGACAGTAGCATTTTGGGGATGCACATTAATTCTGGTGACTGTGTGTGACCACTGCACACATGACGCAGTGCACCATTGATTAATTTGTGGGAGACTTTACATTTCTTGTTATGCTCCCATTTCACTGTCAGCACTGGGAAATTTTCTGGACACAAGACAGTAGCATTTTGGGGATGCACATTAATTCTGGTGACCGCATGTGACTATTGCATGCGTGATGTCTGAGTGCGTCATTAATTCTGGGAGGCTTTGCATTTCTTGTGCTCTCATTTCACTTCGTCAGCACTAGGAAGTTTTATGGACACAAGACATGAGCATTTTGGGGATGCACATTAATTCTAGTGACTGTGTGTGTGAAGGGCTGCCAATATTGCTGTCACTTCGCCTTACTTCGCATCAAGGCGGAATGACAACATGAAGTAATAATTACAAGGTGAAGTGAGCATTTTGCATTGGCCATTTCGCAGAGCAGAGTGACAACGCAAAGTGCCCACTTCATGGGCACTTCGCCGGTGAAATTTAAATGCACTAGTTGCAGGTGGGAGAAGTAAATTCACTCACAACTACATCCATGCATCTAACTCTCTAAGTCAGTCATAGATATTTGTGTTAGTGTATGGTGTTAATTTATACTGATGTGACTGTCAGGGAAAATGTGGTGGGGGGAGGGTGGTATATATATATATATATATATATATATATATATATATTATACAATAGGGTGAGATGATATGCCATTCTTTATTTCAGCATAAAACCACCACCATGAGATATCACACTCAGCTGACATCACCAGAGTGTGATAACCAGAATTTTCTCCAGTTGTCACAATGTGATGACATCATCACAGTGTGATAACTGGAGTTCTCTCCAGTTATCACGTCCCTATTGTATAAAATGAATATATGATGTGCACTCGTGTAATATGGAAAATATTTTTACTCCTGCACAGTGACCTCTGGATACTCACTCGTGGCTTTGCCACTTGTGAATATCCAGAGGTCACTCTAAAGGAGTGAAAATATTTTCCATATCACACTCGTGCCCATCATGTATCCCCTTAATATATAAAAGTTTCCTTTCCTGTAATTAGCAGTGATTTTAGACATACTGGGCTGGATATTCAAACTGCGTCCAAAAAGTGCGCAACAGCAGGAGCAAGCACAAGTCAATTGCGCACATGTGCAATAGACGTGATATTCAAACATGGAGCAAGCCAAACTGCGCAACCAGCCAACGTCTGAATATTGAACAACCTGCGCTATAGCGCAACCAAGAAGGGGAAGCTGAGCAGAGACGATATGCTATAGCGCAACAAAGGCAGCCCAGCTGAGCAGTCCAGAGGTGCCATAGTGCAAGCAGAGAGACCCCCAGCAGCAGAGCAATGGAACTGCACAACCAGGGAGGTAGGCAGGGGCCCACCACCTATGCCACAGATGGGCACAGGGACACATTGCAGAACCAACAATGTACCCCACCCCAAGCACAGCATAACTGGGGAGGATGGAATATCCACGGACCATGGGGACAAACAAACAAAGCACATCCCAGCCGTGTTACGGCACACCCACTGGCAAGCTGATACTGCCACACAAGGACTACCCCAGTGTACAGCAGCCCCCTTGTGCACAGCATACCCCTGCACTGTGACCCCAAGACACCACTCTATGAGCAGTGACCAGCACTGCAGGAATCCCCACACATCCCCTGGCACACTGCAACCTCGTGTACCACAGAACTATACAAGCCAGACAGACCCACCATGAGCACCCCAGCAGTGGGTGGCAGCACACAACAATACTGACTGAAAGCCACACCCGCACCAGAACACCACCCACACACACACACACACATACCCAGACCATACCACCCCAGATGCCATGCACACCACTGTAACTGAGCACCTATAGCCAGCTGCAAATCAGAGACCACCACAGTATTCATATCAAAATATATAATTGTAATAAACAAGAATAAGAAGAACAACAAATAGAACTATGTACATATATATACAAAGCAGGGGTGGGGGTATGGGTATAAGGTAGGGGTGGGTAAGGGGCAGGGGTGAACAACCAGGAGAGGGAAGGTGGGGTGAGGTGATGGGCAGCTACCACCTGCCAGCCTGCCCTCCTGCCACCTGGTGCTGGGCCCAGGGCCTCCTCCTGCACCTCACTCCATGACGCTGAAGGTCCAATAGGATGGCGAGTGAATCAATGGCCACCTGTGTCAGCCACTGCAGTGACCGCTCCATGCGTCGCAGGATCTGGATACCTAGGACAAGGGAGCAGAGTCAATGGCTGTGACTGTCCATATCCCTGAATCCCGCCCATCATGCATGGCATACAGCCAAGTACCCTGCTCCTATGATGGACTGCACCCATCCACAGTGACCATGCACAAGACATGCCCAACCAGGCAGCAACAGCCGTGTGTACCACTGCACACACACACACCACCTATGTCCATCACAGCACAACCAAGGCTGTCCAGTGAAGTGGCTATGTGGTGGGATGCTAGTGCCACAGCCATCTGCCCAGTGCATGCATGGACCACCAGTGATGCACTCACAGACATGCAGTGCCACTGGACAGTGATGACTGTCACTTGTTGCGTGCATGAGTAGTGTTGTCCATGGATGGTGGCCATGCCACCCACAGCATGCAATAGCATCCATGATGTGACACTCACCCTCATCAAGCCGCTGCTGCTGCTGCTGCTGCTGCTGTGTGCACACCTATTCCACCTCTGCCAGCCACCTCTGCACCGCCATTCCTTGCCTCAGCCGGGCCCTCCTCCACTCCTCCACGCCTGTAGAGACAAATGAAAGAAACACATCAGTGAGATCCCCAAGCAGACAGCCCCTGCCCCATTGAATGTGCCTTCCCACACAGCCAGACCCATACAGCACACACCGCAAACACCTTCACAGCAAACCATAGCCAACCCACCCTCATGCGCAGGTCACATTACACAGTGTCACCCATGTGGACAATACAGGTGCATAGACAGCACACCCACCTGGCCTAGGCACAATGCCCCTCCTGGCACGTGACCTGAGGTGCTCCAGCAGTTCCTGCTCCCTCCTGCTGGAGGTCACCATACCAATGCCTGCACTGCTCTGGAGTCCTCCACCATCCAGTGGCCTGCTCCAGATTGGTCGCCACCTGCTGCCACACATGGGTGCGGGCCATGTGCAGGGGTTCTCCCCCAAACAGTGACCCATGGTAGGGCTCCACCACAGACACCAGGTTGGCCAACTCCAATGCACTCCACTGTGGAGCTCTCCTGTGTGCCATCCTTGCAGTTGTATAGTAGGCAATATGGCGCTCTGCAGTGCGGTAACCCCACGTGGAAATGTTGCACAATACAACTCCATCAGTCCCTATCGCGCTGTTCGTATAGCGCCATCGGTCCACATCACGCTGTTACCGAACAGCACGTTAGAGCCATAGACATGCCAGACATACAGCGCCAGGGGGCCAAGGTCGTGCACAAGGTCATGGGTCTGTGGCGCAAGGCCACTCCACAGTGACATCGGATGTCTACATGTCCAGCGCGATCGGTCACCTGCGTACCAATTGCCACAATGTACTATTGGCAGGTGTGCCACAGCGCTATGTGGTGCCCAGTGCTGTAGCTCCACTGGCATAATAGTGGCCATGTCCTGTATTGCTGATCGCACACAGCACATCATCAGTGCTGCAGACGCCTGCGTAAGCTACCTGGGCATGCGCAATGCGGTGTACTACGCAGTCACAGAACTGCGCCATTGGCTCAGCCGGCTCAACCGTAGTGCACAAAGCACAACAGTGTGATATTCAGCTGACATATGCAAATCATCTGATCAGCCATTCAAAGGCGCAGTGGCACGATTTGCATCTCATTAAAGTTGATCCTCTACTAATTTGCATGCATTGCGCTATAAATGTGCAACAGTGATCTCGGTGGCCAAGTCGGTTACTGCAGGTGAGAGGTGAGTTGTTTGCTGTGTGATGTTCTGGGCAATGGTCATGGGATAATGCTGTATACTGCACAGTGACAGGTGTCCACTTCACCCATTCAGACCGACATGGCCGAGCAAGGACTGGGTGGAGGAGGATGATGGTGGGCAAAGGAGGAGGTCCGACTTCATGAAGTCTGAGATAGAGCACTCTTCAGGCCTACCTGGATGAGGCCACTACTTAGTGGACGGCAGGGGCACCCTCAGGCCCGTGCTGCTGCATGGGAGGGTAGCTCGCACCGTAAACCTGCACGGAAGCCACCAGCGCTCCGTGCAGGAATGTGAAAAAAGATTGGGACCGACAGGAGGCGGGTGAAAGAGAGGTGGCAGCCCTCAGGCGACCGTGCTGCCACAGGCGGGGCCAGCCAGAGGTGGTGCAGCTGACCCGGCGGAGGACCATCTGGCTGCATCCATGCAGCACAGTGCAATCAAGGGCATTCAAGAGGTGGCTTCCAGACAGGTGGAATCCCATCACTGCAGTATGACATGGTGGTGGTGGGGAGGTTGATCCCATGCACTAACATGTTCTCACTTTCTGTTACAGATCCTGTGCGTCTGCAGGGGACAGTGGTGGTGGGACCATGCAGTGTGGACATCCAGCCAGAGTTGGAGGAGGGTCCATCCACCTCTGCTGCCAGCCAGCATGCATTGCACCAGTGTGCATGCCTGGCTGCCATCTCCGATGTCGGTGAGTCAGGTGTGGGGGTGCCCATCCTGTGTCACAGCAGTCTGGCATGCAAGCATGCCAGCCGCGCTGTGACTGTGGCTGTACGCGAACCTGCACCATTGATGATGCAAGGACGCAATGGGCAGTGACATGTGTGTGTCTCATTGTGGACACACAGCAGGACAGCACGTGCCCCTGGACCTAGCTGGTTCCAACGTGTGTGCCAGCACATCAGCACAGTCCCAGGCAGTGCCTGGCGGCACCGGTGGGGCAGCACCAGTGGCTGTGCAGGTCTCTGGTGCTGTTGCAGACACAGCAGTGGAACGACTGGTCCCTGGGGCACAGCAGTTGGAGGGGCCGCAGCAGCAGCAGTCACCCACCAGGTCTGGGGGTACAGGGTTCAGCGGTGGCACATGCACACCACCTGTTGACTTGCCCATACCTGGTCCTGGTGAACAGCACCCACCCTCAAGGGGTGTTGAGCATCAGGCCCTTCCATACCCTGGGGGACAGGTTGCTGAAGTGGCAGACTACCCATTAGATGAGCACACCCACCTGCTGCGGGCATCAGTACAGCAGCAGATGTGGGTTGCAATGTCCGTGGAGGCACTGTGTGTGGCTGTGGAGCAGCACAGCAGGGACAATGCAATGATCCTTGCAGAGATGGTCCAGATGTGGATGGATGTGACCGCCGCCATTGACAGGCAGACCCAGGCATTGGTTGCTGTCATGGCCGCAGTGGGCACACAGTCAGGTGCCCCTGTACCGTGCACCCCACGCAGTACGCTCTCCACTCCCCATTCCCGGCGTCGTATGACACCCAGCCTGTCAACGCCGGGTTCCACTGTGGGCATCCCGCGCACCCCTGGTGCAGGTATGTTCGGCATGCTGCAGACCCCGTGCGGACAAGGTCACGCTCGCGCAGTGAGACCCCTGGTGGTACATCGGTGCCACCCCATGTGGCCCTTGCTCAGCCTGCCAGTGCTGCTGGGTCATGGCGGGCCACCCACGCATCCGAGGTGGCCGTGGCACAGTGCCACCTGACTAACCTGTCTCCCAGTGTAGGCCCTGTCTGGTGCTGCCCTGTGTGCAATGTGTGGCAGTGCACTGGTGGGTGCCCTGCCCAACACGCTGACACATGGACCACCTGCACACCCACCCGACTGCTGTCCACAGGTGCGTGTGCATGATGATGCTTGCATTGTACTGTACACCAAGGTGCAAGGGTGCCCAGCATCTGACACACGTACTTGGACAGTACAGGTGGTGGGGGTGGTCCATGGATCTGTGTGTTTCACATGTCTGTTCCTGCTCTGCTGTGCACCTGCCCATGTAAGCTTTGTGCCTGGTGTGTGTGTGTGTCCATATAGCATGTAACTATTCACCCCTCCCTGATGGTGTGTTTGTGCGTCTGGACCCTTCCTCTCCCCTTGTCATCATGCACCCCTGGTGTGTTACCCTGTGTGCCTGTGGGTTGTGCCTAGACAGTGTTGGTTGCACATGGCCCCATGACTTACCTGTGTCGTACGAAATGCTCCTCCGTGATGGTGTCCGTGCAGCTGGGCCTGCGGATCAGTCGGGGGTCTCGCCATCCACGGGGGTCTGCTCATCCCCATCATCACCGGTGTCACCGGCGTCCCCATCACTGTCCCTCCTCGACCTGTACGGCTATCCTACAGTCCCTTGGCCATGTTGTGAGGATACAACAAGCCAGGAATATCCCACAGGCCTTTGAGGGCTGTACTGTAGGGCACCACCGAGTGTCTAGGCATTGAGCGTGCCTTTGGCATCCCATACACCCGCTTGATGATGTTGAGTGTGGCGGCATGTGCCTCATTATAGCCTTGCTGCGATGGGGTCTTGGGGTGCCGGTAGGGTGTGAGCAGCCAGAGACAGAGTGGGTATCCACTGTCACCTGTGTGGAGATAGTGGAGATAAGTATCATATTCAGGTCCATATTGCCCATAGCTCTGTGTGACACTACCATGGCACCTGTGGCTTTCCCACCCTTGCCCCAACTTTGCCACTCCTACATGCATACTCACCGACTAGATGTCCTGTGGGGATGTCCCCACTCTCGAATCAATGGCACAGTGCAGATTGGTACCATATGAAGGCATCATGTGCTCCACCAGGGTGTGTGGCACAGACATTGATGATGCGCCCACTGGCATCACACACCACCTGGCAGTTGACACTGGTGAACCCCTTCCAGTTTCGGTATGTGGCCCCATCGGGGCCAGGTGGCCTGTGAATAGCCACATGGGTGCAGTCTATCGCCCCTAGGACACCAGCATCGTGCTACCTTGTGGAACTCCTGCTTGTTTGCTGTACGCTCTGCCGCATTGCTGGGGAAGTGGATGTACTCCGCAGCATGTGGCAGCAGTGCGCTGAGGAATTGGGTGAGGATGCATGACGTGGCTGACTGTGTTATGCCTGTGGTGTCCCCTGTTGGCCTCTGGAAGGTACCCGTGGTGAGCAGGCACATGCAGGCTGTTACCTTTGTCTCCACTGACAGAGCGTGACTCCACCGTGAGGGTGCCCACATCACTGCACAGCTCACAGAGCCGCCTCTGTATTGCCCTGTTCAGGCGGTACCAGCCCACAATCTCAACATCCGTGTACAGCTCAAAGCTGATGCCGGCACGGTACTGCCTGTTGGGAGCGTACCGCCGATGGGCCCTTCCATGGCCACGTCCCCTGCAGCATGCCTTCTCACCCCTCATTACAGCTTCCATGTGGAAGCTGGCACTGTCCATGTCCTGGCTTGTGTTCCCCCGGCTGTTGTTACTCTGTTACCCCGCTGTCCTGACTGCTACCTCCACTGC
Organism: Neoceratodus forsteri; assembly: GCA_016271365.2. NCBI lineage: Eukaryota > Metazoa > Chordata > Ceratodontiformes > Ceratodontidae > Neoceratodus > Neoceratodus forsteri. The sequence continues at coordinate 1,597,853,090 of CM057450.1, forward strand.
ACGGGTACACTACTGGCCTCTGCAGTCTGTGGCCCCACACACCTTCCCTTGCCCCTATTTTGTCCTGGGATCTCCCTGGCCTGCCCTCTTTGTCCCTCTTGCCTTGTCTCTCTCCCTGCCTCATGTGGCTTCCCTGTAGTGTTCTTGTGCCTCTTCCTTGAGCCTTTTTATTTTGGCTCATTTCCGCTGTGGCGCACATTCCGGCTGATCCACTGATGCGCATTGTGCAAGCCTTTAAATATCGCATTGCTCTCTTTATGCATGGTTCCACCCCCTTCGGTTGCGCATGCCTTCATTTGCATTGCGCTGTTGCTCAGCATGTTTTCAGTGACGCAACTGCCTCCCGCTGAATATAGCAGAATGGCGCGTTTTACCAGACTTGCGCTTAATAAGAACCCTATTGGCGCAGATGGCGAACCCTTTTGGATATCTGGCCCACTTAGTCTAATATTGATTTTCTTCCATTAAGGATTTATTTGGAAAAGGTCATACAATTACACTTAGCCACATTTTACTTTCCACCTGGCTATTCTGTGGAGGGACTAGCTCTTATAATTAGACTATAAGGCTTCTATTTTGACAGAAAAAGAAAAAATATTATTAGGGGATGCTAATATGAATTGGTTTGCTAAAGCAAATGTTAAAATAAGGGATGACATAGCTAATTTAAACTTACAACCGCTATTAATTCATCAGCTAGGTACACTTATAAAACTGTAACTGAAATCTTAATTGATTGGATTTTGACTTCTCAATTGGATAGAACATTACTAGCTTTCCCCTTGGCAAACAGTTTTAGTGATGACTGCCCTGTTCTTTGTACCTAGAGTACTCAAACCCTAAAAGTTATTCTAGTTTACATAACCTCTCAGCCTTTAAAAAATTTAGATTTTGCTGAGTTTCATAATTCAAGTGCATCTATTGATTGGTCTTTTTTGTACTTTAATCTAAATGTTGACCTTATGCTTAAAATGTTATAACAACTGAATTTAATAGGGTTTGTAATGTTTTGCTCCAGTACATGCAGTTAAGGTAATAAATCAATCCCAGGAATGGGTTACACCTGAATTAATAGCAAAGATGCAGGAAAGAGATACTGCCTGGCATGTCTATATGAAATCACGATCCTCAGCTTGTTTAATTAAGTGTAAGCAATTAAAACATTTGTGTACAAAGTTAATGATGGGTACTAAACCTAAATTATGTTACAGCACCAATTCTCCTGCTCTAATAAGCAGCAGGATAATTGATCAATCCTAAAAATTGCTAGGTTAGTCAAATACTATTAAAATTCCATTACTCACTACGAGTTTAGGTAACTTATCTGATAAACTGGCTATTACTACTGAATTAGGCAGAGTCATTATTGGAGTCTCTGAACTTGCCCCTCCATTTGTGCCCTTGGTATCTAATTCTAGTACACAAGGATCTGACTATAATTCTCTTAAATTTGAGTTTAAATTGCTGATTGTTGATGAGACCATTGGATACCTTAAGAGTGAGAATTTAAAGACTCGCATGGGAGCTGGCATGGTTGATTTGCATTTGTTTGGTTTAGTACTTATCCAACGGTTTATCTTTATTTTTTATTTATTTATTTAGAATATCAGAATTACAAACCTTTGAAGCATAGACTCATTTCCAAAGGCTCCATGTCAGTTACAAAAACAAGTTACATTAAGGCAGTTACAGAGTAGATATATAAACATATATCAGAGGGTGATGTGGCCTATCACGAAAGGTTAGCTAAGTGGGGTGTGGTGAAAAACATGGTAACATAGGTACAAACATATTAACAACTCAGTGGAGTGTGACATATACATGAGGTTGGCTAAGCATGGTCCCTGAGACAAAGGGACTATTGTAGAACAAAGGAAACAGTGCAGTCAGGATAGGTCAGACTTTGTCATAGCAGAATTCAGAGGTAGTATGGTTGGTTATCCATTGAATATTTCATTTCATCAGGCATTATGTTTTGCTGAGATTCCACAGCTTTGGAAGCAAATGACGGTTGTTCCAGTATTTAAATCTGGTGATCGTGCCCTTTAAAAAAATTAACTTCCCATCTCCCTGCTTGCCCCTCTGTCCAAGATCCTGGAGTGAATAGTATTTGACCAGGTTACCCTCAGAGTGTAATTTGTATCAGCAATGTGGGTCACACCCTCCTCTTTCATTTTCTTGTCTATTCACATGTTCTGCTACATTCTGACACCACAACTGTATGTTGCTCGATCACATGTAACCAGCTGACTGTATCATACTGTATTATTTCTATATCATACTATGTTATTTATCAATGCTATGTAATCCCAGGTTGCCCCTGAAAAAGGGACCTCCAGGGCTCAGTGGGCTTACCCGGTCACCAAAATTTAATAAATAAATAAATTAATAAAGAAAGAATATGCAGACTCTAGCAATTTGTTAACATCTTGTCAACATGGCATCAGGGAAAATTATAGTACCTTGCCAGCAAAATTGGAGGCCATGAATATCATCCAAAGGACCTTGGACAGAGGTGGCTTGGTAGGTGCACTGTTTCGTGACTTATCAAAGGCATTTGATCTCATTAATCACCATCACTTGCTTACAGGACTTGAGAATCTTGGCTTTTCAGCTGTTATAAAACATGGATTTTTACATTATTTGTCTAATAGAAAGCAATCAGAAATTCTTGATTCTACTATTTCCCCTTTAACTGGCATACATATGGGTGTCCCTCAAGGATCCATCCAGGGCTCCATTCTTTTTAATATTTTTTTGAATACATTACCCTCTTTTATTCATGACTCAAATACATTTATCACTATGTATGCAGATGAGATTGTATTATATCAACTCAGAAACAACCCCATTGAGATTACCACTTGTTTACAAAGGGACTTTGATAATGTACAACATCGGTTGATTGAAAATGGTATGGTACTGAATACTTTTAAGACCAAATCTTTGTATTTTGGTACTCAACAAAAGATTAAACAGTCTGTGCCTCTTCCTTTTTTTTGACGATTTAACAGGTGCTAAAATTGAACATGAGGCAATTTTTTGATATTTGGTATTTGTATTAGATCAAAATTTGTCCTTTCAGGCCCACATTAATTATGTTGTCAAAAATGTTCATTCTTGTTTGGGGCAGGTATATTGGATAAGAAACTGCCTAACATCTCACTCAAAAAAGATACTTGCACAGTCATTATTGTTACCAGTTATAGATTATGGTCTTCCCATATACTCATCTGCTACTGCTACTGCCCTTCAATGTGTACAAACATTGTATCACTCTGTTTACAGATTTGCAAGTTCTGCTTCACATCTTACTCATAACAGTCTTCTGTATAATGGATTAAGTTGGTTGTCTTTTGAACAAAGGATTGTTTATTTTAGTTCATTAGCATTCAAAAGGTTTTGGTTTCTCAGATTAATTTTTTATTTATGTCTGCCATTTTGGCTTGTTCCCATTCACATTCCATTCGATTTGTCCAAATTGGTAAATTGCACCCCCCCCCACACTGTTGGACCTCACAAGGACAGAGATTTTGGCTATATTTGGTCATCAAATTGTGGAATGCATTGTCAATTTGCTTTTTATCTTATAATTCTTTGTATGTTTTTAAAAGGAACTTAAAACAGCATTGTCTGGCATGTTCAAGTTGTTCATGTTATGATTAATTTGTATGTTGTGTACGTAAATGTACATTATTTTATGCCAGGGACACCCATGAAAACAGGCAACTGATGCCCTTGGGTTTTACCTGGTTAATGTATTTTAAATACAATGTATCCATCTATCTATCTATCTATCTATCTATCTATCTATCTATCTATCTATCTATCTATCTATCTATCTAGCTAGCTATCTATCTATCTAGCAATCATCTGTATCAACCATAAGTTGCAAAAAACTTTGTTAATATGCTAGTTAGGGTCAAAGTGACAAAAGCTGGAAAATGAGGTGTTAGGGTTTCCCTATCACCCCACTCTACCAAACCAGGTAGGAGAGCAGGTCTTGGGTGTGACTTGGGCTTCTCAAGGCTAATGCTCACCCCATTCCATCTGTAAATAGGGTCAGATGTGTAGACATTATGAGAATGGGGTGAGCGTTAGGCCTGAGAAGCAAAACACCACCTGCTCTCCTAGCTAGGAACAGGAGTAGTCAGTTAATATTTGGTGTGCATTATCTGTGTTTTTTATGTTCACCTGCAAAGCATGCAAACATATTGGTATCAATGTGCTTGGCACTCCTCCACCTATTACAGCTTCACCAACTCTCCTTCCTAATTCCACCCACTCTCTGCCTTTCTTCTTCTTTTCTCTTTGAGGCCCTTGTCCAATCACAAAGTTGGAAAATGCAAGCTGCAAGATTCTTGTGTAACTCCTAAGTCTGACTGCTTAAAACCTAACCCCTGCTTCCTGTTTCACTTATGTACTACAGTTTAGTGCTTTGTTTCTTTGGGAATGGCAGAGATGTTGCACAGCTTACATCATTTGCACACCATGACCCAATTCTGACTGATTTATTTCCAAAACATTCTGATTTACTCTGATGAATTGTAGACCTATTTTAGTCTATTTGAGTATGAGAAATGCATCAGTACTATTCTTTTAGATCCCTCTGTTACAAAAAATAAAATGTAACTTTAAAAAAAAATTGTGTCTGTATTTTCACGTCACTTCAAGGTCAGCAAGCAGCCAACAGCAATAAAAAATAAACTGACTGTTGTTCTTGGTCAGCCACCAGATGACATTTGTAGGAAACAGTGGGCTGAATTCACAAAACTCTTGAAAATCCCACAGCTGTGGGAAAAACTTGGCACAAGCGGGTTGTCACTTGCAGAACTGCAGTTTCTCCTGCAGCTTTGGTATTCCCAAAAGTGCAGCCAGTTTATGACCATCTCCAAGATTTTTGGTGTCTTGCGGGTGGTGTTGCCATAGAAATCCCTGCAGCTGTGGCAAAATGTTGTAGCCAGTAGGAAGCCATAACATCTTTTGAAGCTGCTGCAGATGTGAATAGCAATCTCTGCACACGTGGAGATATCGGTCTGCAACTGGAGTTGTGATGTTGGACTTAATCCCAAAAACATTTGTGAATCCAGGCAGGGTGCATGTAGCTCATTTGAGGCTTTGCAGCGAAAGGAGGCAGTGTGTCAAACTTTAGTCAGAAAGAAAAGAGAGAGGGACAGACCAATGAATTCAACAGCAGAAAGACAACAGCAGAGTGCAGACCTTCACTCAGTCTGGCATGCTTATGGCGAGAGACAGGCAGCATGAGCAGGATATGTGATGGGGCTCCAGCTATCCTCCCAGCTTTTTGACCTGAGATATTTTTAATTTGTAAATATTTTACTTGCCTACTTGGTGTTATAGCGAACATCATGGGCCCCAAACCATCTCCCACACTTGCCTCATGTGGCCATTTATTTTATCACTTGTGTTTTCTAATTTACTTTTTATCTGGTTGACTCGCCCCACCACCCAACATTACAGAAAATTTGTATTGTTTTCCAAATTAAACAACAGGTTATACAGGAAGTCAGGACTGGAAGGTACAACACATACCTTACAAGGTACATTTAGTAAGTACAGAAAGCAGATAACTATACATGGGTGGGGAAGAGGGGAGGGAGGGAAGGAAGGGAAAGCATTGCAGTCTTTTGAGTCATCCTACAGTCAGCTATGGTATATATATATATTATATATATATATATATATATATATATATATACTGTATATATTCATTGCAAAAAACTTTGTTACTGGATCAGTTAGGGTTGTTAGTAAAGCAAGAAAAGTAGGGAAATATGGCATTAGGGTTTCCAACCTTAATGCTCAGTCCCCACCCTACAGACACCGACAGGCATTGAGGGCGTGTCTTGGGGTCGTCAGCCCTAACTCTCGCCCATCCCGCCCCCATTCTGCAGACACTGACAAATGTCAGAGGTGTGCCTTGGGGTCATCGGCCCTAACACTCACCCCGTCCATAGTCAAATATGCTCAGATGGGCACAGTATAGGAGAATGGGTTGAGCTTTAGGGCTGATGACCCTAAGGCACACCCAGTGACCGTGAAATCACCTTCCGGCCTGATTAATGAAATGAAAGTGACAGTGTTCATGAGGTGGGGTCCCAAAGAGCCCATGTTGAAAATCTGGTGAAATAAATACCTAAATACCTAAATGTAACAACGATATCAACATAAGTTCAAAACACCATTGAAATACATTATACTGCACTTATCTTGATTCTTCAGTTTGCGGTTCAGCTTTGAAGAGTGCAGATGTGTCCCACTCCACAGAAGATGACAATGGATGACCTCAGGTGGTAAGTATAGGGCAAGGAGGGGTAAGGTGGTGGGTGCTCAGTGGGAGGGTGGGGATGGTGAGGGGAACAGCGGGGACAACGAGAGACCATTTTCTTTTTTTCAGGAACAAAATTAAAAAGACATAGGGAGATGGTTTTCTTCTTTACAGGGAAACAGTAAATAATTATTTGGGGACACTGGGAGTGGGCTCCACAGTGTCCCACACTGCTGGGTGGTATTCCATTTCTGACACAGGGATTGGGCCCCCCAATGTTGGTAGCTGAATTATAAAGAAGGGACTGCAGAGGGGGTGAAGGCACATCTGACACAGAGGGTGAGCATCCCAGTGTCAGAATACATGAATGAAATAATGATAATAAAAAAACTATATATATATGTTAAGGTAACCCGTGAAGTGGATGCATGAGGAAGGGCACCATCCATTACGGCGACACCTTCCCCGCGCAATCCACTCACGTTAATGGACAGGTAGGGTGACCGGATAAGGGGGTGGGAGAACTAGGCGACAGGATGTCACTATATGTACATGCGTGGGTTGGGTGGGAGTGAACATGGGCTTGGAGGGGTGGAGAGGCTGTAGGGAGTGGCACTGTGGTTGCCGGTTGAGCTGCGTCATGGTGTCGGGGATTGGCTAGTGGCTGGGGTGGCTGAGGTACCAGGTTCGGGTCCCGGCACTGGTGCGATTTTTAATGCGTCCGGCTCGAACCTTTTTATTTTTACTGCTTTCACCTCCCCGACATGCCACCCCTGGAGTTGAGAATCTTTAAGTATTAGGGGGTGTGTGGAAGTGGCTTCAAAGTGCAGGGAGTGTGGGAGGTCACAGCCTGAAAGCAGTAAAATATTTCCTGGCACTGTTGTGCTGGTGCGCCAGGGTTGTCAGAGTGCCAAAAATGTGTTTGGCACTCTGACTGAGCGATAACAGTGATTGACTTTAGGCATTCGCCGTTATCACGTAGACCCATATGTTAATGAGAATCAGGGTGGATGGTACCGCTAGATACCAAGAAAACATAAGGGGGGGTGCTAGTACAATAAAATACTTGCACACACTATATGTAACACAATGTCCACAGGGAGCATATTTTCGCAGAAGCTCCAGAGGGGGCACCAGTACACACCATCGAAACAGCAGCTCACACTTGCAAGTGCAGCCAGCAGCATGAGTTCCAACTGCAGCTGCAAACTCAAGAAAATCCCACTGTTCTCATACAGAGAATGCAGCAGCAGCAGTAGTCCTGTCCCTAACCTTGGCACCTGGGATTTTGTGTACCCAGGACAGGTATTTCTGGCCACAGTTGTAAAAACAAACATCAGAATGTAGCTAAACAGGTACCGCTTAGCTAAGTTCTGATGTTTGTTTTTGTATTAATTCATTTTACATACTTTATTTTGTGTCTTTGCTAACGGAAAACAAAATGCCAGACAGAACAGAGCTCTGAAAATACACCAGGCTTCCTGTGACACTATGTGACCCTGCCTCAGAAACAACCTTGCTTTCATGTGGGACACAACTTTTCCCAAAGAAAATAATGGGAAAATTAAAACTTTAATAACTTTTGAACTGATTAATATTTTTTCACCAAACCTTCAAAATGCACATTTGTGAGTCAAAGGACTTTCTATCCTAAAAATTTCAGACCACAGCCTAAAGCCATTTCTGAAAAACAGCTGCCAAAAAATTGGCAAAAAACCTGGGAAATTTAGGATTTTTTGACAGTTTGTATCTCAAGAGACCTACACCTAGGGATTACGCACACCAGATTTCGTGCAGATCCATGCAATGGTTACAGAGTTATAAAGGTTCAAAAATTTGGGTTTAACATAGAAGTTGGGACTCAACCCTAACTATACTGCTTCTCCACCAGTAAAAAACATATAATACATATATATATATATATATATATATATATATATATATATATATATATATATACAGTATTTCTGTATATATATATATTTTTTATAGAGCTGTTTAGCCCCAACTGCCACCTACACCTGCCATGAGGCCGACCTTCCAGTCCCCAGCCCCATTGTCACTCCCCTCGTCAAATTGGCAGAGGTCTGCATGATGCGAGACCTGAGGACTGGAGAGGCCCACACTCATGGCAGACATATGCATTCAACTATGGTATAAAAATGCTTTTTTTTATTGAGCTGTTTGGCCCTGATCACCACCTATGCCTGCCATGAGGCCCACCTGCCAGTCCTCAGCCCCATCACCGCTCCCCCATTAGGCTGGCAGGGATTTGCATGGTACAGGACTCAAAGACCACAGGGGCCAGCACTCATGGTGGCTGTGTGTGCCATAGATTTTGTCCTTTGTGTTGCCCCCTTGTCCTGCCCTCCACCCTAGACATCCAGCAATTCACTGCCTGTTTGTATTTTTAACTTACTGAATAAGCAAATTACAGTCCGCCTGGGTTCCCAAACTGAATGTGAAAAACAAATGCAGCAATACATATGATGTAATATACAGTGTGACCTCGCAAGAGGATTTTTTTTACTTGATCTTTCTGTTATGGTTGCTGACCTTTGTCACCTGAATTCAAAGAAATAAATCAATAAATTAAATAATGTCATCACCATCATCTTCAAACACCACCAAGGAAGCACCCTTATTAGGAGATATCTGTTGCAGCTGCTCGTCATCACTGCTTTTATGTACAAACTTTTCAGACTGTGTGTGCTAATGAGCTAGAACAGCTATCTGAAAATTTGCCAAATGTGAAATACAATAACATGTCTAGACAAGAAAAACAGGCTTTGAATTATTTGAAAAATGACAAATCTATTGTGATAAAACAAATGGATAAGGATGGGGTGGTGGTTTTATAGAATATCATGGATTATATTTACGAAGTAAATAGACAACTCTCAGTACAGCCTTTTACAAAAGGCTGAGAGTGACTCCACTACATTTTTCAAACACCGCATTGATGAATTTCTTGCAGATGCCCTAGAAAGAGGGTGGATAGGTGGTGGTATTAAAAAGTTTTAGAGGTAGAATACCCAGCTAGAGCGATGATCTACACTCTACCTAAAGTGCACAAGAAATTTAGCACCCCTTCCCTAGTAGACCTATAGTGAGTGGAGTTGGCTCTCTCACTGAGCCTTTATCTCAACATGTTGACCATCATTTAGCGACCATTTGTTACTGAGCCAGGCTTGTACATCAAAAATATGACAGACATCCTTAACATTCTGGAAGAAATAGAAGTTGGGGAAAATTCACTTTTTATTATGATGAATGTTAAATCTCTATATTCAAACATTCCGCAGGATGAAACACTGGAAAGTCTTGCCTATTTTCTGAACTCTAGGAGGAATGAAACACAACCTAGTACTGAGGTGTTATTAAAACTGTCAGAATTTGTTTTACAATATAATGCTTTTTCATTTTTAGGCAAGTTCTGTCTACGAACCAAAGGCAGACCTATGGGTGCAACATTTGCCCCAAGCTTAGCCAATCTCTACATGGGAAGGTGGGAAAATACACATGTGAGAGATCCAGATGCGAATCCCTATTTTTGGAAAATAAGTCTATATAAATGTTTTATTGATGATCTATTTATTATATGGGATGGCACTATGTCAGAATTTGAAGAGTTTGTCTCATATTTGCATTCCTCTAACCCAAACTTGCATTTTTCCTTTGAAGCCAGTACTGAAAGTGTTTGTTTCTTGGACTTGTGTTTTTCTGAGGGAGAGAATGGCAGCATCAGCACTAACATTTATAGAAAACCATGTGACAGAAATACACTCTGGCTCTCTACTTTCAGCCATCCGAAACATCACACAGAACATCCCAAACAGGCAGTTCTTAAGACTGAAAAGAAACTGCAGCAGTGATGACATTTTTGAAGTGGCAGCATCAGAACTGACTACTAGAGATGCAGCGAATTTTTAATCTGCTGGCGAAGTGAACGTGAAGTGGCCACTTTGCGTTGGCGGAGCACAACGTGAAGTGGCCACCACAAAGTGCTCACTTCGCGTTCTCATTATTACTTTGCGTTGTCATTATGCCTTAACGCGAAGTAAGGCAAAGTGACAAGTAAATAGGCACCCCCCACACATCACATGGCTTACAGTACTGTAAGTCACATGCTTTAGCCAGGCAGGAAGGAAGTGAGTCAGAGAAGCAGTTTCACTTTCTCCTTTGCAGTCAAAGAGGGAGAAAGGCTTTGTGGAGAGGAGAGCAGTTTTGAGTCACTGGCAGAAAGTGCTTTATTGCCTTTGTGTCTGAAGAAAACAACAGCTTTTTTAAAAGCTATATCTTTATTTAGTTTTTGTATTGTGTTTGTGATTTGTTTGGTAGTGAATTTTTTTTTAGAAGTTTTGTTTTGTGTGTGTGTGACTGTGTGTGTCAGTGTGTGTGTGTGTGTGTGTGTGTCTGGGAGTGTGAGAGTGAGTGTGCCCACCAGGTGAAGGCTAGGCATCGACTGTGGTTGGACTTTTTTATAGTCGGGGTCAGTGACCTATGTGGGAAGGATGGACCCTGGAGAAGGGAGAGTCGCTGGTCTGCCGGGTGCAGTCAGAGGAGGGAAGTGTGGACATGTGGGGGTGGTCGAGTGATGCTGGACCGCCTCCGACTATTGGGTGTTGCTTCCCCAGTGGAAGCAACAGCAGCAGCACCACAGTGCCACCGGTGGCTGCTGTGCATCCACCTACTCTGCCACTACCATCATCACCGGTAGCAGCTGTAGGGGCTCCAGCAGCACCACCTCCACCACCTCCACAGCCACAGGAGGTGCCCCAGGAAAATATAGGTGGTGCAAGGACTGTATCTGGTCCCCCCACAGCTCCCCGGTGTGGGAGTTTTTAACTCTGTGGGGGGAGACAGCACAGTCATGGTGTGCCATCTGTGTGGTGTGCTGGTGCACCATGGCCCCCTGGGGACACATTTGGGGACTGGTGGCCAGGCGCCCACATGTTCAACCACCACAAGGCAGAGTGGCAGGCTGCCACGGAAGGGGCCAGGCATCCACCTGCTGGCTCTTCTGTGGCAGTGGCCAAGGATGCTGCAGGGGTTGAAGTTGTGTCTCACTGCTGCAGCAGGAGGAGGGCCAGTACTGCAGCTGTACCACCACCACCGCTACTACAGTCATCAGCACCACCCTCTCCACCAGCATCACTACCTGGGTTTCCACCTGCAATGGACCCCGCCACAGTCCCTGCAACAGAGGCCGACATTGCTCTGGTGTGGGTGGCCCTGGAGGAGAATAATCAGAGGGTAGGTGCTATGCAGCAGCAGGTTGACACAATCCAACAACAGCAGCAGCAAATACTCACAATGCTGCACTTGCTGCTGGACCACCATGGCATCCCACGGCCACATTAAGGGATTGTTTTCTGGACCCCCACCCCCACCCCACTACTGTGCTGTACTGTTTTTGTGTGTTTTTTTTTTTTTTGTTATTTAATAATACACATTTTCCTTTCCAGGGGAATCTTTCTGTTTCACATAGTGCAATATATTTTCAGAAAACGGCTTAATTTTCATTACAGTGTATCATGTGATGGGAGCAATTTACTTTTTCTCATGATTTCCTGCAGGCTTCTTCACACGGCGATGGCAAGTGCATGCTCCATTACAGTGAATGTCTGATTGTCCGGCAGTTTTTAAATGTTTTTATGTTATAATGGCCGCCCAGGTGAAACGTGAGCACATTTCCAGTAAGAAGAGCCTTGTTACTTGAAACGTTCCCACATTTCACCACAAAGTGAACCTTATAACATAATGAAACATTGGGATAGCTGCCAGACATTCACTGTAATGGAGCATGCACCCACGCTCTCCCTGGAATCACATCCTAACATTGTGGAGAAAGGGGGGCAGAATGTGGGCGGCTTTTTTTAATGGGAATTCCTCTGTCATGTGACACACTGTAATGAAATTATGGGCGGTTTTATTAGAAATGTACTGCACTATGTGGAGCAAGAACTATTCCCCTTGAAGTAAGGTGACCACATAGTAGGTTATGTGCATCACCATAACTATGCAACGTGGTGAATCTCTGTAAAGCAGCAGCACGAGGAGGTCACGTGATGCAGTGGTGCTGAGTGGCTGCTTGCTTTGGAGCTCCGCTTCCTCTCAAACTTCAACTCTCGTTGAGCCAAAACTACCAATTCACCACTAAACGAGGTCTGAACATCTCTACTGCATCAGGAGTCGACAGTGGGCTCAGATTGGGGTGTAGATTGCCTGCTGGAAGATCGCGATGACAGACACCGAAATGAAGGCCTCAGGAGTCAGGCACACCCCACCTACAACACCAGAAAAAGCCTCAAAGAAAGCCAAAAACTCTGGTTCTAATCCCTCTTCAATCAGCAAAGGTTTAACTAGTGGAGGTCTTAATGTTGCAGGGTACTACTTTAACTGAAGAGCATTTTTGGAGGAGCTTACACCATTTAAAGATACCCTGCAAGAGATCTCAAATGAAATTAAATCGATGAGGCAAGATTATGCTGTCCTCTCGAGAAGGATGGGTGATTCAGAATCCAGAATAGGGTCAGTGGAGAGATGGCAACAGAAAATAGATCCTGAGATTGTCAGGCTTCGCCAGCAAGTCCAAAAGCTCCAACTGAAATCCGAAGACTTAGAAGGGCGTAGTCAGTGAAATAATGTGCTAATTCTGGGCCTTCCAGAACTGGAGGAAGGGGGAGACACAATCAAGTTCGTTCAGCAATTTCTTAATAAGGTCGTGGGTCCCTCGCCTGTTCACCAACAATACCATGTGGAACGGGCCCACAGATCTCTCAGACCCAGGCCTCCCCCAAACGCCCCCAGACCCCTAATTATCAAATTTCTGAGTTACCTGGACAGACAGCACGTTCTTGTTAAAGTCAAGCAACTGGAAGCAGTCTTGTGGAATGGAGCCAAGTTGAGGATCACCCAGGATTTGCCCAGAGAGGTTCAATTAAAATGTGCAGCATTTCACCCAGTAGTGAGCAAATTGATTGCTGCTGGAAAGGCTTTTCGCATGATCTACCCTGCAAGGCTGTCGGTACAGGTGGAGAGTGTCTGGTATTCCTACGATACCCCTGAAGAGGCAATGGCTGAGCTATCTAAATTACTACCTGACCTGTTTAAGGGACACTCTGTAAAATGACTGAGGAACAAGTCGGGAGAAGGCATAAGTTTGAACTGATCGCAAGCTGAAGCAAGAAGCATTTGTGCATTTTAACTCCCTGTTTTTCTAATCCCTTGAGTTTGGCTGGTTAGGTTTTTTCACTTACTGTGCAGTCGTTGAGTTTCGTTGGGCTGTCGGTACTCCTGGGGATGCTTGCCTCCACTTTCAGTGGGGGATACCTCCCGGGACCCGCGTGGTGATGGGCCTGGTAGTGGTAGGCCGCGAGGCCTAGTCAGCCTGTCTCTGAGCCCCGATGCGTCCTTGCCTCTTGATCCACTAGGGGGAACTAGTGGGGAAGGGCGCAGTTTCCGGAGAGCCTATTTGTGGTTGGACCGATTTGGTCCGTCAGCGTTTTTGGTCCCTATGCGATTTCCCTTTAATTTTCGGTCCCCATTGGAGCTGGTTCGAGAGGACAAGGACCTTCACACCTACTCCCAGGTAACGCTACCTGCCTCATTTGTCTTTTGGGCTGGGGAGTGGTCTCAGTATTTTTTCTATTAGAGACAGTGCCCCTTCGTTAACGGGGCGGGAAGACTTGGAGGCAGAATAAGACGGTACCATGCCTTGCGACCTGGTAGGGAGTTTTTGGGTACCCCTCAGGCGTAATATTGTAATAGGTGCTGTTCTCCTAATAGTTGGAGGGCTGTTGGTTTGGGTTGAGGACCTTAATCTGGATGTTTTGTGGATCTTAGTATTATAAGGGGTAACCTGAAAATTCTGGGCGGAAGAAAGTATTGGGATGATTAGATCTGTTTTGACATTTTGGTGGTTGATATTTGAATTGGGTATGTAACGTTCACTTCTCAACGTTATGGGGGTGGGGATATTGCCTACAGATATAATAACTGTTTTTTGTGGGAGCTGCCACTTAACCTTGTTAATTGTATCTTATTTGATTTCAGTATCAAAGTCTGGCGGCCCCTTAGTGTCACTTGTTCGATTTTTTTCTTCTTTATCAGAGAAGACATTTTGGGGTATGTTGGGGAGGGTTTGGGGTGTCACCACTGCATGGAGTGAGATGGTAATGAGGGTTAACTGGTGTGGAACTATTTTGGGCCTCAGAATATGGCTAGTCGTACAATTAAATTGATCAGTTGGAACGTGAGAGGGATCAGGGATGTTAAGAAGAGATCCCTATTCTGATTAACTGCTTGGTATTGGGAGCTGACATCTTATGCTTGCAAGAAACCCATATTACAGTAGCTGAAAGCAACATTTTGAAAGTCAGAGGCTTCTCCCAAATTTTTGTAGCTGGTGACTCATCGGAGGCCAGGGGAGTGGCTGTCATGATAAAGAAAAACATACCTTTCAGTCCGACGAAGGTTACTCAAGATCCAGAAGGTAGATATATACTGGTGCTTGGATCTCTTTATAACTCTCCAATAGTCCTAGGTTCAGTGTATGGTCCAGTAGGAGGGAATGTTAGCTTTGTCATGCAGTTAATTGATAAACTCAGTTCCCTTTTGCCAACCCCTTTGATCCTAGGAGGGGATTGGAACATAGCCCCTACCAGGAGCTGGATAAAACTCTCAGACCATTAAGACCGTTGCTACCGCCACAATTGGCGTTGAGTGATATGAGCAATATGTTGGGCCTAGTAGATCCCTGGGGACCCTCCACCCCTTAATAAAAGTTACACCTTTTTTCCCACTCTCATAATTCCTGGTCATGTTAGACTATTTCTTAATATCTACCTCTCTCATGACTAAAGTTCCTCGGCAGGTATTGAACCTAGAGTAATTTCCGATCACGCGTTAGTCTGGTTCAAATTCTCTCCCAGTCCTTAATGTGCCGCGACACGATTTGGAAACTTAATACCCAGCTATTAAAGGAAGAACACTCTCACCCAGATTAGATCTCTTATCAGTGACTATTTGGACACCAATCGGGCTCAGTGACCAGGATGGATATTCTTTGGTGCTCACTAAAGTGCTTTCTGAGGGTGAACTTATCAAGATCTCCTCCAGAAGAAAGAAACTCAGGTCCCAAAATCTCATTTCCCTCTCAAATCAGATTAAAATAGCAGAGAATTTGCTGATTACTTCCAATTCACTGAATAATTTAGAACATTTGCACAAACTTAAAAATGAATACGAAGGGCTGATTCGGGAAAAGACGGAGTTTGCTCTACTGAGAACCAGGGCTAAATATCTGGATCAGGGGGAAAGACAGAGTAGGCTCCTGGCATTGAAACTTAAAGAAATAGAGAATTCTAGGTTGATTCCAGCCCTGGAAGATCAAGACGGGTCCGTTAAAACAGAGCCTAGAGATATTATGCAATCTTTAAAGAATTTTACCAAAACTTATACAGCACCAAAGCATCCCTCTTCTCACTCAGGTTTAGGGAATTATTCCGTCACTGGTACTCCCTCGCCTCTCAGAAGATCAGGTAGCCTCTCTCTTTGCCCCTGTCCCAGGATGAGGTGGAACAGGCCATTCATAGTCTCTCGCCAGATAAAGCTCCCAGCCCGGATGGGTTTCCTGCCAACTTTTATAAGGTCTTCTGCCAAGACTTGGCCCCCTTGCTCCTGGAATTGTATAACTATATTTTATCAGCTGATACTCTGGACCCATCCTTACT
Organism: Neoceratodus forsteri; assembly: GCA_016271365.2. NCBI lineage: Eukaryota > Metazoa > Chordata > Ceratodontiformes > Ceratodontidae > Neoceratodus > Neoceratodus forsteri. Next base: position 1,597,869,116 of record CM057450.1, read on the forward strand.
GGAGGCTATCATCATTCTGATCCCCAAGTCGGCAAAGCCCTCTCTGAATCCGGCCAATTATAGACCTATTTCGCTGCTCAACTGTGATATTAAAATTTTGTCCAAGATTCTGGCTTCCCGCATTAAACAGGTGTGGACCTCACTCTTGAGCAGTGAACAAGTAGGATTTGTACAGGGCAGGTCAGTGGCGGACCATATCAGATCGCTTTCTTACGTTTTTGGGGCAGCTCAAACTTCCCAGGTCCCTATGGCGTTGGTAGCTCTGGACGCGGAGAAGGCGTTCGACCGAGTTAACTGGGAGTTTTTATGGTACACTATGTCCAGGTTCGGTTTTCCGGAGGAGTTCATGTGTTGGGTGAAAACACTATATAAGTCTCCCACGGCAAAGATCTATTGCAATGGGATCCTCGCCTTCCATTCAACTACATTCTGGGACCCGACTAGTTGCCCCTTATCCTCTCTCCTCTTCAATCTTTACCTGGAACCCCTGCTGCTTAGCCTTAAACTGCCTCAGGGATCCAGGGATGCCCCGCTCCTCAACCAGACTCCTAAGATTTCAGTGTATGCGGATGACATCCTTTGCAGTTAGCTAACCCAGCTGATTCCTGCGGTGGTAATGGAGATAATAGCACAATTTGGAGAATTATCTAATTATAAACTTAACCTGGCAAAGACGGAGATCTTCCCCCTTAATATGCATCTTACTCGGGCTTCTGTGTCCCATCTGGGCATGAAGTGGACCCCATCTTATTTAAAATATCTTGGCATTTATCTGGCATGGGATCCTACTCTAATTAAGAAGCTCAATTTAGAGGATCTGCTAGATAGAATTAAGTCTGATTTGCAAAGATGGGGGAAACTGCCATTATCAGTGGGCGCCCGGATAAGCATTGTCAAAATGAACGTCCTACCCCGTCTCTTCTACCCCCTGAATCTCCTAGACATCTGGTTACCTAAGTCCTTTTTTAAAAAGGTCCATTCGACCCTGATTGACTTTATTTGGAACCATAAATCTCCGAGGCGAGCTTTCTATAAACTATGCCTACCTAAAGATATGGGGGGTCTTAGACTGCCGAATTTCGAATTCTACTACTGGTCTAGTCACCTAGTCAAAGCAGGGAAATGGTTAGGGGATTTGGAAGATACTTACTCTCCCATATGGTTGAATCTGGACCTTGACCTCATCAAACAGCATAATATAGACCCCACTAGTCTTTTTTACTGTCGTTTTGCATCTCTTCCCAGAGAGATTCGGGACTCCCCAGTGGGCGCCACAGTTAAAGTACTTAATCAACTTTATTCCACTGCCCAAAATCAGATATATTAGGGACCCTGGTCAGCCATTGATGTGTAATCCCAATATTAGGATAGGGACCAAACCGTTAGTTCCTAAGTGGCTACCCCAAATACAAGGGCTTTCAGTGGAAGATCTTTATGTGCAGGGTAGGCAGGGCTCAATAGCTGATCTATTGTTGGTTTTGAACATCCCCACTAATGCCCTGTTCAAGATATATCAACTAAAACACCTGGTCGATAAAGAGTTTGGATCAGCAGTATCCTCCTCAACTGTTAAACCGCTATTAACGGAGGTTAAAAGTTATGCGGTTAAACCCCATGGAGTGTCCAAACTGTACACTTACCTCCTGAGGCTTGTTCATCCCATCCCTCTAACTGGCTCTAAATCCTGGCCTTTACCTCCCTCAGGATCTCCGTTTGCATGGGGACAAATCTGGAAAGATTTGTACATTTACAATACCTTAGACAGGAATAGGTTGATCCAATACTTTATAGTCAATAACATGTATATTACACCAGTGCTGAAATCGAAATTTGACCATTCCGTTCCCCCAAAATGTTTCAGGTGTGGGACAGAACAGGGTAACCTTCCTCATATTTTCTGGCACTGCTCTAAGATTGCTCCTCTCTGGAACGCCATTGAGGACAACTTAGATCCCATATTAGGTTTGAACGACCTTTTTACAGTAGAGGTTTGTATCATAGGGGACTACACAGGTATCAAGGTTAGGGAAAGGAAATATCATATGGCTCTTATTTCTATGGCGGTTAAGAGGCTAGTCCTTCGACACTGGACAGATGGTCTTGAGATTTCATACCTAGATTGGGTGGAGGAAATGTCTCAATGTTTTAAAGTGGAGAAATTGATTGCTAATATTAGATCCTCCCCAATGGCCTTCCAGAAGAAATGGGAGAAGTTATATGCTCTGTATCTCCACTGACTGAGATCCCATGACTTTTAGAACAACGGAGTGAGGAAGAACACTCTTTCTTTCTCTGAGCTTCCTGACTCTTCTTATTTCCTTCTACACTAATTCCATAACCTCTCGCTTCGCTAGTTTGTATGATCTGGCTTCCCCGGCCTGCATTCCGGATTAAGTATATTTATAATACTTAATTACTTGAGTCAGTTTTACCATCTCTCTCTTCTTCAGTGGTGACACCCTCATTGGGGGGGGAGGGGGGTTTGATGTTTTGGCTTTTTCCTGTTTGCTGTTTTCTAGTTTCCCTTTGTACCCCCCCCTTTTTTTTTTTCTTTTTTTTCCTTGCCCGGTTCTTACCTGACATCTTATTCTGGGCTATACTGAATATTTGTATCATGTTCAGATGTTACTGGTTAAATGGATGTAACTACAGTTGGAAATCAATAAAAAGAGAATTTCAAAAAATAAAGCAGCAGCACAACAATCTGTTGAGAACTCTGACCTATATTTTTTAATGCTATGTTACAACTTCCTTTATTACATCCTGACTGGAATGATAATGAATTTCCAGTAGTTGAGTCTGCTGTACTATCTTTTTCATGTGTGAAATAATGAAAGGAGCATTCCTTTTAAATTGGTGCTGATCAGATCTTTGTTATTGTTTTCCTCTGCTTTTCTCCATCACATCAGTTAGTTGTTATATATCACTTCTGTTGTTAATTAACAGTTATGCAGCAGGCAGTGTTTTATGACACCATGGAACAATTTTTATTGAAAAGCAGCTGCAAATAAATACAAACCTGGTCAGAACAATATTGAAAGGCGTGCTCATTTTTATTTTCATACATTAAAAAAAGTAGTCAACTAAGTAAAGCAGACAGAAATTATGAAAAGAAGCGTATCATTCAAGTCATGACTCGGAGGTAATTAGTGGCTGTGGCAATGAAAGTAGCATAAAAAAGTACAGTTCAAAACTGTCATGACATTCTTGCAATGCTGCTTTAATTGATAATGTCAGTATGACATCATGAGCTCACAACAATCACACAATACACAAAATGCATCCACAGAATTAATGGCTCACTCAGTCATACCTTGTGTGCAGAAAATTGACAAGTGGTAACCCAGTGAAATGGAAGTGTTTCAGCACGTACAAAGTCCCCCAGAATTAATTGAGCACTCAGTTATGTGTGCTGTGGTGTCACAGAGTCCCCAGATTTTTTTCTGTATGCCCAAAATGCATCCACCTTGTGTGCAGAAAATTGACAAGTGGCAACACAGTGAAATGGGAGTGATTCAGTACATACAAAGTCCCCCAGAATTAATGGCGCACTCAGCCATGTGCGCAGTGGTGGCACAGAGTCCCTCAATTTTTCCTGCATTTCCAAAATGCATCCTCCTTTTGTGCAGAAAATTGACAAGTGGTAACATAGTGAAATGAGAGTGTTTCAGCACATACAAAGTCCACCAGAATTAATGGCGCAGTCAGTCATGTGCGCAGTAAGTAATAAAAGTTTATTTTTTTATACAGGTAGCAAATGGTAACACATCATTGGGAAGAATCCCGTTTTCAAGATGGACCTGTGTCAAATTTCATTATAAAATAAATACAGTAACAATACCTTATAAAAAGATGCACAAGACATACAAATAGCTATACATAAGTAAATACTAGACATAATAAAAAAAATCAAACGGCCTGCCATTAACCAGAAACAGAATACAGTCAATTACCCCCTTATCTAGACAATAGTCAAGTCAAAGACTCTAATCGTTACATATACACTTCATTTTCAGATCATATCCAATCACATCCTTAAACTGCTTAAAATTTTGTATTTTTCTCTCCTCAACCTCTATGGGAGCCCACAGATCAGCCACTTTTCAACCAAAAATCATTTCCCCATATCTATTCATTAATTTAGATATTACGAAAGACTTCCTCTCATTTCTTCTAAGATTATGTTGATGTCCATGGGTAACATATAACAGGTTTTCTACTAAATACCTGGGAGACTGTTTATGGACCACCCCATGAATTTGTCTAATCCATTTTTGATCCCTTTTCGCTTCTAGGTGAGGCCATTGTAATAATGCATACATATCACAATGATGCAAATGTCTCGTCACAATTTAATGTAAATCTGGCACTTTTTATAGATCTCAGTTCTGTTTTATTAGCCATGCCAAATATATGGCTACCATAGTCAACACATGGGATAATTAGTTGTTTTATAACATCCCCTCGCATTTTCTGATCCATACAATAATTTGACCTCTGAAAAGCTCCCAACTTGTTGTTTATTTTAGATACCAAATCCTTAATATGGACATCAAACTTTAAGTTTTGGTCCATATAAACCCCCAGGTATTTATAGAATTCGACCTGTATCAATATTTCATTATTTCATGTTTTTATAAAAAATTTATATAGATTTAAATTTTCATTCCCTCTGGTTGAGAATATCATGGTATTTGTTTTTTTAACTGTTTAAATCTAACTTTGATCTCCTCAACCAAGTTTCCAGAGTACTGAAGTCTTTTTGAAGATGTTCTTCCACCACCTGTATTGTTTTCCCACTTACCAATAAAACAGTATCATCTGCCTACATTCGTAAGGCCGAATAATTTACTAGTTTAGGAACATCATTTACATACATTATGAATAATAAAGGGCCCAAAATTGAGCCTTGTGGGACTCCCCTTTTCATAAACCCTGGATTTGAAAGAACATCTCCAATCTGGACTTGCTGCTCCCTTTCTGTTAAATATGACTGGAGCCAGGGAAGAGTTTCTTTATCAATCCCCAGCCTCAACATTCTTTCATACAAAATGTTGTGATCAAATGGTGTCGAAGGCCTTGGAGAGATCCACGAACACCGCGCCCACCAAGCCACCTCCATTTAACTGGGAGGCTATGATGTCAACCAAATCAGTGAGCGCAGTGTCCGTGGAATGGTCCCTTTGGAAACCCGACTGATAGCAGGACAGGAGAGAATTCTCTTCCAAATAATTACTCAGCTGTTTCTGGACTAATCTCTCCAAGACCTTCAACAGGACAGACAACAACGAGATTGGCCTATAATTTGTTGGCTCTCCCATGTAGCCACTTTTATATATCGATAACTTTGCTCGCTTTCCACATAGTTGAAACCTTCTATTTAATAAGCTCCAATTAAAAGTCTTGTTAGTATTGGGGCTTTTACCTTGAGGGAATCTTTTAAGAATCTATTTTCTATCAGATCCAACTCAGAGGCTTTATTTATTTTTAGATTCCTTAGCTCTTCCTTTACCTCTCTACAGGTAATTACTCTAAATCTAAAATTTGTCCTAGTTTGGGACCAATGTTCCCTTAATCCATTTTCCTCAGAACATCCAGAAGGAATTTGAATATCTGGGAGTGTGATAAAGTATGTATTTAGCCTCTCTGCTGAACCTGTGGATGACAGTAATATATCATTTTCCCTAATTTGGATAGGTTGTTTATTTACCACTGGATGCTGAAAAGACTGTATCAAGTGCCAATATATTTTTGGGTCTGTACATTGTTCAACCTTGGTCTTATAATATGTTTGTTTTGATAATCTAATATTGAATTTAAGTAAATTTATTTATTTTTAAATTTCTCCCAATTTTTTATATCCAGGGTTTTATTTGCTTTTTCCATAAACTGTTCTTATATCGGATATTTTGTTTTATTTTATCTGTAATCCAAGGAACATTTGTTTCCTTTATTCTAATTTTAACAGGGTGATTTCATTACATACCTGGATGAACAATGAAGTAAATTCTCTACAGCCCAATCCAGTTGAGGTATTAAGAATAGTCTATCCCATCTAACATTCCTCAATTTATACAGAAATGCTTCTTTACTATATTTACTCATATTACGCAACCTTACTGTACTATTTATCACATTCTTTAGATTTCTTTTTTTAAGACCATCCATCCCCCATGAACAAACAATGGAGCAATGATCCCCAAATATGGGTTGCTTCACAGCCATAGATGTTATCTGAATTCCCTCAGAGGCAAAAAAAAAAAAAAAAATGGTCAAAAATGTTTCCCTCATTCATGAAGGAAGTTTTCCTAGTAGAAAAGGCAATATTTTGGTTCAGATTTAATGGGGCTAAACTATTCCTTAATGCATTTCCCCTTAGTTTGTTCCATGCAGCATTAAAATCACCCACTAACAACATTTCAGAGCCCAAGGAGAGTAAATGTAACATATGAGTCAATTTATCAAAATCAGCAATTCTAACCTATGGAGGGGAATAAATTAAACACAAAACCAATTTCAAATCTTTAATATTCAGTAGGATACATTCAATCATACCTAATTCACCCATAAACAGCACATGAAATTGTCCTAAATCATATTTCAGATATAGTAACAAACTCCCCCCTTCCCCTCACTATCTCTCCTATACACTGCATACCCTTGTAGCCCAATTTCCTCATCACTTATTTTTGGGGTCAGCCATGTTTCAGTCAGAGCTATGATGTTTGGGTTTTCTGAGGCCTCCCATACTCTTAACATATCCACCTTATTTTTCAGGCTTCTAGCATTATCATATATTATTTTACAAGAGGGGGGAGAAGGCCCAGGATTTAGTTCTATATCCCCTCCCATTATCAGTATCAAATAAATGTTTGTTTGTTTATCCAAACATTTAAAGTGCATAGGTAGTGTAAAAAGCCTGATACATGACACAGATTCCCTTACCACCACGAAAGGGTTATGCCTTTTTGATCTTATAGGGGACATTTTGTCCTCCTGCATTTCCCTCCATTGATGCCTTGAGCATATTATTGGGGCGTGATCCTCAGTATTCTGTTCTTTAACTTTATTTGTAATGGCAGGACATAATACTAAACATAAAACAAAACAATACACCCAAATGTTTAAAACACCCATTTTATGGTTTTTAAAGAAAGCTAAAACAATTTAAAACAGTACCCTAAAACAATAACTTTAGGTCTAGGGAAGGAAAAACTGACTTTATACTAAACTATCCTCTCACCCAAAACCAAATATATGCAAACCTCCTTTTAAATTTGGTAAAAAAACAAGCTTCCTCTCTTACCTCCGTTTCTCTTCTGAGTGGCACTCGCACCACTCATGCACATGCCACTGCGCACGCGCCGTAGCAGCGCACTCTTTAAACTTGTAAACTGTCCCTCCTCCTTCTGCGTTGCACAAGCTCAACACCCACCCTCTCACAGCTGATGTGAGTTACAAACACAAAAATATGTAGAGGAGAAAGCACTGGCACAGTCTAGTCTCAGGATACTTTTAGTTTTAAAGTTTTAAAACACAGCACAAAGTTCAATCAGCTCTTGCTTGCTGCAGTTCTTGTTTGAATTGGCGTACCTGACCACAGAGCTGTAGCAGCATGCTCTTTAAACTTGTAAGTTTGCAGTGGTGGCACAGAGTCCCCAGATTTGTTCTGCATGCCCAAAATGCATCCTCCTTGTGTGCAGAAAATTGACAAGTGGTAACACAGTGAAATGGGAGTGATTCAGCACACACAAAGTCCCCCAGAATTAATGGCGCACTCAGTCATGCACACAGTGGTGGCACAGAGTCCCCAGATTTTTTGCATGCCCAAATGCATCCTCCTTGTGTGCAGAAAATTGACAAGTGGTAACACAGTGAAATGGGAGTGATTCAGTACACACAAAGTCCCCCAGAATTAATGGCGCACTCAGTCATGCACACAGTGGTGGCACAGAGTCCCCAGATTTTTTCTGCATGCCCAAAATGCATCCTCCTTGTGTGCAGAAAATTGACAAGTGGTAACACAGTGAAATGGGAGTGATTCAGCACACACAAGGTCCCCCAGAATTAATGGCGCACTCAGTCATGCACACAGTGGTGGCACAGAGTCCCCAGATTTTTTCTGCATGCCCAAAATGCATCCTCCTTGTGTGCAGAAAATTGACAAGTGGTAACACAGTGAAATTGGAGTGTTTCAGCATATAAAGTCCCTCAGAATAAAATGATGACCGTGAGCATCCTGTTGCTGGTCCAATGTGTTCTGCGAGGCGATTCGAGCAAATGCGATGTGATCATCTCAAATGGATGGAAGGGTGCCCTTTGTCTGTACACTAATAGTAGCCTTGGTGAGTAGATATATATATATAGATATATGTTTGCGTATTTTGTAGGTGAGGAGGGTTGACATGGACATGTACTCAGGGTATTGTTCTGTATCACAGGTCACAGAAACTGTTGGTGTGCACATTCCAGTGCTCAATGAGAATTTTTTTGCATTGAAATTGGAAATGGATAACTCTCAAGCACATGAAGGTGAGTATTTATTTTTTTTGGGGGGTGGGGGGAATCATATTTGCAGGTTTGTCTGTAATGGTTTCTTATTTTGTTACTTCTTCACAGATTTCATCAGCATCCTTCTCGAGTCCGGTTGTTAATGATGGTCATGGTCATCTAATGAAATGACTTCTGCATGTTGCATGTGTGCCCAAGCCCGGGGGAAGGGAGTGCCTGATGTTGAAGAACTTTTTTGGATAAGGCCACTTTGACAGAACAACAAAGCATCTGGAAGTTTCCTTAAAAAGAAATTAATGACTTCTTACAACTTAATTTATTTGTCCTCCCTGGTTCTCAATCTCAGGTTAAGGTTTATATTTCAAACCCACATCTTGTCAACTAACACAACCTGTGTGCAATATTTGCTGCAGTCTTTCCAAACAATGAAACAGATTAAATAAAATCTTCATACTTGCCAGAATGGATTTCACATGGATATTCCATAGGTTCTTCTCTGTACAGTACAGCTGCAGTACCATATCCACTGAGTTTTAGCGATGGAGACTTTTTTTGGTTAACCTGTAAAAAAAACAAAATAAGTGTACCGTATGTGTTTTACCATTGCGGCTCTGAAAAGCTACAGAAAACAAAACATACAACTAAAGGAAGTGAAACAGCATAACAAACATGAGTACACATACTCACTTTATGGTTTAAATATTAAGAAGCTTTGTGTCTCTGGCTGATGGATGTGGTGGTCCGGACAGACTCATGCTCAGCGGTGGCAGTGGCTAACATCAGTCCCAGTGGTGGTGGTCTGGGGGTCAGACAGACTCCTGCTCAGTGGTGGCAGTGGCTAACATCAGTTCCAGTGGTAGTGGTCCTGGGCTCAGATAGACTCATGCTCAGTGGTGGCAGTGGCTAACATCAGTCCCAGTGGTGGTGGTCCGGGGGCAGACAGACTCATGCTCAGTGGTGGCAGTGGGTAACTTCAGTTCCGTGGTAGTGGTCCTGGGCTCAGATAGACTCATGCTCAGTGGTGGCAGTGGCTGACATCAGTCCCAGTGGTGGTGGTCTGGGGCAGACAGACTCATGGACAGTGGTGGCAGTGGCTAATATCAGTCCCGGTGGTGGTGGTCTGGGGTCAGACAGACTCATGCTCAGTGGTGGCAGTGGCTAACATCAGTCCCGTGGTGGTGGTCTGGGGTCAGACAGACTCATGATCAGTGGTGGCAGTGGCTAACGCCAGTCCCGTGGTGGTGGTCTGGGGTGGTACAACGCCTTTAACAAGTTCAGTTAAAATCTGCCAACATTAACTACATCATCATCCTCATAAAGAAAGCTGCCCTCACAGTCATCTATGTTGAAGTCTGACCACTGGGAAATTCTTTCTCCATTGTGTCATCATCTACATCAGTGGTGGGTCATTTCAGGCAGCCACGCCAGTGCCACAAGGATGGTCTATTTCACATCACCAAAACCACCATGAATAGGCCGGGGTACGAATACCAAGGTTGTAGTCTGTGCTGGTATGTGCCTCTCATTCATTTTAATGAATGTTAGCAAACTAACATTTGCAGGAGACAGGTTTGTCTGATGATCCCTGACTATTGCACCTGCTGAGCTGAATACCCTGTCAACATTTACACTGGAGGGTGGGTATGTGAGGTACTTCAGTGCCACTGCAGTCAGCTCTAGCCATTCACTGACCTTTCTACTCCAGTACAAAAGAGGATCTACAGTTATTGTTAGATGCCTGTTTTCAGACAAATATGACTCAACCATTCTCTGAGCCGCACTAAGTCCAGTTGTGGATGCATCCTGTTCTCCCGAATCATTTATTTCACAAATACCCACTTGGGACAAAGCCTTCCAACGCGGGTTGACGCCAACCACTTTGGATGACAGACCACCTTGAACTGCTGTCCCCTTCCCCTTGCAGGATATGCTTGATAGTCCTACAGGTACACCTTCAGCTAGATTATGCTGCTGAGGTTTGCTGACCTTGGCACGTGACTTCTGTGCCCCATGAACCAAGCGCACCAGTTGACCACTGATATTTTTTACCTGTTCAGGCCCTCCCTCCAGTACTGATACAATTCCACGTTTGTATCATGGGTCCAGCATTGTTGCTATGGCAAAGTTGTCACTATGCTGAATGCTTACAAGGTGACAATTCTGGTCAAATACTGTCAGCATGTGTTGCAGCAACATACTGCTACCACCGTCTCTGGCAACATCAAGACCATGCTGTACATTCACCAGTGCCTGCCTCAGCACCTGCAGCAGTGGAATTGTTTGGCTAATGGAGGCAGACATGCCACTCACTGCCTGTGTGGCATGTTCAAAAGGCCACAAAATTGTTATTACAGAGTCCATGAGGTGCCACTGTTCAGTCTGCATAGACATGGAGGCCCAGGAACTGTCACAGCTAGTGTGCATCACAAGATATTCTGAGATGGCTTTGTATTGTTCATACAACCTCTCTGTCATGTATAAAGTGGAGTTCCATCGAGTGACAACTTCCAGCTTTAAGAGGTGCTGAGGCAGGCTGTTTTGTATCTGCAACTGCCGCAGTTGGTCACGGGCCTTTCCAGATCTTGAAAAGTGACAACAGATACGTCGTGCAATGGTCAGCATTTCCTTTACATCAGGGTGCTGCAGAAACTCCTGCACCACAAGATTTAAACAGTGGGCCATGCATGGAACACGAAAAACAAACACCATTTGGGATGCATTTCACCACATTTGACCCATTGTCACTTGCTATGAACCCAGCTCTCAGGGACAGAGGGTTTAGCCATTTGTCAATTTCAGTCAGTACCACAACCAACATGTTCTCACCAGTGTGTGAACAGGTCACATTGCGCATAGCAATCGTTGCATGCTGTCGAATTCCTGGAAGATTGCTACCGCGACAATCCACCTTACTGCACTTATTATTCACACTACCAACGTCACAAACAACCCCCGGCATCTGCACCCAGTGTGCAGTTATACACAAATATGAACTCCTGCTGTTTTGCCACTTGTCCACATATCCATACTTAAATGGATGAATGGAGAGAGGATGTTGAAGGGCATGTCTTACTGAGTCGGACACAGTGCGGAACAACTCGGGGACAGCACAGGTAGAAAAGTATGTCCTGGATGGGACTTTCCATTTTGGACAGGCACGTGCAGCAAACTGCTGGAACCCAGAATTCTCCACAAAGAAGAAGGGCAAAAGATCAATTGCCAGCATTTCTGCTACAGCAGCATTAAGTTCACGTGACACTGTGTTATTGGGGGGTACTTCAGCTTATGCGTAAAAACACTCTGTAACGTGGGCTGACTTAAACATTTTACTCAGGGTGTGATCACAAATGGTTGTGCTCTGTGATGAATGGCATTGGCAGGGGGTGGAGTGTGGACATTTGATAAAGATGATGACAACCCCAGAAATGCAGTTATTTTGCCAGATTTGCCAACCGGGGTTGATGTGCCACTTGCACTAGACATACTGCATTCACCACCACCACCACCACCACCACCACCACCACCACAAAAACTGCTACTCTCACCAGCACTGGACAACATTTCAAAGTCATTATGGTCCTCCACCTCATCATGCCTGTAGTAATCCTCTGCTCTTATTACCACACTACTGCACATGTTTAATTTACTACTGGACTTAACAGTCATGGAAGGGGATGACATGCTCGCTATGGTTGCCGGTGACGAGGGTGAATGCCCCACTGTGGTATTAGCTGCCAGCTTGTGCTGGGTCCGCAGTGCCAAGTGCCTATTCTTAAGATGTGTATGCTGTCCTCCTGTGCCCAGATGGCTCCCCTTTTTACCTTGACTCACACGCACATGGCAAACCTGGCAGATTGCAACTGACTCATCATTTGCATCTTGAACAAAAAAATCCCAAACAAGGGATTGTGATGTTCTGCTTTTAACATGTCCATTATGTGGCTTATTTAAGTCCGTTATTTTAAGCACTGAAGTGGGGAAGGGGGCATGTGATGTTTCAGGCACTGCACACCTGGACTGCAACTGACCACCATGACTACCTACCATATTTATTACTGGGTCATCATCATCAACTAAAACCAGTAGATCACAAGTTTACAGGACGGGATTCCTGCAAACAGACTCCAGACAGCCACTTTGAACTTCTTTTCTCCGTTACCAACTAGGGTCAATTACATCATCATCATATTCATCAACGTGACACACATCCACATCTTCTGCTTGGATGCAGGCATGTGGACTGCATGTTGCAACAACAGCAACATCATCATCATCCTCACATTCATCATCAGCATCTACACCTCCATCACCTGATATTTTTTCACCACACTGTGAATTACTGCATGGAAAATGCGTGACATTAACTGCCACTGTTGACGGAATATCACATTGTATACTATCATTGACATGATTATCAGAATCCTCAGGTTCAGTTACTGGGATGTTACTGGGAAGTATGACATCATCTACGCTGCCACTCACTTGCACTGCTCACACTCACTATTTTTGGATATGGTACTCTGGTCGGAATTTGAACTTGATGCACCAATACTAATACTACCACCACCACTAACACCAGTAACACTAACACCACCAGCAGGGAAAACATCATCTCCTCCAACTATAAGTGAAGCTACTGATTGGGCTGTAAAAACATTGCAGGAAAAATACCTTTCCTCACATCAGCAATGCACTTCTACGGCTCATGCACTACCATGTCCACAGTCTATCTTACTGCCAGCATTGCCATGGGGAGAACCAGCTTTGCTTGCACGTCTCTTTGTAGGCATTTTGGGGGATCAACCACAATATTATAACCAAATTTAGATTTTGATACCTTCATTCTCTGATTGGGGGGATGCTGGATGTGAAGCAAAAAAAAAACAACTGTAGCTTCAGCAACAGATAAGAGACTAGTCTGTCATGTAATGAAAACAACTTCAGTAACCAGTGGTGCTGATGAGATCACAAAAACAATCCAATCTGGTAAAACATTCCTTTTGCTGGTGGGGGTGAGGGGAGCACTGACTGCAGATTTTTACGGCAGTACAAGCAGCAAAACAAAGAACAGATACCACGATCGCAGTACAAAATCAGGCAGCTGCAGTGGATAACAGGAAAACAAAGGTACCATGTGCTCTGGAGATTCGGTGGTGCTCTTGCAGAGTTTACAAACTCAAAACATGAAAAAGAGAAAAAGCAGGCACTCAAAGTACTGAAATTTCCGGTGAAATAGTTTAATAGGATGGCAGAATGCCTTACAGACCAAGCCCTCGCGCTTTAACCCTCAAGTGGGTCTTCCTAATGTGCAGATCTAATACACCCACAAACATGACAGTACTGTAAATCTTATCAGTCATAATATTTTATTGTTACAATACACTCATCCTGAATAAGAAGAATCTTATACATTTTATACATTTAAATAAATGGAAGTGAACAAAATAATAGATAGAAATGGAGGAGAAATAAATTGGAAACACGATATATATTTTCTATCTATTATTTTGTTCAGTTCCATTTATTTAAATGTATAAAATGTATAGGATTCTTCTTATTCAGGATGAGTGTGTTTTGTAATATATTGTAGAATAATTTATGACTGATGGGATTTAGCCAGTATTGTATTTATTGAAAAGATGATAGCATTACGCTAATAGATGAACAAATAACAGTACTTGAGCTTAGGATTGATTTGTATTGTTTTGAATAACTTTAAAAGTATTTGTGAAGTATCTCTTTAAATTTTTCATGATTAATTTGATTGTGTGTTATTCTGTGTACTATAAATGATGTCGCGTTTGTGGGTATTTTAGATCCGCCCCTTAGGAAGACCCACTTCATGGTTGAAGTGCAGGTCTTGGTCTGTAAGGCGTTCTGCCATCCTATTAAACTATTTCATTGGAAATTTCAGTACTTTGAGTGCCTGCTTTTTCTCTTTTTCATGTTTTGAGTTTGTAAACTCTGCAAGAGCACCACCGAATCTCCAAAGCACATGGTACCTTTGTTTTTCCTGTTATCCACTGCAGCTGCCTGATTTTGTACTGCGATCGTGGTATCTGTTCTTTCTCTCTTTTTTAGCTGCAGTGGATAGCGGGTTCACACTGCTGCGCCTGCAATTACACTAGTCTGTGACACAAAAAAAGGTGTATTATTTGATGTCACGCAACACCGCACACACACTCACAAACACACACAGAACAGTTTGTCTACAATGGTGAACGAGTAATGCGTAGCAAATTGAAAAGTTCAGTAATATGCCACGTATTGTAATGTAAACAACCTGAAATTCTGAACTGCTGCACCAGATCCACACAACACACAATCAGCAAGAAAATTTCAACAATTACTGACAATATTACTGTGTGTATTAACACAGTCACTTATGTAACAAAATCTAACCAAAACAAAGAAATCACTATTTCTCCAACTTAAATCTACCTATACCACACATACGCCCCCCCAAAGCACACTTTCACTGTCTTTCACTACACATGCTATGATATGAGCACAGGAGGGTTTCCTACAATCGATGAACTAAAGTTTGAGCCCCCCAAAAAACGCAAAAATGCTTTTTTAACAGGTTTTAGAAGGTTTCAATCACAGACAGCTCTCAGAGCACACTGTCTCCTACTCCTTCCTACACACACTAACCCGAACTGAGGCTGTTCAGATCAATATAGAGCCCATGTGACCTGGAAATCCCATGAATCACTGCAAAATTCACCTTCAGAGCTTAAAAACAAGGCAAAGTGAGGCAAAGTGCATTGTTCTCAATGCACTTCACCTAAAATTTGGTGGAGTAGTGGTCTGGGAAGGTGGAGGATACAAAGTCATTGTTTTCAATGGACTTCAGTTACTCATTATAACATGAAGTGCTCTGTTTCGCAGACATGGAGCACCAAGAACTGCTTCTTTGCTCCCGAATCACTAAGAGAGCAGATTGAACCCACTTCGCCCACCACTACTGACTACCAGATTTAAAGATAGGCATATTCAAACTCACTAATACATTCATCACACCAGGAGGTTAAACATATACCCAGAGCTGAAACTCATATGCCAGGCATGAGACACAAATGAAGAAAATCTTAATTTTGTGACCACCTGTTCTATACATGCCCATAAAGTTGTCGATATTTTGAATAAAAATTGGAACATCCTGAGGGATGACCCACACTTAGAAGCATATCAAGGTAGACCCTTAAGGATATCATACAGAAGGGCTGAAACCCTTAAGGACATTCTAGTACACAGCAGACAACCGACTCCTAATATGCAGACATGGCTAAAACCAAGCAAGGGATGCTATAGATGCCAGAGATGCATCTACTGCAACAGGGTGACACAATGTAAAGAATTCTCTGAATCACGCTCTGAGAGAACATACACAATAAATCAACTGATTACATGTGACACTTGTGGGGTCATTTACGAAGCTGAGTGTACATGCGGTGCCTTTTACATTGGAAAAACTCAGAGAAAATTCAAAAATAGTGTGGGGGAGCACTGCAGAGCAATAAATAATGTTGATCTGATCTATGTAACTGCTCAGCAAGTTGCTTCAAGTACCAACAAAACAGGACATGTTTGCAGTTTTAGGGGAATTGAGAGAGTATTTAAAAAACCCAAGGGGTGGTGACTACAAAAACTACATATTAGAAAGAGAAAGATTTTGGATCTTTCTTTTGGGTGCCTACAAACACCCAGGTTTAAACATAAGGTTCGACATTACATCATACCTGAGGAAAGGAAATAATGTGTTCTAGAAATATATATGCCTACCCCTGAAGCATAATTTAGTAGTAAACAGGTATTGATTACTGAGATTAAGTGTACACACCATGAATTAGATTGAACGCATTTAACTGTATTGTATGTTGTGATTTGTTCACTCTGTAGAAATGACTAAATGTATTTTTCTAGTGTGTCTTCTTGATATTGTTTTACTACATGGAATTGAACAAAGCCACATGGACCATTTTTATCTCTGCACCTTCATTTGATTTTTCTGCATGAATTTTAACCTATTTATATGAAATAAACATGCTCTTTTTTAAGTTATAGTATAAACAATAGGAAATAGACTATATTTAGATAGATAATAAACTTGTTTATGAACTTTGCATCATTGTTAGCATTCACACTTTGCACTTTTTGATGATGTCATAATGATGTTACTAGCACGTATGTATAAATAAGGCGCTCTGCATTTCAAATGTAGATCCATTGAGAAAGGAAAAACTACATTCCAAAACACGTCTGGACTTGCACATGGCACTATTACAATAAAATGAATCATTAACTACGATTGTGAGCCATCCCTTTCTTTTATATGGGTGGTGAGTGCAGGATTTTGCTGTGGATTTCTGTTATCTTTATCACTGCACCCCAACCCTGTGCAAACCTCTTCACTTGCAAACAGAGGATTTTTTTTACTTGATCTTTCTGTTATGGTCGCTGATCTTTGTCCTCTGAATTCAAAGAAATAAATCATTAAATTAAATAATTTCATCACCATCATTTTCAAACACCACCAAGGAAGCACCCTTATTAGGAGATACCTGTTGCAGGTGCTCGTCATCGCTTTATGTTCCTGCCACTGTTCATGGAACTGGTAAGAGAATTTGTTGAAACTGACTTTTAGGAAGGTAAGGCAGTGTACATTTCAAGAGTAAGCCATCTGCGGCTATCAGAGACAGCATTTCCAGCTGTGCTAGCAAATATACGCCACACTAAACACCAGTGGACGGCAACTACAAAGCCTTCAATAGCAAAGGCAGGGTACAGGCCAGATGTTTTTCTTTTCCAGCCAGTACTCAAAAGGGTCATCAGCGATATTAATGAGTGGTCCTCATAAGTAGGCATCCACAATATCAGACAAAGACAAGAAGGTGGCTCCATGACAGACACATCTGAATTATCAGTTTCCATGAGTTTTGACCAAAACATGTGAGAGCCACCTGTGTGCCTTTCAGAATATCATGCCTTTTTCAAGGGCCATGAAAGAGGACTTTGAGCAGGACTACCCAATGTTGATGAAGGAGTACATGGTGGAACTCAGTGGAAGTTACTGCTATCACCACCAATAGATGTTGCATCATCAGTTGCAGCATCCACATATTGTGATTCACTTGTATTGTCAAATACAGTTCCTTCCTTTTCCTGTGCAGTTGCTGAAATCAGCATGCTTTTGTATTTGAGATAATAGACACCAAGATCTGAAGGAGGCAGCTGTTGCAACTTAAACCGAGGGTCAAGAAGAGTCGAAAGAAGAAAAGTTTTGTCTTGTCGTGATATTGTGAAGGCTTCTGCAGTTTTTGGAATTGCTGTATCAGTTAGTCCATAAAAGATACACCAGATCTGTCTCCTTTTGGCTGAAACCTCTATGCAGCCTCTGAGTACTTTGTTCAATAAATTTATGATGGTGTAACCTGGCTTACAGTAGCATTCTTTTGCTACTCTGTCAAGCTGTTTTCTCAAAGGAGTCAGAAGCAATGTAAGATGCTCCATGAGGCCCCACTGAATGAATTCAGCACAGCATCTGCTATGTTGTGCTTCATGGTATATTCATAGACTGCCTTCTTTTGTATGAGAAGTCTCTCACACATGTAAAATGTTGAGTTCCATCTTGTCAAAACATCTTGTTTTAGTTGTTGTATTAGCAAGCTGTCTTTTTCTGGTGGCCAGCCAAGATATGTGATTTTACAGAGTGACTAAAATGGCCACAGATTTTCTTTGCAGCTCCCACTAGTATACTGTACTGTTGTCATTGGAAAGGAAAGCTCTTACTAACAGATTTAATGAATGTGTAAAGCATAGGATGTGAATAAAACCACCACGTTTCAATGCACTAACAATATTGGTGCTATTGCCTGAAACCACAGATTCAGTATTGAGTCCCAGGGGCTCTAACCAATCAGAAATTTTGTTGTGGAACTCTTCCAAAATATTGTCAGTAATGTGGTGCTTACAAAACATGCTAAAGCAAAGAGCTGTCATTTTTTGGCTTCCTTCCTGTATACTGCTGCTTGTGGTGGTGTTTGAAGATGATCGCAGCACCCAATGTGTTGTGATGCACATATAATCAGTGGTTTGAGAACTCATCGACACGTCTGTGGTCAGGTGCACAGAACCACATTCACTCTCTTTAAGAGCCAATTTTATTTTAGTTTGTATACATTCATACATTTTGGGAACAGCCACAGTTGCAAAATATTTACAGCTTGGTGTGTTGTAATGTGGAGCAAAATATTTTAAAAGGGTCTCTGAAACCATCATTCTCCACCCTTAACTGCTTAATTTTAATGTTACTTGATGTGATCCATTGTAGGCAGTTTTTGTTCAAGCATCACAGTAACGGTCTGCTGTTTAGTTCATGCAGGGAGCAAAACCATAGGATTGCAGAGGTGAAGCTGTAGCTTGTCCAAATACTTTTGTCAGTGAAGTCAGACAGTTTTATGTTCTGTCTCTCATTCTCTTCATAGAAACATAGAAACATAGAAGTTGATGGCAGATAAGGACCTAGAAGGCCCATCCAGTCTGCCCTGCTTCTTTTTCTACCTTATAAATGTGCCATCGGCCTTTGCTCTGTCAGTGGCCTATCTATTCATAGTCATTTTGTATTGCTCCTTATGCCTATCCTATGCCTGTTTGAAGCCCTGTACTGTATTCATAGCCACCACTTTTGTGGTAAGCCATTCCATGCATCCACCACCTTTTCTGTGAAAAAAAGAATTTCCTCAATTCCCCTTAATCGGCCTCCCTCTAATCTCATGCTGTGTCCTCTTGTCCTGCTATTTTTCTTATATTTAAACATGTTAGACTCTTTCACCTTGTTTATGCCCTTAAGGTGTTTGAATGCCTCGATCATATCACCTCTCTCCCTCCTTTGCTCAAGGGTATACATATTCAGCTCCGTTAATCTGTCCTCATATGTCTTCTGATGCAGTCCCTGCACCATTTTGGTTTCCCTTCTCGGGACTGCCTAAATTTGGTTAATGTCCTTGTGAAGGTGTGGCCTCCAATACTGCACACAGTACTCCAGATGGGGCCTAACCAGTGTCTTGTACAGAGGATTATTACCTCCTCTTATGACTTGTGATACCCCTACTAATACACCCTAACACCCCCTAGCCTTACCTACTGCTTTAGAGGTCTGCTTGGATGATTTTAGGTCATCAGTGATGATGATGCCCAAGTCTCTTTCTTCCTTTGTGACTGCTAGCAACTCCTCTCCAGCCTATAGGTGGCTTCAGGGTTTCTCTTCCCTATGTGCATGATTTTGCACTTCTTGCATTAAATCCCAGTTGCCACTCTTCTGACCATTCTGCTAGTTTATCCAGATCTCTTCTCATTCTGCCCACCCCATCTGGATCATCTGCTCTGTTGCAGATCTTAGTGTCATCTGCAAACAGACAAGCCTTACCCTCTAGTCCATCTGCAAGGTCACTAATGAAGATGTTGAAGAGGACTGGCCCCATGACTGATCCCTGAGGTACCCCACTTGTGACTTGCATCTCTTCTGACTGTATACCATTTACCACCACTCTCTGTTTTCTGCCCGTCAACCAGTTTGCCACCCAGTTGACCAACTTCTGACCCACCCCGAGCCTACCCAGCTTATTTATCAATCTTCTATGTGGAACAGTGTCAAAAGCTTTGCTGAAGTCAAGGTAGGCAACATCAACTGCTCCCCTTGGTCCACCACTCTGGTTACCCAGTCAAAGAAATCTATGAGATTAGTTTGACAGGACCTTCCTTTGTAAACCCATGCTGTCTTGGATCCTGTGCCCTATGGATTCCAGGTGTTGCACTATCCTTTCCTTAAGGAGTGCCCATAATCTTGCCCACTACTGAGGTAAGACTGACGGTCTGTAGTTCCCGCCTCCTCCCTGCTACCACTCTTGTGGAGGCGGGATCACATGAGCCCTTCTCCAGTCTTCTGGGACCTCTCCTGTGCTCAGAGACTCACTAAACAATTCTGCTAATGGCTCTGCTAGTTCCTCCTTTAGCTCCTTAAGTACCCTGGGATGTATGCCATCAGGTCCCATTGCCTTATCCACCCTGGAGCTTAGCAAGCTCTTGTAGGACCCTTTCTTTTGTGAAGGGAGTAGTGCTCACCTCCCTCCCCTGTGTCCATGATGCTGAGCTGTGGGCCCCATCCTACCTTCTCTTCAGTAAATACTGAGCAAAAGTATCTATTTAGGATAGATGCCTTTACAGGGTCCTCCTCCTCACATGCTCCCTTTTCTCCATTAAGCTTAGCACACCCCTCTGGACTTTCTCCTTTCACTAATGTATCTATAGAAAGTCTTGTCACCTTCTTTTACTGTTCATGCTAGTGTTTCCTCAGTTTGGGACTTTGCCTGCCTTACTGCCTTACCTGCTTCCCTTAGGCAGTTTGGTATGCCTCCTATCTTCATCCCGCTGTGTTCCTTTATATTTTCTGAAGGCCAGCCTTTTGGCTCTGACCTTTCTGCTACTGTATTTGAGAAACCAAAGTGGTTTCCTTCTTCTTTGCACTTCCTTTTCTGTCTAACACAATGGGATGTTGCTTCAAGTATTGCATCCTTAATGCTTGCCCACTTTGCCTGTACCCCTCACCTGTGTTTCTTTTTGCCAGGGCTAGCTTAACTCTGTTGGCCATCTTATCAAAGTCAGCTCCTCTGAAGTCCCATATTTTTGCCTTGGAATGGGATGATTTAGATGTAGTAGCCAAATTGCACCATACCATGTGATGGTCACTGGCCCCCAGGTGACCTTCTACCTGGAGATCTGTGATCCCTTCTTTGTTAGTCAGTACTAGATCTAGGATAGCCCTGTCTCTTGTGGGTTGCTGTACCAGTTGTTTGAGGCCTCCCCTGCAGGAATCCACTATGAGTCTAGTTCTGGCAGATGTTCCTGCTGGTATTGACCAATCTGTATCCGCATGTTGAAGTCTCCCATTATCAGAACCTCCCTTTAGCTGTCATGTTTTGTATATCTTCTAACAGTAATGTGTCTATGTCCTCCCTCTGGTCTGGGGGCCTGTAGACAACCCCAGTTCTTATGGCTGTCCCATTTCCTGTTTCATCATCACTTTTGTCTGTAGGATTATTTTCATCACAGATATTTGTCCCTTGCTTAAGACTGCTGCACAGTTGAATGGTTGGATGTGCTCTAAATGCCTTTTTAGTGATGTTGTCCCAAACTGGCCTCTCTCTTTCCCCCTGCTAGCTTCCTGATGGCATAAGGTGCAGACAGCAAAGCATTCATTTTGGGGACTTATATGAAAATAACTCCACACAACTGAGGTGGAACATTTTATCGTCATGCCAGGAACTGAATCAGCAGTGGTGGCAGTTGTTTCTGACCCTGATTCATGCACACTGTGGCTGTCCCAGAGGATATACTATGATTATTGATTTTTTCCACTGCTGGCTGTACAGTGGTATTGCTTGCTGTACAGTATGTGATTTTTCTTTTTGGGAGGGAATCCAGGTGGCATCTTCTACCTCATCGGTATCACATTCTGATTCATCACCTTTCAAAGAGCATAACTGATGCATTATGATCTTGTTCTTGTACATTTACAACCTCTTCTTCATCAGAGCACTGCTTTTCTGATTAAGAAGCCAGTATCATGAGTGGCAGATCATGGAGTGCTACATCTAGTGGTACTAGATAGAGCTTTTCCTTAATCATTGACTTTCTAGGCTCGAACTGTTTTGGCTACCTGTTTTTGGGTTTTCCTTTTATTTGATTTTTCTGACAATACTGCACTACTTTGGTCTGAGGATTCACCAACATTCTTTTCTTTTTCTGGGTGTGTTGCTACATCTTTTTATGGTTGTGTTGCTTCATCATTATCAATTGTTTTAATTATGTCTTTAGTAGTGAATTTCCCTTTTGTTTCTGAATTTGTTTTTGGGAAATATTTTAATTGTTATATATACCAATTTCAGCCATACTGCTGGTGTTGGCCATATGTTCCATTTCCATAACAGACTCCGGTTCTGAATCTATTTTTTTGGGTCCAGTTTAATTACTTAATTAGTAGTATTAGTTTGAATGCAGAGAAGGGCAACACAAAGTCTGAGATATGACACCCCTCTCTTAACATATGTGAGGCACTATGACCTAGTAATAGTTCAGTCACAGATATGGGCAACACAGAGTCTGAGACATGACACTACCCTTCAAAATCTGTATGGCGCTATGACCCAGTAGTAGGTCAGGCACAGAAATGGGCAATACAGAGTCTACAGAAGTATGACCTAGTAGTAGTTGAGGCACTTAGACGGACAACACAGAGTCCACCTGCATTATGACCTAGTAGTAGTTCAGGCACAGAGATAGGCAACACAGAGTCTACGGCACTATGACCTAACTTCAGGCACAGAGATGGGCAACATGGAGTCTGAGACATCAGTGATACCACCCTTCAAAATCTGTATGGCACTATAAGCTCCCTTCAAAATTAATGAGGCAGTATGACATTCAGACAGAGTCCTCCTGTCCTGTCTGCTCTCCTTATTAGTTCTTACTTTCTCCCCAGACCCTCAGTTCTATGAGTCCACCTGGGCTGCTGGACTGCTGCCACCCATCCTCTCCAGCAGACTTGGGATGTCGCTTCTTCCAAGGACCATCCCCACGGCAAGAGCCACAGTTCCCGAATGATTCTCAGGTTGGACCACTCTCACCCCTGAAAGCCATAAGACTTGAACACCTGCACTAAGGACAGCTGCCGGCCGAGCCTTCACCATCAGATTAAAACCTTGAGCCACACCACTGGGTTTGGATGAAAAGCATAGATCCCCAGACCCTCAGTTCTATGAGTCTACCTGGGCTACTGGACTGCCACTGCTTGTTTGCTCCAGCGGACTTGGGACACCACTTCTTCCAAGGACCATCCCCAGGGTGAGAGCCACAGTTCCCATCTGATTCTCAGGTTTGGACCATGCTCACCTCTGAAAGCCACAAGACTTGAATGTCTGCACTAAGGAGAGCCGCCGGCTGAGCCTTCACTGCTGGATTACAGCCTTGAGCCACATTACTGGGGTTGGCTGAAAAGCGTAGCTCCTCAGATCTTCAGTTCTATGAGCCCACCTGGGCTGCGGGACTGTCGCCGCCCATCCGCTCCAGCAGACTTGGGACACTGCTTCTTCCTAGGACCATCCCCAGAGTAAAAGCCGTGGTTCCTGCCTGATTCTCAGGTCAGACCATGCTCACCCCTGAAAGCTGAAAGATCTGAATGCCAGCACTAAGGAGAGCCACCTGACAAGCCTTCACTATTGGATTACAGCCTTGAGCCACATTGCTGGGTTAGGCTGAAAAGTGTAGCTCCCCAGGTACATCCAGCGCAAAGCTGCCTCCTGAACCAACAAAGAATTTTGAACTTTTGGCGCCTGACCACTGATTGGTCTAGGCTTCCAAGGCCTCTCTGGGATTGGCTGGCATTTGAGGTACAGCTCTCTGCCTCATTCTATAGCTTTATCTCTGTAGCTGCATCTACCTTACACTAAAGCCATAAAAGTGTAGAGTGATTAAGTTCATTTCTGCTCTACAAAATAGCCTAGGACTGTCTCACACAATTGTAATTATTGACCGCTCAGTCCTAGACACTATTAAAGTTAAGAATGTATTGCTTAGTCTCTAGTGCCTGCCTAGGTTAAGAATTAGAGTAATAAGTGAAAACAGCTCTCTTAAAGCCTTGTAAGAAGTAATATTTTACAGTGATAAGCTTTCTGCTTGTTCTCTCTCTCTCTCTCTGCCTGCTTTCTATTTCTTTTCCTGTCCCCCAAGCTACGCCTTCTCTGGCACCTCCTCCCAAGCTATTGTTCCTCTTGTAAACCCACCACTAGCTCACCTGTACTTAACCATCCTCCCTCTCTCCCCAGACCCTCAGTTCTACAAACCCACCTGGGCTGCTGGACTGCTGCTGCCCATCCACTTCCAATAGACTTGGGATGCCGCTTCTTCTGAGGACCAGTATTATTTCACAGAGAGGGTAGTGGATGCATGGAACAGCCTTCCTGAGGAGGTTGTGGGGTCTAAAACTGTGTGAGAATTCAAGAATGCATGGGACAGACATAAGGCAATTCTTGTGGGGGTAGGAAGAAATAGGCTGTTGGCTAACTAGGATCTGTGGCCTATCCTGTAGGTAGGGAAATGGGCAGACTAGATGGGCCAAGCGGTCTTTATCTGCCATCCAAGTCTATGTTTCTATGTTTCTGTGACCATCCCCAGGGTGAGAGCCGCTGTTCCCGCCTGATTCTGAGGTCAGAACACACTCAAACCTGAAAGCTGCAAGACTTGAATGCCTGCATTAAGGAGAGCTGCCATCTGAGCCTTCACCACTGGATTATAGCCTTCAGCCACACCACTAGGTTCGGCTGAAAAGTGTAGCTCCCGCCGGCCCTAGCACCGGCTCCCCACCTACCATGGGTGGACCCTGCCTTATATAGATACTATATGGTCATATGACTAAATGCCTATTTTTCCATTGGTCCTTTATATTGTCTGACAGCTTGGGGTTCCCCACGCTGAAACCGTTTGCTTCCATGCAGCACGTTACTGCTCTGCTATAAAACTATTCCTAAGGAAAACCGCTAAGAACATTCTACACCTAATACCTTCAGATTGTCCTCCTGTACTCAAGTTGAATCACTACCAGGTGAAGTGGACATCTGGTATCATGAATTGCCGATGGCTCCTGGTCATTCAGGCAGAGGTCCTACTGCTGCTTTACCTCTCAGCCATTATAATCAACAATAGCAATCTGACCCACTCTGCCACACTGCCATCTTTGGATGACTTCCACTTCTCTAATATACTTCTACTCTCTCCCACACAGCCTGACTTGACCCCACTGCTAATGTATAAGGGTTTTATGTAACTAACCACCACTTATGACCCTAAGAAATGCTTCCTTCATCGCTTAACTCCCTCCCCTTTTATTCACCGGAAACTTTGGTACATACTACTCCTGGCAATCCTTCTCTCTGGTGACATTAAAAACAAATCACGGCCCAACAAACCAGCTCTCTCACTCTAATCCCCTATTAATCAACTTCAAAAGTCTCCTTATTGCCCATCACAACATCAGAAGCCGGAGCACAAACTTGCTGAGCTTGAGACTTTGATCACCCTCTACCACTTGTACATACTCTGCCTATCGGAAACATGGCTAAAATCCTCTATCTCTGACTCTTTGTGATCCATACCCAATTATAGCCGCCTATGGAGGGACAGGTCATCCCCCAAAGAGGAGGTGGGGTTGCCATCTACTTCAAAGAACACTTACGCCACTCCAACATAAAGACTGACCCCCTGACCCACTGCAAATCTCTGCATGAAGTCCTAACCCTTGGGGCTAAAAAGTTACATTGTTGTATGCACCTACAACCCCCCAAACAGAAGCCATAACAGCCTGGATGAACTACTAAACCAGATGTCCAAACTCTCTGGGAAAAATGAAGTTATCATTCCCTGTGACATCAATCTTAACTGGCTAGGGAAATGCCAAGCCACATCCGTCTCCAAAATTCAGAGTCATAATCTGCATCAGCTGATCACTGTACCCACCAGAATTGAACCGCACTCAACCTCTGGCACCCTTATCGACTGGGTACTAGGAAATTGTATGGATCACATCCAAGCTGCTGGTACACTTGTTGATGCTATCACTGACCATGCCCATATATTCTGTATCTGGGGCTCGGCTGCACCCCCCCTTCACAATCACACTACATCACATTCCGGAATTATGCTAATTTAGATCCACAAAACTTTCTATGTGACATATCCAACATTGACTGGTCCAATCTTTACAATGCCAGTGATGTGCAGTCTACCCTTGATATTTTCCTGGCAGAATTCATGGCACTGCAGGACCTTCACTCCCCTCTCATCACCCGCCAAATTAAAGGGAAAAAAACAAGATGGGTAAGGAAGGACCTACTCACTAAACTAAGATCAAGGGACAAGAGCTGGAGCTGCTTTAAGGCTTCTGGCCTACCAGTGGGTTATAACACCTGCAGACAACAGTGGAATAACTGCAAAAAGGAAATAAGAATGGCCAAAATACTGTAAAAACTTACTAGTGAATGCCTCGGGAGACCCCAAAAAGTTCTGGTCCCACATAGAAACCTTCCTGGGGTCTACCCACTCCACCACCCCTAATGACGTGGTCCTCAATGGTGCACACTGCAACAGTCCTCAAACTATAGCTAACTTCTTTAACAATCAGTTCTTAGATCTAAATAAATATACTTCCTCCTTCCCTGTCTCACAACACCATGGCCCTCCTGCAGCCTCCATCCAAGAAGTCATTGGCCCCTCCTTTTACTTTAAGGCTATTACTCAGTGGGAGTTCTCTAAACTACTTAGCTCAATCTCTGATAGCACAGCCACAGGCCGACAATATTGAACCCAGACTACTAAAACTAGCAGCCCCGCTCATTACTGCTTCTTTAGCCAAGATGTTCACACTCTCTCTATGCTAAGGTAGTGTTCCTGACATAAGCAAGATAGCTAGGGTCACTCCTATCTTCAAAAAGGGTGATCCAAAAGACCCATCTAACTACAGACCCATCGCCATCCTCTCAGTTCTGAGCAAAATCTTGGAAAAATTAGTCGCTATACAAATCATAGAATTCCTTCTCAAAAATAACCGTCTTACAACTGGCCAGCATGGTTTCTGCAAGGGCCATAGCACCTCCACGTCCCTGCTAAAGTTTACTACCGACACACTCACTGCTATGGATTCAGGCTTTCTCACAGGGTCTGTTTTCATAGACATGACAAAGGCCTTTGACCTGGTGAATCACTCCATTCTTCTTGCCACCCTGAAGTCAATGGGCTTCGTGCATAATGTTGTCAGCTGGTTTAATAGTTACCTGTCAAATAGGGTCCATATAGTAAAATACAATTCAGCCTATTCTGACCTGGCAACAGTAAATATTGGTGTACCCCAAAGCTCCATTTTGGGGCCACTTCTATTTTCAATATTTATCAATGACATCACCTCCAATCTCACCACCACCTCCTCCTCCTCCCTCTTCTATGCTGATGATATAGTCCTATACACCAGCACGAAAAACAACTCTGACATAAATCTGCGACTCTCCTCTGACTTTCAGCACACTCAGTCCTGGCTCTCAAATCACAAACTTGTCCTTAATGAGGCCAAAACCCAATTTATTTTATTTGGGACAAATTCTAAACTCAAAACCTGCCAAAACAATTTCATGGTCTCCTGCTTAGATGGCTCCTCCATTGATTCAGTTACCTCATTTAAGTACCTAGGGGTAACATTGGACCAATCCTTTTAAACTTTGATCTCTACATCCAGAGCATGTGTACGTATGTCAACTCAAAGTTAGGTATAGCATACCAGGCCAGATATGCACTAACCCCCACAGTGAGACTGGCCATTGCTCGAAGTGTACTTCTACTCACCCTTACATACAGAGTTGCGACTTATGCTGCCATTCCTCAATCCAGTCTCCATAGATGGGACATCACCTATAATAATATCTGTCGTTATGCCGCCTCCTCCTCCTACCATCAGCTGAAACACCATTGCCTCCTCTACTCAGATCTAAACTGGCTGTCACCTAACACTGTCAAACTTTACTCCCTTGGCTCAATTCTTGACAGTATTATGTGGTTTCAAACTCCAAAAACCTTAGCTGATCTACTTATTCCTCAGACATCCAGCTATGGCCTACACTCAGCTGGAAACTTCCTCAAGCGTCCTGAAAAGTGACAACACTAAAGCACCAGTGCTTTCGCCCACCATGATCCTCAGCTGTGGAACACCCTCTCTTTAGTAGTTTATCAAGCACCCACACATAAACGCCTTTAAAAAGGAGCTCCATAGCTACCTCATCTCCTCTAATCAATGCCCCTGCTTCAAACCCCTTTAGTATCGCTCCTACTGTTTCCACTATGCACTGAACCTGCTCTTTACCTAATGCCTTGAGCTTAATTCTCCCTCTGCTTGCCTACCTGTTTCTCCTCCTAACATGAAGCATCTCCTCTTATTGGCCTATGCCAGCACTTCTACCATGACTGTTATCTCAGAGCCTTTGCCCTGTTCCTGCCACAACTAATCTCTGCTCCTCATATCTCTGTAATCATATGCAAGTGCTCCTACTTGCAATATGTTTGTGCCGTATCTCCCAAACAGTGTAATAATATTTTTTATTTTGGGCTTCTACCTACCATATGCTCAACTGAAATTTTCTCTGCTCTTTACATTTGATAAGTCCCCGCAAGTATGTGATTGTTTGTTCTCAATAACTTTTTGCAGCTCGTTGCATCTAAAGATTCCTTGCAAGTATGTGATTTAATGTCCTGCACTTGCCAACTTAATGCTTTATCACAAGTTTTATCATGAATCACACTGTTTTGTACTCTGCTCTCATAACCTTGCTAGTATGTTGCTGTATAACCTTGTTTTGTTTCTGTGTTTTATGTAGTACTACTCTGTAACCTCCCGGGTCATGCCTGAAAATAGTCATTTCTATGGCTAGCGCACCTACCCAGTAAACAAAAACTACATAAATAAATAAATATATTGTTTTGCAAAAATAGATTTTTCAAAAAGAAAAGGCATTATTAAGTTGTTGGATGATGTACACTAGTGATATTTTTTACACTTCTAAAACTAAGAAAAAGTCTGCAATGCACACTTTGCTGTTGTCTGCACTCTGCTGTTGTCCACTATTGAATTTGTTGGTCTCTCTCTCTCTCTCTCTCTCTCTCTCTACTCTCACTCTCTCTTTCTAAGGAAAAACATTGTTTTTTTTGTTCTTGTTTGCTGTGGAGTTAAGTACTCGGCAACATTTGTACTCTGCTGCAGTCTGCTGTTGAATTTGTTGGTCTGTCTCTCTACTCTCCCTCTCACACTAGCTCTTCTGACTAAGGAAGAAAAACGTTTTCGTCTTTTTTACTGTGGAGTTAAGTACTCTACAATGTCTGCACTAAATTTGTTGCTCTCTCTCTCTCTCTCTCTCTCCCTTTCCCCCTCTCTCTTTCGGACTAACACAAATAACATTCTGGTTAACTTTTTTTTTAGCTGAAGCCTCCACAACACAACTGTCTCCTTTGAATGCAAAACCCCAGATGAGCTGGATACACTGTTTCCTACGGGATATCCTGTGGGGGATGACACACAGAACTGGTTAGAACATGAGTCAATCACAGACAAAAGATCCTGATTGGTTGGCTCCCTTCAGTGCCCAAATATCATGAGTGTTTGCCTTTGTTGGTCATGTGGCAGTCCAGGGATTTGAGATTATTCAGTATAGATCGGGGACAAAAAAAAGTGTTTTTTTTCTGTACCATACCCTGCAGCCTGCTGCCTGTAATCTAGCTGGACCGAGCCAGACCACACTTCCGAACTTGGCCAAATCAGAAACTCAGGTCAAGCCACGAAAAGCTTGGTTTTCCCAAACAGAGCCCAGTCGGCCTGGTCAGGGGAGAGGTTTGGAAGTGCGGCAGAGCTGGTTCACCCATTCCTAGATTTAAAGTATTCTTGTACATGGCAAAAAGCAAGTAAAACATGTTATAACATGTTCCTACACTTATTGATCATTCTAGGTAAGGAGTTGTGTTACTCTGCTTAGCTGTGTTTCGAACACTAAAATGGAAAGCATTTTGGTCATTACAACATAAATAAAGTTCAACACATATATACAGGGCTTGTTAAAGAGATACTGTCAACAGGGACACAGCACTGTCAGTAGAGACACTGAGGGACACTGTCAGCTTTTTGTAGTGTTGTGTCCCTGCTGACAGGGTCCCTTTACTGGTTGTGCCTGATAAAACAGCTGTACTAAGTAATGGCTGGCAAACTACCTGAACTGCATATTGATTACATGTGATGAGTACTTTTTATGAAAATAAATTATTATCATCCCAACCTTATCTGGTGCTGTCCGCTTCCTCCCACATCTCCCTGACACTATTATGTGGTTGAATCATGCTGAATGTGTGAATAAACAAGTTGCATATGAAGTAAATAGCTGGCTGTATGCTATTCTTTGAGCTTAATTCAGCAATATGGCTCTTTTTTTTTAATAAAACAAGGTTTATTTAATATTTAAACTGCAGTTTTAAAAATTAAACTGGGACTGGCACATGCTCTCCCCCACTCCATGTTCTATGCCACCACCCCAAAATGCCGTCATTCCCTATAGTTCCCATTACATGCTGGGGGGGGGTCCACACTGAATCTCCTTTCCAATTTCACCCACTCTCTTCCTTTCTCTTCTGTTGAAGACCTTGCCCAATCACAAGGCTGGAAAATGCAAAATATAGGGTTTTCTTGTGAAGTTCCTAAAACCTGCACAAGACCTTGTCACTGCTTTTAGTTCTGCTTCTGTGCTTCTGCCCAGTGCTTTCAACACACTCTGCACTGTGGTGAACACACCAAACAGCATTCTTCACTACTTTACATTTTCTGCTCAGTGGCACTTCCCCCTTACACTCCTCCTCAATCTCTACTCTTCTGCACCCATGTGAAACACATGACCCACTCTTCCTCACTTGCCGTCTATCCCCACAGCATGCCACCATGGTCCATTGCTGCTCCACAGCGGTTACTGTCTCCCACACTCCACAGTCTCTGTGACATTTGTTCTCTCCCACCCACCCTCAGAAGTCTCGTCATGCCTGGTATTTTATATTACCTGTGTTTTCCCATTTGCTCTGTATTCCTCCCCTCTCTGATCTGTCTCAACCCCAACATACGGCCATTCTCCATACACATGACATGCTCTTCACCTCTATCCCTAGGTTAAACAGTAAATCCTATCCTGAAAGGTTATCTGAAACCAGCCTTCACTCGCCTTCAAGCTAGAAGACAAAGGGGTGACCTACTGCTTCTTTTTAAATTGTTGCAGTCCCGAGAACTAATGGTAGATTGTGAGTTTAAATTTAGTAATACTAGACAGAATCTCAGATCCCACAATAAAAAACTTGAAGTTCTACAAATTACAACTAATAGGAGGAAACATTTTTACACCATTGGAACACATTAGCCACTCCACTGCACTTGCTGTCTATTCCTCCCCACCCTGATATCTGTCCCTCCAAATAAAAATGCTGGCATTGCCTCTACACATTAGCCACTCTGTGGCACTTGATCTCTCCCACCCACTCTCAAACATCTCACCACTACTGGTACTTCATATTACCTGTTAAGTGCCAGTTGCTCTGTGTTTCCCCCCTTCCTGATCTCCCTCTCTCCCAACATACCACCATTCTTGATATACATGATACGCTGTCCGGCTCTATCCCTGTCCTACCCCATTTCTGCCCTCCCAACATGCTGGCATTATCCAAAACAATTGCTGCTTCATGGCACTTGCACTCTCCCCCTTCCCCAATTTCTGCTTCCCAACATGTCCCCATTCCCCATCATTAACATTACCTGCTTTGTAGCACTTGCTTTTCCCCCTCCTTGATATCTACCAACTCAAACTGCCACCATTCACCGTAATTCACATTATGTGTTTTGCACCACTTGCTCTTTATCCTTAGTCTCCCTAATCTTTGCCCTCTCATAGCATGCCAACATTTTCCCTATATTAGCCACTCTACTACACTTGCTCTTCCCCTCTCACTGATCTCTTCTCCCCCAAAATGCTGCTAGTCACTGTCATTCTCATTAGCCCTTTTGTGGCAATTGCTCTCCCCTTCCCTGATATTTGTCCATGAAAATGTTGGTAATGTTCCTACACATCAGCCTTCTCTGTGGTACTTAATCTCTCCCACCCTCCTCAAACATCTTGCTACTCTCTGTACTTTATATCTGCTGTGTGTCATTTGCTCTCAGTTCCTCCCCTTCCTGATCTCTCCTTCCACAAAATACCACCATTCTCCATATACATAACACACTCTCCAGCTCTATCCCTATTTTACCCTGTCTCTGACCCCCAACATGCTGCCATTCTCTGTATACATTTGCTGCACTATGCCACTTGCTCTCTCCCCCCTCACAAATCTCTTCCCCCAAAATGCTCCCATTACCTATCATTCACATTATCAGCCCTGTAGCATTTTCTCTCTCCTCGTCCTTGATATCTAACCCATAAACTGGTGCCATTTACTATATTATAGATTGAAGGAGTGCTCCCCAACCAATTGGAGAGCTCCTTTCCTCTGTGCATGAGACACTCATATTCTGTGAAGAGTGTCTCACACACAGACACCCTGGAAATGGACATATTCTGGGACAGTTTTTACAAAAAATAATATAATATTGATCGAGCTCAAGCAACAATATATTAATACCACCACGGAGACCACACTTACTGCTGTAAGAGTGGTCTCACTTACATTCTTAGGGTATCCGAACCGCTCACCTTTGGTACAGGGTTCTCATACCCTATGAATGTGCGTGAGACCACTCTTACAAGCATAAGCGTGGCCTCCGCAGTGGTATTAGCATACAATTTCCATTAGCTGCTCTGTGCCACTTGCTCTATTTCCATCCTCTCCCTGATCTCTGCCCCCCCACAACATGCCAACATTTTCTCTGTACATTAGCTGCTCTGCAGCACTTGCCATTCCCCCACTCCTCTGTCTCTGCCCCCCCAATGCTTCCATTCACTGTCATTTACATTAGTCGCTCTGCGGCACTTGCTGTCTATTCCTCCCTTTCCTGATATCTGCCCCCACCAAATGATGGCATTGTCCCTACACGTTAGCCACTATATGGTAGTTACTTTCTTCCACCCACCCTCAAACATGCCACTCCTGGTGCTTCACATTACCTGCTGTGTGCCATTTGCTCTCTGTTTCTCCCCTCCATGATCTATCCCTGACAACATACCCACATTCTCCACATACATGATACATTTTCTGGCTCTGTCTCTGTTATACCCCATCCCTGACCCCCTAACATGCCACCATTCTCTGAATATATATTTGCTGCACTATGGCACTTTCTCTCTCCCCAACTCCCTGATCTTTACCCCCAAACATGCCTCAATTCCCCATCATTCACATTACCTGCTCTATAGCACTTGCTGTCTCCCCACTCCTCGATATCTAACCCCCAAACATCTGCCATTCATTGTAATTCACATTAGCTGCTCTGTATCAATCTCTCTATATCCATCCCCTCCCCAATTTCTGCCCCCAACAACATGACAACATTTTCCCTAAATATTAGCCACTATACAGCACTTGCTCTTTCCTGTCCTGTATGTAAGCATGAATAATCCCCTAAGTACACAGTTTTACTAATAACATCATAACATTCCTCTCATAGGATACAATCTGATTATTTTATAAATAATGGCTATAATGTTACATGGCAATTGAAAAGCATAATTTTGTTTTTTAACTATCTTGTGCACTACCATATACATTCCCACTGAGCTCTTGATCGTATGAACACTACTGGCATTTCCACAAAGTATATTTTTACTTTGTGTTTATTTCTTCATCGTACACATTCTCCAAGAATGTATACGTGCATATTCATGAGAAGCATTCACATTATCTGATGTTCATCTCTTGATCACTATCCTTCTACTCACTGATCTGGGCTCCCCAAAAATCACTGCCATTCTCCATATACTTTAACTGCTCTTTAGCACTGCTTCTCTTCCTCCTCGATCTTCCTCCCTCCTCATCTCTTAGCACCCCTCCAACATACTGCAATTCTCCATATACATCAGGCCATATGTTGAGGCCATCTCTTGGTTCAAAAATGATCTTATGAGTAGGACTCAAAGTACTACAGTAAATGAGAGACAGTTTGGTGAGTTAATAACAAAAAGGGGATCCCACACGGTCTATACTAGGCCCTCTTCTTTTTACATTATATTTAAGGGGTAAGCATCAGAGGTGTAGACCACCATTTGTATGCAGATGACATGGGGGTCTACACAGTGGCGTAACCATGCATACTTATTGTACGCCCATGCATACAGAAAAAATCCCCGAAAAATCCCCGTTTTTAATTTTTAAATTTGTTCCATGTTGGTCCCCCGAACCTTGGTCTGGTCCACCAGTCCTCAGCACTGGGGGGGGGGGCTCCATAAATAATCTGACATGCTGGCACCAGTGGCCCTCTCAGGGCAACAGCCGCAGTTCCAGCATCCAGCAGATTAACTGGACAGTTTTGTCCACTTGTGTCTTTGCTCCGCCAGGCGCCAACCACTTGTGGTAGTTTTTTCCCCGCCTGCTGTGCTGCTTAAATGGGATCAGCTGTTAAGGCGAAAGTGAACATCGCCATAAAATACAGTCACCTGAGAGAGTCTCAGCCTTCTGATTGTCATCGGGTGGGTCATGGGAGACAGAGCCGGGGCTCGTTGTCGCTCATCGATTGGAAGATTTTCTCTGGACTGGGAGTGGAGGTAAGGGGTTGTGGTAACGGGTGGGGACTCTGGACCTGCTCCTTTCCTAACCAAACTATGTATCTGTATACAGGCCTAATTTTACTTTAAAGTATGCTGTTATCTACAGAAGGCACTGGGGGTTTGGCAGCTCATGGAGCGGTCTCTGGATAATGGATTTATAGTCATTTTTATTACACTTGGAAGCTGGGCTCTTTGAACTGTAGCCTTGTTCCCTTAATGTTTCTCTGAGTGCTAGCCTCTGCTCCCTTCTAAAATTGCATTGGTTCTACCGGGCTGAGGGAAGCCTGGGTCCGAAAGGCCTGAGGGGGAAAACATTTTGCGCTCTTTTTTTGTTGTCTTATTTTATGTTAAACTATATTTTCCTAGAAGGATAGCTGTTGGTGCATATATACAAACTGTGTGTAAACTGGGCTGCTGCACTTGTTTCTGTAAGTGGTGGTGAGGAGAAAGTGTGGTCGGTGCATCACTGGTGGCAAGGACAGAAATACTGAAGTATAACTGGTGGGAAATATCTGGATGGGAAATACAGATGTGTAACTGGTAAAGGAGGGTGAGCTACTGGTGGTGTGTTACTGGTAATAATTGCTATGGCAGGAAGGGGAGCTGCAGGTGTGTGTTACTGGGGGAAGGGGGAGCTACTGTTATTTGTAATGGGTGGGGGGCTTTGTGTATATGTGCGTGTGTGTGTAGAGAGTAGGAGAACTTCAGTTTTATTAAAAAAAACAAAACAACCATAAGTAAAAAAAAGTGACTAAATGTTCAAGTGACTAATGGGCTATAGGAAGCAGTATTGCATATAGCATAGTGGTTAAGAGCACTGAGTGCAAGTGGAGTCTGATGGGGTTCAAACCCAGGTCTCCAGGTTTGCAGCTCACTGAGCTGCAAACCAGGAGACTTGGGTTTTAATCCCATCAGTCCCCAGACACTTGCATACTGTGTGATCTTGAACAAGTCACTTAACTTGCTTGTGCTCCCAAGTAGCACCTGGAAACAAGCTTGGCTTACTGTGTTTTTTTTTCCTGGTTAGACAATTTCCACCCCCCCCGTGAGCCACCCTGATGCATAATATTTTACAGCAGTGCTTGTATTGCACATCCTCAGGGCACTGTAAAACTCACACAATTGGCCCCCAAATGCAATAAAAATGCAAATATTTTCTGGGGGCTACTACCCTCAGTTTGTTCCAGTGCTATTATATATTATAATTCTTAAACAGTTTAAACAGTCTCCAGTGCTTAGTTACTAAGCACTTATCATTTTCATAAAGTGCTTAGTATCTAAATTTGCCTGCACTGCAAGGATGGCATCAACAATGGGTGCTTAAATGAAACTATGCAGACATCAGGAGCCAGAACAATGGTACTGGTATGTAGAAGGGTACTGTATACTCCCACAATTGGCCCCAAAATGCACCATAAAGCATCAAAAATGCCAAAATTTTATGGGGGCCTAGGCAGCCCCCAGACCCCCGGCCAATAGGGTGCAGTCACTGATTTGTGCGTACACTTTTTAAAAGGCTGTTTACTCCACTGGGTCTACACCTCTGATGCTTTGATGAAAGTAGTTTAATCACAATTTCAATTGGCCTTTGATAACTTCCAGAATTTTTTCTAACAGTCATTTCCAAAATTCAATGAAAATCAATTGTCCATTATCTCCAAGGATGAAATTCAGATAGAACATGTGGAAGAAAATAAATGTCTGACCTTCTGGATGGACCCACAGGGGTCAGGCAATTAACATGTAAGAAAAATTATAGCCAAAATTAGGAATAGTTTGGAAGTATTCTATTGACATAGAGGGTGTATGGACCCTGAGATGAGATAGAAAATAGTACAGACCCAACTATTTCCCATAATTGATTATGCAAACATTGTTTATGAGAACTGTACGAAGGATAGGATTCACAAACTAGACATCCTGTATAACAGGATGGCACAGTTTATTTTAAACTGTTCCTATGATACACATAGCTTGAAATTATACAACCAATTGGGTTGGATCTCTCTATCTGATAGGCATAAACTGGACAAAATGTTGTATTTACTGAAATGAATGAAGGGGGATGTGTCAGGTTATTTACTGGAATAGCTAATATGACAGAGAGGCATGCATCTCTAAGAAGTGCTGGCCTCCCAAAGTTTGTGACTCCAAGGACAAACACAGCAAAAGCCATACATTTCTTAAGTCATTGGGTTACCCACGAGTGGATTCTTTACTAGCAAATTTCAGAGCCCAAGAAAGGAAACTGCTGACCCCCAAACCAAAAAAAATGTGGTTTATGTAATCTCCTCAGTGTTGTGACAAGTGTACTGTGGGAATAACATAATATTATCCCTCTGCAATGTACTGTGATTCTTGTCTATGGTTTTTCACATAATGTATGTATCTATGTAAGTGATTATGCATTTAAACTGACTGATGTACTTAATGTAAATTTTTACTATGCATGGTATAACTGTGTTCTGTTAAGAGTTTATTATCTTATGTTTGGACAAATGTAATTTTTTTACTGTAATGGGTGAATAGAATGATTATATGTAGGGATGTCATTGTGAATGAGGATTTGCTCAATTTCTTTATCCCTACTAAGCTAAACTGAAACTAATCTGAACACCAAGTGCTCTCTGGAAGTTGCTCTCTCCACCCCTCACTGACCCCTCCCCCACCTCCTGCCATTTCACATACTGTACTTTGCAGTACCTGCTCTACACCACTTGTTTTTCCCCTACTGTCTATTCCTCCTGTCTTACTGCTTTTAATACTACTTTACATTACCTCCTGTGTTCCACTTCCTCACTGTCTCTTCCACCCCCACCCCCACCTTTACCTTCAGCCCTAAAATTATCACTATACATTAACAACTCACATCACTTGATTTCCACCTCTCTTCTTCCCCTTTTGTGACCCTTACAACATCCTTCCCATTCTCAATATATGTTTGTACCTCTGCACCACTAGCTGTGTCTCCCCATCCCTGGTCTCTGCTCTTCTAAACTCCTGCCATTCATCATCATTCACATGTACCTGGTCTCCCATATTTGCTTTCTATCCCTCCTCTCCCAATCCCTTCTCCCCCACCATGCTGGCATTGTCCCTACATTTACTGCCCTAATCAAATCTGATGCACTCCTGTACACCTAAACATAAGAGATATATATGGCCAGAAACAATTCAAAACTATACTCTGTTATTCTACAACATATGACACCAGATCAGTGACAATACTTTTGATTGATTGTACACAGTTTTCATTCATTACATGTTCATGTTATTGCAATGTTCATATGTTTTAAAATTTATAAGGCTATTGACATCTTTTTAGAAAATGACAGCAGAAGGAGACCAAAGGTCCATCAAGTCTGCCTGTGATTTCCCCAGACCCTTGGAGATCCTGGGACCTAGCCCATACTTTTACCTGCTGATTTAATTTGAACATACTCATTATCCCAACCCCATTTGAAGGCTGACACAGTCTTAGCTCCCACTACATCCACGGGCAGCCTGTTCTATGGCTCCACTATCCTTTCTGAGAAACAGTGTTTCCTAAGATCCCTTTTAAATGTTCCCACTCCTCAGCTTCCATCCATGCCCCCTTGTATTTGAGCTGGACACCCTGGTGAATAGATTAGAGTATGGCACTACATTAATTCCCCTCATGTACTTGAAGGTTTCTATCATAGCTACCCTTTCCCTCCTTGTCTCCAGTGAGTATATGTTTAACACCTCAAGATGCCCTTCATACGGTAGCCCCTGGAGCCACTGTATCATTTTGGTTGCTCTTCTCTGTATGGTTTCTAGCCTGTCCTTGTGCTTTTTAATGTGTGGGCTCCAAAACTGGATTCAGTATTCCAGGTGGGGTCTCACCAGGGATCTGTACATTGGCAGTATCACCTCCTGATGCCTACTATTTAATTCTCTCCCTATACACCTCAACATTTTGTTGGCCCTACCATATGCTGCATTGCATTGGATGGCTTGTTTTAGGGTGTCATATATTATAACTCCTAAATCCCTTTCCTTTTGTAAGGCACTGAGCTTGACCCCATTGGACCAATAGGCTGCCCTTGAGTTATTCATGCCCAGATGCATCACTTTATACTTCTTGGCATTGAACTTCAGCTGCCAGACACTAGACCATTTTTCTAACTTTTTCAGATCTTCCTGTAGATTCCCAACTGCTTCCTCAATGTCTACCCTACCACCTAGCTTAGTGTTATCTGCAAACTGTGCAATTTTGCCCTGGATACCTACTCTTATGTCACTGATGAACACATTAAACATAACTAGTCCTAACACTGAGCCTTGAGGGATCCCACTAACTACTTCTCCCTCCTCTGACTTCTCCCTGTTGACAACTACTCTCTGCTTCCTACCCCCCAGCCAGATACCAACCCACTTAACAATGCAATTTGCTCTGCCAAAATCCTCTAGCTTCTTCAGCAGGTGGTTATATGGCATGGAATCATAGGCCTTGCTGAAGTCAAAATA
Organism: Neoceratodus forsteri; assembly: GCA_016271365.2. NCBI lineage: Eukaryota > Metazoa > Chordata > Ceratodontiformes > Ceratodontidae > Neoceratodus > Neoceratodus forsteri. The sequence goes on from CM057450.1 coordinate 1,597,908,484, forward strand.
GAAGAGGTCCACTGGATGGCCCTATCCATTTCCCTAGACACTCAATCAAAAAATGTTACCAGGTTCATTTGGCATCACTTTCCTGCCTCAAAACCATGCTGTTTGTCATCCTGAATGCCATTTTTACTCAAGTATTCCACTAGGTCTTGTTTAATCAGGACCTCCATTTGTTTTCCCAATACTGATGTGAGGCTAACCAGTCTGTAGTTACCAGCTTCTTTCCTGCTTCCACCCCTATGTAGAGGCACTACATCAGCCTTCTTCCAGTCCCTTGGCATGACTCCTCTGTCTGAAGTGAACAGTTAAACAGATGCACCAAGGGATCCGCTAACTCACCTGACAACTCTTTCAGTATCCTTGGATGTATTCCATCTGGTCCAGGAAATTTGTCTTGCTTTATACTCTTGAGCACCTCCCTAACCCTGCCTGTGGTAATAATTGGAGTTTCCATTTGTGGGACACCCTTGCCATGTGCTGTAATGCCACTGTCAGGCATTGGACCACTGTGTTCCTTGGTGAAAACTGAACAGAAGTATTTGTTCAGAATGGTGGCCTTCTGTCTGTTGTCTTCCACGATACTGTCCCAATCTTTAAGTCTAACTACCCTTCCCCCTTTCTTTCTCTTTTCTTATAAATACCTGAAGAATTGCTTATTCCCTTCTTTGACTCCTTTTGCTATTTGACGTTCTACCACCACCTTTTGCTTGCTTCACTGCCAACTTAGCCTCCTTATTCTTCTGTACATAATCTCCCCATAGGTGATTTCCCTGCTTCCTTTTGAAATTGAGGAAGGCTTCTCTCTTGGCCCTAATGACTGTTTTAACTTGACTAGTGAACCATATGGGGCGCTTGTGTCTATTCCTTTTCATCACAGTCTTTATGCATATCTTTGTGGCTTCTAAGATGGTTTGTTTAATTGATCCAAAAATTTCTTCTGCTTCTAACCGCTCATGTAGCTTAGTTAGTTTATGTCTGGCTAGATCCCTCATTTTGTCGATATTAGCTTCTCTGAAATTTAGGGCTTCTGCCCTGGGCTGAGATTTGACCTCCTTCAGGGATAAGTCAAACCAAACAGAGTTGAGGCCACTGTTAGTCAGTGGCTCCCCAACCCTGGCTGCCTGACTCTTTCTGAGCTTGGTGAGAACCACATCCAAGATGGTGTCCTGCCTAGTCGGATCAGTGACTAACTGTGTGAGAAAGCAATCCTGTAAGACTTCTACCACAGATTGATTCCTAGCCGATCTAGCCATTGGGATGCCCCAGTCTACAGTAGGCATGTTTAGGTCCCCTATCACCACTAATTCCCCTTTCAGTAATACTCCTCTAATTTCTTCCAAAAGCTCCCTGTCCTTGTCCTCCACTTGTTTTGGAGGCCTATATACTATCCCAATGTGGATCCTCTTCCCTGAGGTTGAACTAAGCTCTACCCACAGGGATTCCACTCCTTCTTTAATGCGGGCATTGCATGTTGTGGCCTCTATTCCCTCTTTAACATAAAGCTCTACTCTTTACATAGGTATACAAGCATCTTTTGACTCCATCTGTACCAGTCTCTATATTTTCATTTTCAGCCCTGATTGCTCCATTTGAGTCTGCTATTCACATCAACAAGGAGTGACTTTCAGTGTGGCAGCATGAGTGAGATCAACTTTTCTTAGCAAACAGCTCAGACTGACTGGTCTTTTTCCCCCCAAAATATAGTGTCCTGATCATTGTGATGCTTTGTAGAGTTCTCATACAATACTATAATATAGTGTATGGTGTGAGTTAGTTCAGTACCGATTCTTGTACTGTCTCAGAAGTTATTCTGCTGTAGTACTGATGTTCATACTGCAGCTGAATGACTTTTTGTTCTGCTGCAGTATGGACATCATACAACAGGACAGAAGATCAGCCAATGTACACTTGTACTACCACCAGGAATGCTAAGCCCAAGAATATAAGCAGCTGTCATAAAGAAGGCATTTAGTAGTGTAGGGGTGTGTGTGTGTGGGGGGGGGTGGGGGTAGAAGTGAATATGGAGTTTGGAGGTTAGAGGGCAGCTGCATCAATGAGAGCAGAATCAACTGGGCATCCATCAGTGGGTGTAACTGCTTTTATGTGTTTTTGCTAAACTAATCCAGTAAGCTTAAAAAAAAAGCTGTGTATAGTGTTTCCTTCACCATACACTATACAAAATAATGTATGGAGCCTAACACACAGCAAAGCTATTCTTCCACCTCATGGTTACCATGATGACAGATGGACCTCTTGAGCTTTGCTCCTGAGGTCCTCATCATCATGGTAACCATTTAGTGAAGAATAGCCATGTTGTATATGGGCTCCCACACACTATTCTATATACATTAGAAAAATACACTGTTGTCTTAGACTGTTAGTGCTGCCGCTTGTTCGCAACATGACTGCAACTGTTAAGACCCCTGCTCCTGAGAGCTCAGTGTTTCTTGAGGACCAGATATTGGTCTAAAGAAACTGACAAACAGTGTTTTAATCTAGGTCTGCTAAATAAATGCATCACCAGATCCATTTTATATTTTATTGATTTTGTATATGAACTCCCCTACAGAGCACTACCATGATCAGGACACTGGATTTTGCTGGAAAGAAGACTGGTCAGTGCAAGTAGTCTGTTAAGAACAGGTGATCTCACTTATACTGCCTAAGTGAACATTCCTCTGTGCTTAACTTTTTGAATCCACATTTTCAACATAGTCATTTTTTTTACCACATCTCATGAACATGGCAGGTGCCATTTTCAAATCCCCTTCCAGGACATGTTTTTACAGTCATTCCACAAAATCACATTTTTCATGGCATTTGATAAATTACATCTGTCATGTTCATATACTGGGATAATAAGGAAGAAGAATAATCAGCATTTATACAATGCTTTTCATGCCCATTGTATCCCAAAGTGCTTTACAAGCAATGAGAGACTAGTAGTGAAGCGACTGAACCTGAAGTGTCAGCCATTTTGATATTCAACACCACACACAGCCTTGAACAATTGCATGAATCAATTTTTATTGGAAGGGGAATGTTGGCCAGGACACCTGGGAAATTCTCCTACTCTTTGAGTGGGGGCGCTGTTTCTCGGCCGTCACGATGGAGGAACTCAGTTCTGAGCTGGAGTCTGAAGAGACAGGAGATGTAGGAGCAGCAGAATCAGAGGAATCCTGTTCATATGGTGCAGTAGACACCACAATGGAAGTAACCAGTGGAGCCTCAGTGGAAAATACACCTAGCGTCAGATAAACAGAAGAACCAGAAGTGAGAAGGACTGAACAGAAGCTGCAAACTGAGTTTCTACAGACATGGAAAATTTTACAGGACCAACTGACTCAAGTGGAGGAAGCTTTCATTAAAGCAAAGGAGAGACTAAACAAAGAAAAAAATGGAAATTGGATATCACAAGCTCACTGGGTTCTGTCGCTATAAATCTCCCCAAAGTTATTGTTTTAAGGAACAATGAGAGTGGAAATTCTGCAACAAGCCTGGCAGCAATGACACTGGACAGAGATCAAACACCAATCCCAACATCAGGGCAGTGATCTCCTGAAATGGCACTTGCAAGTGCAGGTTGGATATACACCATGGATGGCAAGTGTATCCTAGACCCAAAGGTGCCATGTCCGGGGGATACAGAAAACAAGGAACATAGAGGTGCACAGAGAGATAAAGAGTGTCAGCAAGTTCAGTCGATCTGTTCACAAGAAGCAGCAGGTACAATTTCTTTTGCACCTCTGGAAACTGCTACAGATAATGCTAATAAAATATTACATGATGCCATAACAGGTAAACCGCCTACAGAGGGTACTAATTCAGAGATAGTTACTCCAGAACCTAGAGCCCAACAAGATCAAACTAACCCTATGTATGCAAGTCTTTAAAAAAAAAAACAATAGAACTGGCAAAAAGAAGATTTGCTATCAGAATTTGGTATCTTGGAGGATTAGACGAACCCCCCGACAGACAGTATGTGGGGAAATACCTCATTAAGCAATCACTGGGCTTTTCACCTGCTGAGGTATATGCCCTGATTCATGTACCAAGCAAGCAACCTTCGATGTGAGTTTTAGGTCATCTGAACTATTGGAAAGATTCTGGTCAGAATATGTTCTACTTAAAACAAACCCAATATGGACACCTTTCCAGATAATCCCCCTTATGAAACAAGCTACTGTACAAGGATAATAGCAATCCTTTTTAGAAATGAAGGGGTTAACATCACTGACATTCTTTTCTGGGTTGAAAAAAGATGCAGGGTTGAAGGTACACTGGAACCAATTTTAGATGGAGAAGGTTTTTGGAATGGGGGTGGCGTCTTAAAGTAAAGTTAAATCAAGATATGTCTGATTTCCAGCATCTACCAAACTGCTTTTACATTGCTAGGGACAAGGGATTCATTTTTTTATCCAGGACAACCCAGGCAGTGTTTCAAATGTGACTCCCCAAGACATCCTGTATAAGCACAAACTTTGACACATTAAAATGTGATTATTGTGGGGAAATGGATCATGCAAGCTATCGTTGTGGGAGTACACCTAAATGCAACCTTTGTGACACAGAGAGGCACTCCTTTCAAGACTGCCCATGGGCTGCTTGAAACAACGAAAATGCAGATTTCAGTATCCAAGACTTTTAAATTAATAGAGCAGCCAGGATGGCTAACATATTTGCAGGGGCACGGGACCCCACTTGACCCCAACATCAACCTAAATCCTCTAAATGTACCAGCCCACCACAGAAGGAGACTGAAGGCTGTGAGCCTATTTCTACTACATTGGATCCCAATGCTGAGATGGATACCATGTCCCTTCCCCGTCCCCCCGTTGGCTCAGCATGATTTTCAAAAAGTGTCAAGAAAGAAAACAGACAAAGCCAAAAACACTGCAGTGGTACCACTTGAAGCAGAAGAGTCTATTTTTACATCAAATAAATATGGAATTTTGGAATAGGGGAATTCAGATAATGAGGGTGAGTCTGACAGTGGGTCCATGGCCTCCTCTGAGATGGACAATGCATTGGAGGTAGAAGCTCAGGCTGAAATAACAAGCAAAGTTAAAAAAAAAAATGGATGAGTACCAGATCCAGCTTAAGGAAGAGGCCTTGAACCTGAGCAACACTAAAAGATTATAACTTTGTATGATCTTTCGTTTGCTAGTCTAAACACCAACAGTATCCTATCGGACAAAAAAAGGCTCACAACTTTTGATGTATTTTCCTCATATAAATACAATGTAGTCTTTTTCCAAGATACAAGGTATCATTTCCTGCAGGATATTCAACAAGCAATCACATACTGGATTTGGGGCCCCAGTATAAGGTCTATGGGAGCAGAGTTGTGTAGTGGGGCGGAGATCTGCTTTATGGACCTTAAGATCAAAATTAATCACATGGTGGATATTTTCCCTGGGAGTGCTTTACTGCTAGATGTTAGGATTAACAATGTAGATTTTCATTTTATTAACATTTATGCCCTTCAGATGAAGAAAGGGCTGATTGAACTGCTTACCATGATCAAACCGTATTTATATACTGCAAACAATATACTATTAGGAGGATACTTAAACATCAGTAGATATATAGCTGATAGGGGGCTTAAAACTTTTAAAATATTCTGTGAGACTACATTTCTTAATCATCTTATTTCCCAAACAGGTCTTGTGGATGTTTTCCATTTACTAAAAAAACCTGCACCGCACATTTATTTTAGTGGATCCATTTCCACTAGAATAGATTACTGGTTTATTACTCCATCCCTAATCATAGACTCAACTAATGTGTGGTCTATGGCCTCTTCAGATCATGGTTTACTCAGTTTGAAGTTAGCACATTTTAAAATATACTTCTAAAGGTCCAGGTTACTGGAAGATGAACATGTCATTATTAGAAGAGCTGGCTATTGACCAAGGATTTAAGTACATATTAGAAGCTAGACAGTCAGTATTTTTCCTTTATGAATCAGTTTCAGAATGGTAGGAAGACAGTAAAAAAGACATACGAGTTTATTTTCAGGAGATAGGTAGAATTAAGGGTAAGATAAAACAGGAACAATACTATGACTTAAGAGCACAATTGTACAGATTACAATCCCTCCAAAATACCTAGGTAGGTAACTTTTCGGAACAGATCAGACTAATTAAGGAAAAAAATGGTGCAAATACAATATAATAGATTTAGGATGTTAGAAGCAGAACAGAAATGTGGCACCCACGGTAAACAAATACAGACCAATTCCTTTGATACTTATATGAATCAGAAGAAACAAAAAGAGATTAAACAGTTGCAAACAAAAAATGCCAAAATAATTAGCACATCTGAAATCCTAGCAGAAATAGAGAATCATGTTTCGAAATGTCTCAGAAATCTGAAGTATCAGATAGAAATATAGAAACTTGGTTACAAGAGTGTAATTGAATAAAGTACCGGATTGTTACAGACAGGCTTTAACATCCCCCATTTCTACCGGAGAATTAGAATCAACAATTGAACATTTAAGGAAAGGGAGCATGCCAGGTCAAGATGGCATACCAAATTAACTTTAAAAAAAATGTTTTTCAATACTCCTAGATGAACTTACTCAACCATTGTTTAAACATGAATTAGTTAACCCAGAGCATGTACCAAGGGTTAATTATTTTGTTAGATAAGTCAGGTAACAGATCCCTATTAAGGAACTGGAGACCGATGACTCTCCTGAACACAGATTGCAGAGTTTTAACAAAAATCCTAAGCAATAGGATGGCCATGGTTTTAGACAGCATTATACATCCATCACAACTGTGCAGTGTCCCAGGCAGAACAATTACAGATGGGCACTTTTTGTTAAGGGAGATTTTAGAAAAAGGTAAAAATTAGGAAGTGGATGATTTTGTGATTGGGTTAGACCAAGAGAAAGCCTTTGATAAGGTAGAATCTGGATAAGGTATCTCTGGAAATGTATGAAGAAATTTGGATTCCTGGATGTTTTCATCAAGTGGATTCAGTCCTGTTATTCTCATACAGTGGTTGCTCTGTTAATTAATGGGTGGCTTGGCAAGGAATGTGCAGTGACAAGAGGAGTGAGACAAGGTTGTCCACTTAGTCCCATCTATACATTCTCACCTTAGAACCCCTTATCCAGAAAATAAATGCTAGCGAAAGGATTACTGTACTTTCACTTTCCAGCGCAGATGAAGAAATTAAAACCATTGTCTATGCCGATGATTTGTGTCTAGTGCTGGCAGATTTTTCTTCCAGTACTCAAGCAGCAAAGGTACTAGCAGATTTTTCAAAAGGTACAGCCTCTACAGTTAACTATAATAAAAACCACTGTCTCCCAACTGGGGTAGATACCCCATCACAGTCCAGTACAATGGGAATTTCTATTCAGCAAGGGATGTGCAAAATATTAGGAATGTATTGGGGGAAAGGAGACATAAGTTCATACAATTGGGAGTTACTGTTACAAGATGCTAAGTCCAAAGTCAGTAGATGGAATACATGGCATATAACAAAAAAAGAAAAGAATATATATGATCAAGACCTTTTTATTAAATATATTTCTATATGTCTGTGTAATTTTACACTTCCAAGACAATTGGAGACCTCAATAATCAGTTGCTTTTTTCAGTGCATCTGTGGGAACAGATTAAATCTGGTAAAAAGAGGCATAACATATTTGACAATTAAAGTGGGTAGACTAGGTATAATAAACCCAAATGCATTATTTTTTAGTTTATTCCTATATACTAACATTATACCCCTATTACAAGGCAAAATTAAATATGCATCTTATTGGCTCTTATATCACATATCACTGTGGTTACAGTCATGGGATAATGCAGCTGGCATTATCAAACAAAAATCTCTTATTTGATTACCTACTTACATGCAGGATACATTTGGCAAAATAAAAAGATGGCACATGCCAGAACAATTAGTAATTCGAGTTACAAGAAAGGAAATGTACGCTTATATCCAAGAAAAAAATTTTCTTGGAGATACCACATTATGGAAATAGGCCTCAAACTGAGACATGTAAAATTAGCAAAATGTTAACACACCCAAGAATACCACAACTAATGAGGGATACTTTCTGGTTTAGTGTGCATTGTAAGCTTAATGTAAAAGGTAAATTAAAACATAAAGGTCTGGTGGAAAGGATGTGCCCTAGAGAAGATTCATGTATAGAACAGTTTGAAACAATGGAGCACCTCTTTTTTGATTGTCCTTTTATATTGTCTTTTTGTAATATTGTTTATGCAAAATGGCAAACATCACCCTTTCAGAGTCTTACAAAATATATTTTACTTTTAGGGATTCTTCCCACGCCCTGGGCAAAATAAAATAAAGTTCCATTTACTTGATATTACTATGTCTGAAATATCACATTCGGCACACTAGAGTACAACTGACTTTACAAAAGAAATATATTACCCCTGAACAGTTTTGTTTGAATAATACATCAGACAGTGAGATGAATTCAGGCCCAGAAAAAAATGAAACTTCCACAACAGGTTTATCTAAAATGGTGGAGAAATATAGAATGGTTAAATAACATAGAACGAATAACTTAAACGCCCTTCTAGGGTCTTCCAAGCACTATAAAAGATAGTTTTAGGTAAGCAAAGGGGAAATTAAACTAGTTTCTATATAAAAAGATTTATAACTAATATTCATTGGAGTTGCATAGTAAATTGATATGACTTCAACATGATTTAATGCTGGAAACCTTTACTAAAAAATCCACTACTCTAAAATAGTAGGAGGGAGCCAAGTGTAGTATGAATTAATACTCATTTACTGGATCTTATGATTTATTTAAACACAACTGTATGGTAGTATGATTTTCTTTGGAAACAATGAACATTTCTTTCCTTACCTCTTTATAATGGTAGGGGGAAGAAGGTATGACTAAAATACTTATTTGATTTATTATTATTAATTTTTAAATATTAATATAATGTGTACAGAACAAGTGTTGTTTTGTTTTTATTTTGAAGTTATGATAATAAGTTTACCCCTGCTTCTTTCGGGGGGTGGGGGGTGAGGAAGAGAGTATGATGAAAATACTTATTTGATTTATCATTACTGTTTATTTTCAATTGCAAAGTTGATGTGAATGTAACATATGATGTATTATGATGTATTATTATTTGTTTTTGAAGTTATAATAAAATATTCCCCTATTCTTGCTGCAGTGGGTGTTTCACTTCCTGTGAGCAGGATGGAGGAGTCCAGTGTGGCGGACGATGGAGGAGGAGGGGGAGGTGAGCCTGAGAAGGAAGATTTTGTTTCACAAAATTCAGCTACAGAATTTACTGACTTTAATGATTCAACGTTGTTGGATGAAGAAGAACAGAAATTGTAGAATGAAGTAAAAGAGAAACAAATACTTCTACACATGATGTCTGAAGCAGAATTGCAGTATGTTAAGGAAAGAAACAAGTTAGAGGATGAGAAAAAATGCAAGAGTTTCTATCAGCCCTACAGGACAGCCTGGAAACAAGGTTTCAGCAGAACTCACCCAACAAGGATTCTGGCACCAAGGCAGATGTGCTGAGTCAGACCACTGCAAGTTCAGCAGTTTCTTCTAGCGAAGCATGGATACTGGAGGCAGTTGTAAGAAATGCAGGATGGATATTCACACCTTAGGGCAAATGAATTCCTGATGCACAGATTCCTATCCCTGAATAGAGAAATGTTGAACAAAATACATTGGATGAAGCTGACAATACCAGGGAGGCGATAGAGCAGCACAGAGAACAGCCGTCAGCAGCTGCAGCTGCGCATACCTTGAAACCCTATATCTCAGATTTTGTTGAGTCAGGTAAGAAAACGCCTGACACTGAGCCACAGAATACAAATGTAATGAATGACTGTAACAAACTTAGCACACCAGAAATAACCACGGGTCAGATGGAAACAATGAATTCAGAGGATGAAATGGATATGACTCCAGAAATAAATGGGAATGTAAATGCAAACAAAAATACCACATGGTATGCCAACTTATTTCATTAACTTGTAGAAGCTATTAAAAGGAGGAATGCAGTACGGTTGACACATAGGGGAGGTTTCAAACAGCTCCCAGACAGATACTATGTGGGGGAAAATCCTAATTAAAGATTCACTCAATTTTTCCCCAGCAGATGTGTATGCCTTCATCCATGTCCCAGGAGATTTCAATTTCAATGACAGTTTTAGAACTGCGGCATTGTTAGATACATTCTGGGCTGTGTATTATACAGTTAAAGATTCTTCTATCTGGGCACCCTTTATAGCAATTCTGCATACAAAACCCACCTTTAAAACAGTTACAATCCTTTTTAGAAATGAGGGAGTAAATGTTAATGATATCATATACTGTCTTGAAAAATGATGCGAGCTACATGGTACCCCATACGCTATGATTGATATGATTGATGATGAAGGCTTCTGGACAGGTGGCTGCAGGTTTAGAGTAAAACTGAAACCACAGAACAAGGCATTCACCATCTCCTGAACTGCTTCTATTTAGGCAGAGTCAGAGGCATATTATTCTATGCAGGACAGCCCAAGCCGTGCTATAGGTGTGGGTCCCTTACATACCTAAATAACAACTATGACATACTCCAATGCAGCCAATGTGGGGACTTTGGACACACGGGTAATTTGTGTACATTCACCCCCAAATGTAACCTCTATGGAGAGGAGGAGCACACATTCAGGTCATGTGCCTGGGCTGCACACAACTCGTCTGATTATATGGAGCTAGATTATTATATCCATAAATCCACTAAATTCCATAGAACAGCCCTGACTGTTTCAGCCCCAAACCCTAAACCTGACCAACCTGAAACTTCTGGGAGAAATACCACACAAACGGAAACAGAAGAAATTGTGGATATGACAGAAACTGAATAAATTCATACCAAAGTGCCAAACACGATACAGGAACCCTGTCAAATGGACACATCAATAAAGGATATGTCTCCCCCCCCACACCCACAAAGGAACAATTCCAAAAAGTGGAGAAAGGGAAAAGACTTAAAAAGAAACCTAAGAAAACAAATACAAAAGACCCAGTACCATTAGAGAACAGATTCCATACCCTGGCCAGGTGGAGTGATGTCTTGGAAGATGAGGACTCGGACATTTTGGCAAGCTCCTCCCAAAAAGATTTCTTTTTCTGAAACTGAGGAACCAAGTATATTGGATGGGACTATTACAAAAAAAAAAATAGGACACTAGATCCAAACGAAGGACTTCCATACACAAATAAATAATTCATTGGGCTAATCTATTAGTAGCCAATCTAAATGCGAATAGTATAAAATCAGAATTAAAAAAGAAAACGTTTGCCATTCTAGAACAGTTTAACCATGATATTTTTTCTCTTGCAGGACACCAGACTACATACATTAAGTGATTTTAAAAAAAGCACAAAACAAATGGCCAAGGGGAGAATCATTATGGTCTATGCAGTAAGAATCGTGCACCAGGTTAGGAATTTGCATTACAAACCCAGAGATCAAAATCACTAAACTAACTGACGTCAGTCCAGGGAGGGCTTTGCTGTTAGATACACTTTTCCAAAAATGGTCATACAGGGTAATAAATGCTTATGCCCCACAGACAAAAGTGTTATGAATTGAATTGTTGAAAAGTATACAGCCATACCTGTACACAGCAAAAAATAAGTACTGTGTGGGGGTGATTTTAACAATAGTATGTTACATATGGATAAAAGTCCAAATACCAGTAAAACATATTGTGCTGAGACCTTTATAAAATCACTATCAATCAGGCAGGACTAAAAGACGCACACAAAGAGAAATTGTCAGTTTCTAAACATACCTTTTTTAAGGGAAAACTGTCAATCAGAATAGACTTTTGGTTTGTATCAGAGTCTCCTGATAACACAATAGAATCCTCAGACCATGCATTAATAGGAATATGTGCATCAGATTCTTCCCCTAGTGCAGCGGGTTGGGGAGTATGGTGGCTGAACACCAGCATGTTGAATTATCTTCACACCTTAGAAGAATTTGCTCAGGTAATTGCAGCTAGGAGGTCTGTACTTTGCCTATATGATTCCTTGGTATGCTGGTGGAATGATAATAAAACCTGTTTTAGTGATTTTTTTTAAAGCAATAGCTGATCGCAAAGGAAAAGAGAAGTACAAAAAATATTTAGAGTTACGGCAGCAATTCTGTAAATTACTTTTTCTACAAGCCACAATGAATATAGGCTACTCAGAGCAGATTGTGGCCATAAAATAAGAAATGTTTTTATTCCAATAAGAAAGCCAAAAAATGCTGGAATTAGAACAGAAGTTTGAGACACAGGGAAAGCACCACCAAATAAACCCATTTGAATGATGTAAAAACAGAAAAGCACATAGGAATATTACACAATTAAAAAATACCATGGAACAAGTAGTAACAGGTAACAAAAGGATTCTAGGAGAAATAAAAAACTGCATACAGAAGGCACAGGGTCAAAACCGCACACGGCAGAATGTTGTGCGACTTAAGTGCGTTGCGTGCTTTACTGGAATTTTTTTTCTGTGAAGGGCTCTGCCCCCCCACACCACCCATTAGGACCCCCCACTAAGGATTCTAACTCTGGGGGGGCCAACACGGAGAGCGCACAGGTCCGAGATTTGGCATAATGTCGTTCACTATTATGCGTACGACATTATGACCTAGTACACATACAGAAACAGTTTGGCACACCTACCCCTAGTAATAAACATATGAACATATTACTACAGGTGGCAAATCTACCATATATTCCTGAAAACCTAATTAAACTCTTAATAGACAAAATAAGATCAAAAGAGATAGAAGACATGATCAAGGATATAACATTAGGAGTAGCACCAGGTTCAGATGGACTACCTGGAGAATTTTATAAAATAATATGGAACAATATGTCTCAGGAATTAACAACACTGTATAATACACTTCTTGAAGAAAAAACTCTTCCATGTATGAGGGCCAATTAATACTTTTATATAAAAAAGGGGATAAGGACTTCCGGTTCCGGTGATGCCCTGGTAAAGATGCTCACCGAGGAGCTCCTGCCATCTACCAAATAAAAAGAGGCACAAACTATAAAATTAAAAGCATCTACCTCGATTCCTCCTTTGTTACAGCGTGCCCATTGTATCTTGGGTCCGAATGGCTAAGCTGGCTCAAAACTATTTTCACCCGATCGCTGAACTTGTCGACCAGGAGGACCAGCAATCTGACACTGGAGAACCACAGCCCAGATCCTTAATGGGAGCCGACACTAAAACGCCAAAACATAAAAGCTCTAAAAAAGATGCCCGAATCCAATACGGAGACCATCCTCCAGGCAATATCGGAGTTTCAGGGAGAGGTCAGGGAATCATTAAAATACCTCCGTTCTGAAATTTCCAGTCTGCAGGCCCAAGCGACCAAAGCCGATCAGCAGATTACACTCAATGCCACAAGAAACGACGAGCTGGAGGCCGCAGTTCGAACTATCGTGAGTGAGCATATAGCAATGTCAGCCCGACAAGAAGACACAGAAAACAGGAGCAGACTAAGGAATCTCTGAATTTCTGGCATTCCCGAGGGAGAGGAGGGCAGCGATCCAAGGGCGTTTGCTGATTACTTCCTCCGCTTGTCTCTCTCCTTGGATCCAGACTACCATCTTAATGTGGAATGTGTGCATCATGCCCTAGACCCTAAGCTGACAAGTTCCGAGGCTAGACCGTGCTCTTTTCTAATCTGCCTCCTCAGTTACCAAGTCAAGGAAGCCCTTCTAAATAAAGCATTTGGCAGAAAGGGAGGGTGATGTGGGGACAGTCCAGGCTTCTATTTGACAATGATTATGCTCCATACACACAGAGTCAGCGTAGAGCCTACAACTCTCTATTTCCAGTCCTCAGATCTCAAAAAATCCACTTCAGAACCCCCTACCCTGCTAGACTCTTGGTACACCTGCCTTCTGGGGTACAATCCTATGAAACAGCATTGGAGGCAACAACGGATCTCAAGGCAAGGGGTATACTTCCAGATAAGGTAGTTGAAACAGTTCAACAGCATCAGAAACAGTGGTCTCAGCAAGGAAGAAGAAATACTTCTCAGCCTTCCTCCACAACTTTAGAACTATTAGAACACCTGCAACAGTTTTGCAGTCCCTTGGTATCTACATGAGAGCCTTAGGGGTATGAGTCATTATTTTCTGGGTTGGGATGTGGGTGTTGGAGGTGTCCTTGGGGGCTGGATAGTCTGGGTGTAGTGGGGGGATGCAGGTCTGGTCCTGGGCGGCACTTCTGCTTACACTAGTGGTCTAGGCAACATCCAAAACTCTCCTCTCATGTCAGCATTAGACCCTTGTTGCCATTTAGTCGACTGCAGTCTCTCTGACGGTGGTGGGGACCCCTCTTACTAAGAAGTGTTGCCCCATAAGCTGTCTTGTTCCTCTGTGCTTGCTTGACTTCACTCCCTCGCCCTCCCTCTTGCTATTCTTAGCCTTCGGACATTGGCTGCCGCCCCTCCCTGACTTGAGAATGGCCATCCTCAGACTCCCTCTCTTCAAGTCTACATATGGGCCTAATGCTCTAAACAGATCTCTACGAACTTTTACAACCTTCAACAATCCTCGAGGCTTCTGGACCTAAATAACTCAAAGTGTGTCAGGTTGCAAGGGGGATTCCCTTATCTCCCTCCACCAGAGTTTCCCCATTTATCCTCCTGCATGATAGGGGATGACCCCTGTCCCTGGGATACCACCAGATCCCCCCTTCATATGATATAAGCCCCTGGGATCTAGGGGGGTCATGGGAGGAATAATATTTGTATTTGGGGCTACTATGGGCCATACTTCAGATATTCCAGGGCCCAATAATTCAGAAATCCTTCGTTATCCAAGTAGAGAAAGGTACATCTTAATATTTTGAATTTTGGACCCGTTATTATCCTTTTCTAGAAATTTGGCAGGGAGCTCCTCCCAGGCTGCTTCCATGAAATCTCTATGGTCTCATCGATTCCTTTTCGGATTGAATTCCTTTTCACTCCACTAGGGGCATTAGTCCTGACCCTGGTTCTGTCTCTCCTAGGGTCTAGACTGTGTTCCCCCTATCCCACACCTTTTCTTCATGGAATAAAGGTAGGGACCATCCTGGAGGAGCATCTTTTGTGCATCTCCCATATGGAAGTCGAAATGTCTATAGTTCTAGTTGTAGTGTTGAGGATGGGCATTTGTCCCTCCGTATTGAAGATAAAGTCAAACAAACAAAATAATATAAAGCTTGTTACCATACACCTTGGGAAAATTCTGTCTAAGGATTTAGTTAGTATTTGTATAGTCTAGTCTGTTCTTATAATTGTTTTTCTTATAAGAATTATCTTGTTAAAGTTAGTTTTTGGGTGGGGGGGGTTGTTTAAAAACCACACATACACGAATGCAGAATGGAAACAGTATGCTTTATTGAACCAATTCATATTCTTGCAGAAGACAATAACTCAAGGCGAGAACAGTAACAGTGTCTTGGTATGGTCTGGAGATAATCTTACATCTTCTTCCTGTAGGGGGAGGACCAATAAAAAAATAGTTATTAATACAGTAGCAAAATGAGTGCTATAAATCCAGTGAAAATCACATCCCATAACATAAATGGTTTACATGACCCGATAAAAAGGACAAGACTCATGCAGCATCTATCCAGAAATCCTACGGACTTGATTTTCCTCCAAGAAACCCATCTTTCGGCCTCCGAACATGAAAATCTGGCTTTGGGTGGGAGATACCAGGTGGTGTCCTCGTCACACCCAAGAGGGATAAAGAGAGGTACAGCAGTTTTAATTCCCAGAAACACATCCCTTGAGATCCAACAGACATATATAGATACACAGGGACACTATGTAATCATTGCTGGGCTATTATACGGTAAGCAAGTTACATTGGCCTGTGTATATTTCCCTCCACAGTCAAATTTCCCTATATAGAGAGATATTTTATCCAGATTGCTTAATATTCTGCAGGACCAGTTGATTGTGGGCAGTGATCTGAATATGACCTTAACTCCCCATATCGACTACTCCTCTCCACAAAAACATAGGGCTAACACGACTACCAAACAATTCAAAAACTTAATAAAAGGTTTGGGTTTGGTTGACGTATGGAGGCAGATATTCCCTCTAACCCAGGATTTACTTATTACTTTCTGAGGTTTAAAACACATTCTAGACTAGACTACTTTATAACAACTATTGAACACCTAGCCATAATTCAGGATATAAAAATAGGCACCAAGTTATTATCAGACATCACCCTCTGACACTTACCCTGGATATGGGCAGGGAAAAGAAGAGCTCCCTTTGGAGACTTAATCCTACTGTTTTGTCTGATGGGGAATTACTGAAGATTCTCACCGACAAAATCACTTTATTCTTCACAGAGAACTCCGACCCGGAGATACCAATAGCCATGCAATAGGATGCTATGAAGGCCACCATTCAGGGGAAATCATAGCCTACTCCTCCAGAAAACACAAAGAAAAATAGCAAGGATACCGAAGACTAAGCAACCAATTAGTTAATTATCAACTGCTTTATCGAACAGGTGACACAGAATTACAAAAGTTAATAAATAATACTAAAGTGGAGATACAAAAGATTTTAGACAGTAAGGTCAGACAATCCCTATATTATTTATGGCTTTCCATACAAGAAGGGGGTCCCAGGGGAATCAAAAATTTGACCCGCAAACTAAGGACCCGAAAAGGTTCGTCTATGATTCTAAAACTAAGACACCCAATTTCAAAGATAACACATCATTCTAATAACCACATACAACAGGCTTTTGTAGATTATTACTCAAACTTATATACCCCTTCCCCCCCTTCTTCCCAGGAAAATGTGTCTCACTTCCTAAATAAGGCTAAACTTCCAACTCTCTCACTACTTCAAATTAAAAGTTTAGAGTCACCGATCTCATCGCTGGAGATAGAGGAGTCTATAAAAAAAACTTAAACCAGGCTGCTGCCTTGACCCAGACGGCTTCACTGCCGAATGGTACAAAAAACTAAAAAAAGATTTGATTCCAAAATTGCATTCCTTACTCAATGCAATCTCCTGGGATGGTCTGTCTCCCCATCCTGGGATTACGCAACTATCACTCCAATACTCAAGCCCAATAAGGACCCCTCAGACCTAGGGTCCTACTATCCCATTTCCATTCTTAATGTGGATTACAAAATCTATATGGCAATTTTAGTCTCCAGACTCGAAGTGATAATGTCTCATATTATAGATCCTGATCAATCCGGATTTATCAAAAATAGAAATACCACTGATAGTATCCGAAAAGCCCTGCTACTCCAAGAATATGTGTCTACCAGACAAATCCCATCCATATTTATAAGTCTAGATGCAGGAAAAAGCACTTGATAGAGTCTCCTGGCCCCTTCTATGGGAAACTCTTAGACAGTTTCAATTCCCCACACAATTTATTTTTTGCTTAATTAGCTTATACAAATTCCCAAGAGCCTATATGCGTATTAATGGTTCGATGTCTTCCCCTCTAGCCTTAGGGAGAGGCACTAGACAGGGATGCTCCCTATCCCCATATTTGTTTGCCCTATTTCTCGAACCCTTGGCATCATTCATCCGAAACAACCCTGAAATAGAAGGAACTACCATAGGCCAAGAATACAAAATTAGTATGTTCGTTGATGATGTGCTACTGACCTTGTTGGCTCCTATTCAGTCCATCCCGGTAGTATGGCAAGTTTTATCCCAGTTCAACAAAACATCGGGCTTTAAACTAAACATAAACAAAATGGAGAATTCTAACATTTAATTTTTCTCCTTCACAACAATTTAAAAAATCCTTTCCGCTTAAGTGGCATTCGATTAGAAACAAATATTTGGGCTTTTACCTTCCATCAGATTTAAAAGTTTTAGAAATGAGCAATTATGAACCACTTACAACACAGATCCAGGAGGACTTGGATAAATGGTCCACGACACTTTTCACGCTTCATCATCGAATTTCTATTATACGTATTAATATTCTCCCTCGAATTTTATATTTTCTGCAGACAATTCCCTTTCACCCTTCAAAATATTACTTCAAATCACAGAACAAAATGATACTTAATTTATTATGGGGGAAAAATGTCCCACGAATTAGACTCCAAATTCTAAAACTATCTCTCTCACAGGGGGGACTTAATCTTCCGGATTTTAACTTATATGCTCAGGCCACTTTCTTAAGAACACTGATACTGTGGCTATCAGACTCTTATTCTTCCGCTTGGAAAACCGTTGAATTCCACTTACTGTAAACAACCTTTTTGACATCAAAAGAATCTTATTTTCTTCTCCAGAAAGATCCTTTAACCCTTCAGATTTCACCGGAATAACCTCTCAAGCCTATAGGTTATGGACACGTATTCGAAAGTCGACCCCAGTTCTTGGGGTTTATGAATACTGTAAATTGATATCTCAAGATGAACTATTTGCCCCAATATATATGGACCATACTTTCTCCCAATGGAGATCATTTGGCCTGGCCCACGTCTTTCAATTCCTCTTTAATTAAGGTATCTTTCCATTTGACAAGCTGCTATCCCAATACCCCCTTTCCCAATCAGATAGATTTTGATACTTTCAGATACGAAATGATATACTTCATAATAAACACATTCAACCTACTATGCCCTCTCCGCATTCGGAACTACTAAAGCTTTTTACAGAGGCAATAAAGGGCAATTTAAGTTCTCACATAATAGGATTAATATATAGAGAGTTAAGAAATGGACTCCCTGTAACCACAGCCTCCATTCTCGATGGTTGGAACAGGGATCTTGATATGGATATTACCCCAGAGGGATGGTTCTGCTCTTCTCTGACTGAGATAAAATCAGTTTCTTCCCCCCACTGGCAGGAACTTGCATGGAAATGTAGATCCCGATTTTTCCGATTCCCTGCCTTCCTTACAAAATATCTTCCTGAGGATTATGGGAAGTGTTGGTGGAGCTGTGGTTGCACCAGGGCCACCTTGGGTCGTGTATTTGGCTATGTCCCCTCCTCATGCCATATTGGATTTCTATTCAAAATTAACTCTCTAACCTCTTTTCTGAACAGATAGAACTAACAGCAGAACAACTTTTGATGGGGAATTTTCCAGACCATACCCCCTTATGGGGTTGAACCATATTACCAATCTGCTTAATTGCAGTCAAGAAATCCATAACGAGATGCTGGATGACACGTCACGTTCCAACCATAAAAGATTGGAAATTGATAATGTCTGATATATATAAAACTGAAAACAATAATGCAGAATTACGAGGTAGTGTCCTAGCTCACACATTAAAGTAGCAGAAATGGATACAATATATAGCTCTAACAGATTCTGAAATAGTTTAATAAGGAATATTCATTTGGACATAGTTTAAAGGTGAAATATATCATCCAAGTTAAACAAAAGAGTAAAATAGTTATAGAGATGTAATCTTATCTTCTATCTGCATTATACTGAAACTCATATATATATTTATTGTAACCTTACCATCCCATTGACCATTGTAATGAGACGCCTTCAGATAACTATTTATTTCCTGTTTATGTAATGTATTGAAATATTGTATATACTGCCATGTATGTTGTGGTCAAAACCTGGAATAAAAAGTAATTAAAATAAAAAAGGGGATAAGATGGAACTCTCTAACTGGAGACCTATTACATTATTAAATACAGATTTTAAAATTTTAATGACAATATTAAGAAAAACACTGGTGAAGGTCCTGGAACAGATAGTACACCAAACAGTTTTGTTCAGTTCCAGAAATGAAGATATCAGGGGCCCAATATTCAAAACTTTGCCCAGTGGGCAAACAGATGGCATGAGCTTTGCGTGCTGTTTGCAGACTTGAGCTATATTAAGGCCCAATTAGAGTGGGCAAATTGGAATAGCGCTGCACAAAACAACAACGTACACTCTGGGAAATGAGAAGGGGTGTGTACATGAATACAGGTGCTATGCTATGTTCAGCATGTTAGCACCATGCAAAGTGTGTTTGTGCAACTTTGCATGACACATAATGTGGAGCAAGCATGGCGCAAGTTAGCGATCAGAAAAAGGTAGTCTTAACTCTGGGAAAAACAAGGATGATGGGTGTGGACATAGCAGCGACAGGCAACAGGCAACAGAGCTGTATGCAACAACAGCATCATGGTGCACCTGATGACTGCAGTCATTGGGCAGGAAGAGAGAGCAGAAGGCCACCCTGGGCTACTCCATATGCCAAGGAAGAGATATATGCTGCAAACCAATGGTACTGACCATGAGTTCTAGCATGGTACCCTAGCAGTGCCCATGGCACCTTCATCTGGCATCTGTCCCAGCTCTGCCAGGCAGTTGAGGGTGGCCTAGTACCCAGTGGACACCCTGTCAGTGAATACATGCAGCACCTCCTCAATCCCTCCATAAGGGGTACAACAACACAATACAGCACACACATGCTGCACTGAGGGGAGGGTGGGAGTGAGGGGAAGGTGTACAGGTGTCTGGGATGCACCACATGGTAGGTGGTGCCACATGGCTGGGGTCATCCACACAGTGCACATGTTCCAGTGATGGGAATGCCCCTGATATTATTGGGCCTTTATGATGGTATGTGTCTGGCCCCCCCGGGCACATATTGCACACTTGTTCATGCACTCCATCACACATGGGCAGCCATGTGTGTGGTACTGTGAGAATCCCAGGCCACTGGCACAGTGTATGTAGGTTACAGGACAGTATGACAGTGTTGTCCACTGTTAGTACACACCTGTCAGCTGGGCCTGTCTAAGTGTGGATAGCAGTATTCAGTGTTACCTGACACACAGTATGCATTGATGTGTCCCTCACAATACCAGCTACATATGATACTGTAACGTATGATACACACTGTAGTAGGATCATCAATACATCTATGACATGAAGCACAACCACCCGTGCCTGTGGCACTTGCCACCTGGGGCACAATAGTCTGTGCTTCTGTGTACAAATCCAGTCTACTGCTACCGACTTGTAGTTCCAGTCTGACATACAGGTGGTGCTGTGTGCACCCTGAAATAGCCCAGGCAATCAACACATGGAAATGCATGCACATCAGGTCATAATGACATGCTAATGTGGCTGTTTTCTCTCAGAATGCTTAAGTAGGCTCATTTGCATATAGGTTTTGAATATGACAAACTTTTGCCCTGGGCAAATGTGTTTACCCTGGGCAAATGTGTTTGAGCCTTAGTGCGGCTCTACAGTATTTTGCCTTCACTGTTGTTTGCAGTTGTTCTGCATCATTTCTTTGCTGGTGCCCACAGTGGCCACATGGTTTACCTGTGCCTGACTCCACCTCTGTGTTTACTGGGCTGCTGCTGCTGTTTGCACTGCCCAGGTGCTATATTCTTTGTTGGGTTGTCTTTTTTTTTAAATTGTTCTTTATACTACCCTGTCTCGCACACAGTCTCCATTCCTTCAGGAGACACATAGTGTGGTATCCCAGCACACAGGGCCGACCTGACTCCCGGTCAGTCCCCACAGAGCCTTGGCTATGTCCCCCAGGTGGGTATAGGGCAGGGCAAAACACCCCGATGCTGCATCATTTCATCGGACCCTATTCTGGGCAATCAGGCAAGTGCATGGGCTATCAGGGTCTCCGCCATGGTGCTCCGTCATCTAGGAGACCATGTGCTGTTTTTCCCTTATTCAGGGGTGGCTCAATCCAATGTCATGGCATTACCATTGACGTTGCCACTCCCCATCCCCCCTATGTCTCACCCCAGAGCTGATTGGTCCCCAGACCTCCGCCTGTGGCCAATTACATCCCTGAGGTGCCGACGTGCCGACATGCCCCCTAGCCTCCACCAGGAGTCAACCCACATTGGAATGAATCCCATCCCTCCCCCTGGAGATGGTGAGCTGTCATCTGACACTCAAGCCTATCCCCCCAGCCAACCCCTGGTGGCCTGAGTCCGCTAGTGAACATGGGTCACTGGCATGGTGCGAGGTGTAGCATCCAGCGCCTCAACCCTCGGTGCCACCGGGCTGGCTTGTTGGGTTGTCTTTGCACTGCACTCACAGCCATGTTTGCCCACTATATTCAGCAGTGTTTGCCTCTGGTCTATTCCTTTGACTATTGTGTGTTATTGGCTGTGGGCTAAATTTGCCCACTGGGCAGTTCAAATTTTGGCCCCAGACAAAGTTTTGAATATTAGGCCTCAGATGCTTTAATGCTAATCAAAGAGGTGATAGACAAAGGAAAACAAGGAGTAACAGAATGATTAATAATAAGCTTTGATCAATCCGAAGCATTTGACCGAGTGTCACATGATTTTTTATGTTTATGTCTGAAGAACTATGGTTTTCCCACATAGTATATTCAATGGGCAAAATTATGTTATAATTCAGCTTGCATTTTACCATATGAGAATAGGTGGGTTGGGAATAGATGCTACTTCAAAAAAAGTACCCTCAGCCCACTACTGTACATTTTAACAATAGACCCTCTGATAAGAATAATATAGCAGTCCCCCAGAATTCAAGGAATCTGCTATAAGGCTGTATCAGAAGCAAAAACAATGGCATATGCGGGCAATTTATGTCTTTTAGTAAAAAAACTGCCAAGCTGGGGAACTGGTCTGTGATTTGATAAAAACCCTTTGTGCTTTGACAGTAACAGTGATAAATTTACAAAAAACCATTGTGTAGAAATAAAAAAATTGGATCTGATAACCAGATGGTAGCAGGTCAGCAAGCAGAAATGCAGCCCTTTAAAATTTGGGGAGTATTCTTTGGTCCAGGAGATATGGCCACTTACAATTGGGAGAAACGGATAAATAAAGGAAAGCAAAGGGTAGCATTATGGAACTCATGGCATATGAGCAAGAAAAAACACATTTATATGATTAACACACTTGCTCCCTATGTTTTTTTAAGTTACTCTATATTTACCCTCTTCTAAAAAAAAAAATAGAAACATCCTTATATAGTTGTTTCTTTCAGTGTGTATGGGGGAGTCATTTAAACCCTATAAAAAGAGGCATAGCCTGCCTAGACATGAAAACAGTGGACTGGGAATTATAAGCCCAGTAGTTTTCTTTTATAGCAATTTTTTCTATGCAAATGTGATATCAGTGTTAAGTCATGCAAATGCAGAGTGGATAAAATGGATGAGACTCACAGTATCAGAGGTTGTGCAGGAATGGACAACAGGGGATTTTGTACAATAAAATAATGTAAACAAAGACTAAACCTAGTTGATAACATGCAAAAAAATGGGGCATTATGACCAACCAAATCAAATCAGTGTCCAGAAAGTAGTTATACGAAGTAATCATATAGAACCATTTTTGTGAACCTTCACATTTTTCTGTTTTCTCAAATTTAGAACAAAATATGATTGGATCCATGCTTATGGGCACAAGAATTCCGAATAAAATGTAGGATACTATCTGGCTATGTGTACACAGGAAGCTGAATGTAAACCGGAATCAAAAACATAAAGAACTAAAGTTCAAACGACAGGAAGTCTTGCTGTATTCTGACAAATGCAGTTAGCCCCAGCCTTTAAACTGCCCCGGAGAACAAAGGGTTAACTTTCTATGCAGAGCATAGAATGCTGAGCTTGAGCTCGGTTGATGTCTCTGTCTGGAGCCCTTTGAAATCCAACCATCAGATTCTTTACTCCGCCTCACTGAACAGTCGCTCCGGAGATTTCTCCTGCAGCTCGGTTCGAAAGTCAGTTGAAGTGTCGGTTTACCGTTGGTTTTTAACCGAAAATTATTTTCCGCATAGTCGGTTCAGTCTCTGTCTGTGGTACCGTGAGTGCTAGATTGGTTTTGTACAGTTTTTTCTGTGTGGAACTTGTAAAAGTGTGGATTGGTTTGGCTGAACTGATCAGTTGTTAAATCTTGTATCTTACTTTAGTGTGTGGTTACCGGTCCTTATCGGTTCTAAAAAAAAACGTGTTTGGTACGTTTTTTTCCAAGACCCGTAACACGGTTAGGAACCGATAAGGGAGTCTTGCCTGGAGGTTGCCAAAAAAGAGGTAAGTTGGTTAGGTTAGCCATGTCTAAGAAACCCAAGAAAAAAACTGGGCCCACTGGGTTTCGACACTGCAGTGAGTGTGGGGAGGTCTTTGCTAAGGCTGATCCCTACACCACCTGTATTTATTGTCTAGGGTTTGACCACCTTGATTCAGACTGCCAAATTTGTAAAAATGTTCCCAAATCTACCCTTGAGAAGAGATTAGGTAGACTGAGGGAAAAGGAGGCCGAGAAGTCCGCTGACCGGGATGGTCAGCGCGGTTCGGTTCTGACCCAACCAGTAGGAGTGCCCTCTGACCAGGGAAATACTTCTTTGGGCAAAAGGAGAGCTGATCCCAAGGGTTCTGTTCCGACAAAAAGAAAACACTAAGAAAAATCATCCAGTTCAGATC
This sequence comes from Neoceratodus forsteri, assembly GCA_016271365.2. Taxonomy (NCBI): domain Eukaryota; kingdom Metazoa; phylum Chordata; order Ceratodontiformes; family Ceratodontidae; genus Neoceratodus; species Neoceratodus forsteri. Next base: position 1,597,932,920 of record CM057450.1, read on the forward strand.
CAGAAGCCCATGTTCTGACCGCTGAGGAAATAGCCAGAGCGATTAGGATTGTGGAATCGCTTTGCCCAGTTCCGACCGATCCGGCACCTTTTGGCAGGGGCTCAGTTCGGTCGGTTCCCCCGGTTCACGATTATACCCCTGAAGAATTTTATGAACTGGAGATTGAGGAGGAGGGGGAGTTTGAGGATGACGATGGTGATGGTGATGGTGAAAGTCTGGATGTGCCTGTTGAACCGGACATCTCCCCGGACAGACCTTCAGGTGTACCCCCTTCTAGGCTTTCTGAGTCCCTTTCCCACTTTATGTTCTACAGAAAGGTGTCTGAGACCCTCCAGCTTCCTATGGGGGAGGCAATGGAGGATCAAGAGGAGCCTAATTTTGTGGAAATGATGGACATCCCAGAGTCCAGGAGACTGTCTATTCCCCTTCACAAATCTTTTGGGACACAAAAAATCTTGAAGCCTCCCAATTCTAGACCTCCTGTTGATAGAAGAATGGACAAGAGGTATACACTTTCAGGCTCAGATACAGAGTTTTTATATTAGCAATGCAGCCATGTTGGGGTAGTGCAGGCTGCTGCCTGTGATAAGGCAAACATTCCCTTGACTTCACATACCCCAGACATAGACTCCAGGAAGATTGATGCCATGGCAAAAAAAACAGTACAAGGCATCTTCCTTGGGACTCAGGCAGGCAAATTATATGGCCTATACAGCCAGGTACCAGAAGTCCAGGTGGGACACTGTACTGGCACTGGCTAAACAGGCCTTCCACCAGCTAGCCAAGGAGCTGGAGGAGGTGGCTGCAGATGGGATTGAGGCATCAAAAGACCAGTTTCATGCTGCTGTAGACTCCAGTGATGTATCATCATGAGTCATGGCTACATCTGTAGCTCTTCAGAGAATGGCTTGGCTCAGATGTACTAGCCTCTCACAGGATACCCAGGCTAAGGCCATGGATTTTTCTGTAGTTGGTAATTCTCTGTTTGGGGATCAGGCATAGAATTAGGTTAAGAAAATGGATAAGTACAGGACCACTTACAGGAGTGCTCAGGCCAAAGAAAGGCAGGCAACTCCTCAAAGGCAGCAGTCTTGGGGCAGGGGCAGGCCTTTCATAGGCCCTTTTACCAAGCACAGGCCTCTGCTCCCTTTTCACAGAGGGGGTTCTTCAGAGGGAGAGGCAGAAGGGGGATGAGCCGGGCTGCATCCACTCCTCAGCCTAAGGCCCCTGCCAAGCAGACACTCTGATGGGCCTGCCCGGGTCGACACTCCTATTCCAGTAGGGGGCAGGCTGGCTTACTTCATCCAGGACTTGAAGTCTATTACCTCAGACAAGTGGGTCCTGGAAGTAGTAAGCCAGGGACTGGTTCTCAGCTTCAAAAAATTTCCAAAGATGAGAGCCAGATCTTTTCCACCTGCAGGTCTCTCAGAAACCCTTGCCCTAGAGGCAGAGGTTTCATCTCTTCTGGCTTTAAGAGCCATAGAGAGAGTGTCTATCCTACACTGGGGCAAAGGTCTGTACTTCAGGTACTTCCTTACCCCCAAAAAGACAGGGGAGTGGCGACCCATCCTAGACCTAAGATACCTAAACAAACATCTTTTAAAACCAAGGTTCAAGATGGTAACTCTGGGAATAATTCTTCCCTCTATAAGGTCAGGGGACTGGCTAGCCTTCCTGGACCTCAAAGATGCCTATTTTCACATTCCCATCAGGTGCTCCCACAGAAAGTACCTCAGGTTCAAGTTGCCCTCATGCCACTATCAGTTCAGAGCAATGCCCTTTGGTCTAACATCAGCCCTAAGGGTTTTCACAAAGTGCCTGGCAGTAGTAGTTGCCTTTCTAAGGAGGCAAAAGATTTCCATTTTTCCATATCTGGACGATTGGCTAATAGTGGGCCAATCTCCAGACCAAGTCAAGTCAGACCTGCAAGTGACCCAGCAAGTGCTCACTTCTCTAAGATTTCTTCTCAGTCTTCCCAAGTCAGTTCTTGAGCCAGTCCAGCTTCTTACCTTTATAGGGGCAGAACTGGATATGGTCAGAGCAAGAGCCTTTCTTCCCTGGAAAGGGCAAGAGCTCTTATAGAACTAGCTTCTTCCTTCAGCCTTCAGGTGTCTTGACCAGCAAGGCATTCCCTCCAGCTCTTGGGCCACATGGCAGCTTCTACAGCAGTTGTCCAAGGGGCAAGATTTCAGATGAGGGACATTCAGTTCCATCTGAGTGCCTTTTGGTCCCAGAAGGACTCCCTTACCAAACTGATTCCAGAGACCCGGACCTTGATCCAAGCCCTTCAATGGTGGCAGGATCAGGACAATTTAAGGCAAGGGGTCCCATTTGCCACAGTCTCATTCAGTGGTCCTTACCACAGATGCTTCCCTTCTAGGCTGGGGAGCTCATCTGGGGGCCCTCACTGCCCAGGGACTGTGGTCCCCTCAGGAGTCCCTTCTCCATATCAATCTCCTAGAGCTCAGGGCAGTTTTTCTGGCCCTGCAAGCTTTCTCTCAGTCAGTGCAGAACAAGGTGGTTCAAGTCAGAACAGACAACACCACCACCATGTGGTACATCAACAAGCAGGGAGGCACTCGGTGTATGGCCTTGTGCACAGAAGCCATGAAGTTGTGGTCCCTGGCTTATTCCCTGAAAACCTCTCTGATAGCAGTTCACCTTCCAGGGAAGGACAATGCGCTAGCAGATGCACTGAGCAGGATCTCACAGGGCCATCACGAATGGTCCCTGGACCCTCTGGTATTGAATGTGATTTTTTCAAGGTAGGGCACTCCAGAGATAGAGCTTTTTGCAGCCTCAGACAATCACCAACTTCCTCTCTTTTGTTGCAGACCCCCAGTATTGGGCTCAGTCCCCCTGGATGCTCTGATTCTGAACTGGGAAGGGAACTTTCTGTGTGCCTTCCCTCCCTTCCCTCTTCTGTTCAAAGTTTTAGTCAAGATAAGGTCACAACCTTGCAAAGTGACTCTGATTGTTCCAGACTGGGCCAGACAGCCTTGGTACCCCCTGTTGCTGTCCCTAGCTGTCCATCTTCCCCTGTCTCTTCCAAGAAATTACAACCTGTTATCTTCCTCTCAGGGGAGGATTTGGTACCCCAATCTTCAGTCTCTCAATCTCAAGGCATGGCTCTTGAAGAGTTAGAGTTTGCAGATTTGCATCTGTCTCAGGGGGTACTGGATATTCTCAAAGCTTCTCAAAAGCCCTCCACCAGAAAGACTTATAACTCCAAATGGAAGAGATTCAGCATTTGGTGTTCCAAGAAGCATATTTCCCCAGATACTGCTGAATTGCCTACAGTTCTGGATTATATGGTCCATCTCAATGGCCTAGGCCTCAGACCAGCTACTTTCAATGTTCACTTGTCAGCTGTTTCTGCTTTTCTGTCAGTGGGGAAGTCTTCCTCACTATCTTCTCATCCTGTGTTCTGTAAATTTTTTAAAGGATTGCTTCATTCCAATCCTCCCTTTACAGACCCTGCCCCTGCCTGGGATTTAAATGTTTGCATTGCTCAACTTATGCAACCTCTCTTTGAACCTATGTCCTCAGCAGAGCTTAAGTACTTGACTTGGAAAACTGTGTTTTTAGTGGCCATTACCTCTGCCAGAAACATCAGTGAATTGCAGGCCCTGTCAGTGGAACCTGATTTTGTCTCCTTTCACAGGGATAAAGTGATCCTTAGAACCAATAGAAGGTTCTTGCCCAAAGTGGTTTCAGATTTCCATTTGAATCAGTTGGTGTCTCTCCCAGTTTTCTTCACTGATCATTCTTCCTCAGGGGAGAGGAGACTACACAGTTTAATGTTAAAAGGGTCCTTAGCTACTACATAAAGCGTACCAAGGGTCACAGGTTTGATTCCCTCCAGTTGTTCCTCACTTATGGGGAAGTGGGAAAGGGCAAACCTGCTACCAAGAGAACTATTGCCAGGTGGATTGTGTCTTGTATACAGTTCTGCTATGAGAAACTGGGAAAGGCTCCACCCGCAGGCCTGAGGGCTCACTCAACAAGAGGTACAGCTGCTTCCTTGACTGCTGCCAGGGACATCCCTCTCTTAGAAATTTGTCAAGCAGCCACCTGGAAAACAGTTCATACCTTTACCAAGCATTACTCCCTGGATATCCAGGCTAGGAGTGATGCTCGATTTGGCACTGCAGTACTTCAGAGCCTATTCCCAAAGTAGGTTCTGTCTCTCCTCCATGGAGGTACTGCTTGGTAGTCTGCATTTGTCAGAATACAGCAAGACTTCATGTTGTTTGAAGAAAAAATTACTCACCTTAGTAATTATGTTTCTTCTGTTAGAGTCTTGCTGTATTCTGACCTCCCCCCGCCTCCCCTCTCAGAACCTGATTTTGGGAAGTGGGTGGGCAGGCGCAGTGTTGCACCTCAGGGGTGCTCCTTTTACACCCTCTTCTTGTTGTTTGGGTGTTGTTTTATTATTATTCTTATTTGGATTGGTTTTTGGATTTTGGGTTTCCTGACTTGAGTCTTCCTTTGGGAATCCCAAACTTTTGTTGCCAGTTGACTAGTAAAATTTTACAATTTCCACATAGGATAGTTAGTGAGTTTTTGCTTGTAAGAATCTGACAGTTGGATTTCAAAGGGCTCCAGACAGAGACATCAACCCTGCTCGAGCTCAGCATTCTATGCTCTGCATAGAAGGTCAACCCTTTGTTCTCCAGGGCAGTTTAAAGGCTGGGGCTAACTGCATTTGTCAGAATACAGCAAGACTCCAATAGAAGAAACATAATTATTAAGGTGAGTAATTTTTTTCATACTGTCCATGACCAACATGTATAACAGTGATAGAAACAATGAATCATCTATATATATAATGCCCTTACATTATATAGTTTTAGGATATACTCTTCAGGAGATGGAATTCAAAAATAACCCCTAAAATACTTTTCTTAGGCATTTTTCCCCAGACCTGGAACTTATGGAATAGTAACACCATGAGACTTGTATTAGCATGTTTCAAGTTATGGGTTTGATAGATCAGATGTAAGTTGGTATTGCAACAGCAACAAACAACTCAAAGAATTAATGCATTTAATTTTACAAGAAATAACACAAATTCAAGAAACTGAACAAAGTATAGTTGGATATCAAATATTTACTGATAGATGGGAAACTTTTATTTGGATAAAATGAAGAAAAAAACATTTTTTTATTTATGAAAATAACTGTTGTATTTTTTTTTTATATGATGAACTGGATTAAATGAATTTCCATTGTTTTCTTTTTTTGATTTCCTATTTATCTCATTGCAATGGAAAGTAATATGCTTTTTGACGCTTTATGATTTCCATTATTTGTTTGTTATTTATCAAGATGTTTCAATAAAAAAAAATGCCCCTACTATTGCAAAAAGTGCCTTGTGTTCTTTTATTTCCACCTGGACACCCACCAAGATAGCATCAGAGACAGGGAGAAGGGACCCCCATTTAATGTATCATCCAAAGGACAGCACATTCAGACAGTACAACACCCCCTTCCCCAGTACTGCACTTACAGCAGGTATCAGCATTTATGAAATGAGCTCAATCCCAGAGCTGGCTGAGAACCCACAACCTTCTGGCACAGCGGTGGATGTGCTACCGACTGAGCCATGCTGTCACAAATATTACTCTCTTGACAATTCAAGGTTACAGTCTAAGAAAACAACAATGTTATGTGTGAAGCTCTTCATTTCCCAATCATGACAATTTCACTGTTATAATTTGTGTTATTAATTTGTTAACGTTAACCAACGCACTATCTATGCCCAACAACTATATAGCAAATATAAGCTAGTAAACATTTGGGTTTGGCCAGTGCTTGTTTTATTTGAGTAGAAAAGTCTTAGACTGGGATAGTTTTGTCTTATCTGCTAGAGATGTCTTGATAGGAATCTGAACTTAATTATTTGATTTAATTTGAATCCACAGGGCTGCCAACTCCAGAGATGACTTTTACATTTCCTTTTGTGAGTAAATGTAATGCTGTAGTTCTTTTGTGTATTTTTTATAAATATAAGACTATTGGGTTGGTGATTTCATAGGGATTTGAGATTAGCATCAATGAAATGAAAAACACATTTCTGAAGAATGATTATGAGGCATTTTTGGAGATATGCTTGAACAGAATATCAAAAGGATATCTTTAAATCTTCTCACACATCTACAATTGGTCTTGTGAATTTTAAATTACAGGAGCATCTCATTTGTAGGGGAATAAATCCTGAAGCTTTTATTTTAATTTTATTTATTGAAATGTTTCACCAGGAAAGCACACTGGATAACAAGTCGCTCATTTCCCGGTGCAACCTGAGGGAGAGGAACACAGGGAGAATACATAACAGAAAACAATTACTTTACAGACAGAATCACTTGTGTCCAGAAGTACAAAAGAACAGTAGACAATTACACCATAGCAGTCATATACGTACAGCGAACATGAGTATACAATATAATGAATAATTGACTAATTAAGTGCGTATCAAAAGTACTTAAGTGCAATACCTGTACTGAATTGGAAGGGGGATATTAAGAGCAGGAGGAATTAAGAGAGGGAGAAGGGAGCATCAAGATTGCCGGAAACAGGTACAGTTTGAGGAGAGGAAATTGCGGTGTGCAGAAGAGAGGGAATGAAGGCAAGAGGAGTGCCTAATTTGTTGAGGAAGAGAGTTCCAGATTTTGGGGAAATGATGTGTGAAAGCAGACTGGCCTGCCAGTGTAGAACAATGAGGGACCACAAATGTGTATGAGTCAGTGGATCTTAAGGAGTGAACAGGAGGAGGGGGGTGGAGAGGGAAGAGGACAGGTAATGAGGTAGAGAGCCAAGCCAGTGTTTAGAAATAAATTTAGTGCAATGGAAGAGGTGTCTGTTTGCAAGTGAGGGGAAAGATAGGGAGTGATAGTGGTCACAGTGGTGAGTGCCCACAGGGGAGTTGAGGGGAAAGTGGTAGAAAGAGTTGAAAAGGGGATCCAATCTGGATAAGGTGGATTTAGGAGCAGCACTATAGACTACATCACAGTAGTTAAAAATGGGGAGGATCATCTTTTAGACAATCACACTCCTGGCTGTAAGAGGGATGCAATTATGATTCCTGTATAGGGCGCCAAGCTTGGGGCACAGTTTTTCAGGATGGCATCGATATGACCAGAGAAGTTGAGGTGTTGGTCCAGCCAAACCCCACGGTATCTAAATGAGGAGGTGTCCTCAAGCTGTGTCCCATCCAGGGTGTGGAAAGAGGGCAGAACTGGGAGCCTAGCAAGTCTCTGCCTAGTACTGAAGGTCATGGAGACTATTTTCTTGGCATTTAGAAAGAGCCGATGTGAGGCAAGCCAGTGATGGATCTTGTTGAAGTCAAATTGGAGTATGGCTTCCACATTGGAGGGAGATTGTCCTAAGGTGAACAGAACAGTATCATCAGCGTACATGTGTATGAAGGAGGTGGAGCATGCGGACGGTAAATTGTTAAGGGAAATACAGAAAAGTAAGGGACCCAACACTGAGCCCTGAGGAACTCCAGTGTGGATTCAGCAAGGAAGGGAGCTGGAATCAGCGACTGTAACCGATTGTGTCCTCCCTGTAAGGTAGGCCCTAAACCAGTTAACTGCAGAAGGCAAGAGACCAGCTGAAGAGAGGGAGTGAAGAAGCAGGGTGTGGGAAATGGTATCAAAGGCCTTAGCAAGGTTGACAAAAATGGTGAGGTGATCAAGCCATTGTCCATTCCAGTGAGAATGGAATCAGATTAGTGAGCCTGATTAGGAAGGTAGTGGTGGAGTGGATTTTCAGAAAACCAGATTGGAAAGGAGTATAGAAGTTGGAGTCTGAGAGAAAAGGGGATATTTGGGAGAGAACATGATGTTCCTGAAGTTTTGCAAGGGTGGGGATCAATGAAATGGGGTGATAGTTCCCTTGGGAAGTGGTGTCACCACCTTTGGGGAGGGGAAGAATGACTGCATGTTTCCAGAGCATGGGGACAGTAGCAGACAAGAAGGAGAGGTTTATAATTTCAGATAGAGGGTAGGCAATCACAGGGGCAGAGAGGTAGAGAAGCTTGGAGTCTAATTCATCAGGAGAGCTGCCTTTGGATCAATTTAAGGACAGTAGAGCAGCAAGGATATCATCAGGTGAGACCAGGGAAAAAAAGAAGTGGTAGGACTCAGTAGATTGGCGAGAGTCACAATTATCTCTTTTGGAGAGGTATGCCTGAGGGGCATGGGGGGGGAGGTTAAAAGGGCTGAAGTACAGGACGTGAAGTAGGAGTTGAATTCCTCAGCCACTGGCACGTGATTAGATACAAGGAAGTTGTTTATTTTAATGACGGGGAAGGAGGGTGTGAGGGAGGGGAGAAAAGTCTGCATGCAAAATCTGAAATTGTCAGTTTCGATTTCCACTGAACACACTAGCCTCAAAGAAACCCATATGAAACAGTACAGATAGGAAACCTGTTATATGGGTGATTGAGATTGAGTGACTTACATATGAGTGACTCATTCTCAGCGCCTGTACTGTGAGCTACCCTGAAAGGGTAGCAATGTGCAGTTATAGCACAGATGAAGGGAACAATGGTGACTATAGAGGGGGGCAAATGGAAGAGGAGGGATAATTGTGAAGGTATGTGGGAGGTAGTGTGGTGCGTTGTTGCCGAGCTGGCCATGTGATGTGGTGATGAGGGAGGCTGGCTGCAATGAGAAAGGTCCAGGATTCAGGGCTGGGCTGGGTAGGGGTATAGTTTTTTTGTTTGGAGTGTCTATGGAAGTTTAACTTTTTTATTCTGAGTTTATCCCCCTTCCCGACATCCCCTCTGGAGTTGAAAATCTAAATTAAGGGGAGTTCGGAGGTGAAGCCCCCTGGGAAGGAGGTCGGGGGCATAAATATATTAGTTTATGTTTGCTGTTCCTGTGCTCGCTGGGAGTGTACATCGCTGTTTTTCATTTCGGCAATGTATACTCTCTGTAACAGTGATTGCAGTTTGGCAATCGCCATTATGATATAGAACCATACAGATAAGTATTTCCAGGACAGCAAAGACTAGTGCACTCACACAGGAATGATGCCACAAATTAATAAGTACAAAATCTTCTTTCACACTATATATAGAGGTGTGCAAAGCTGACTAAGATCGCGTCACAGATTAACTAGTGAATTCACCACAATTCACAAAGTTAATGCACCCTGCGAAGTTCCAGTTTGCAGTATAGGGCTAACTTTATGAATGGTGAATTTGGAAACTTCACAGGGAAAGCTGAGTGAGGTTAGGTGAATTTGAGTCCACATGCAAAGTTTGCAATGTACCATAGGACTGGAGGTCACATGATACTGAAATTAGCTGTATGCCATGCCTTCAGTGCAGTCTTATGAAGAAAGAGCTGGAGAGAAGTCTATCCCTGCTTGCCTGAGCCAAAAACCTTTAAAGAGCCACTGATGATATTCGTATCAGTCTGCTAATTTTGCTTCCTTAACCTGTGTTAATGTTAGTTAGAAATGTGGTATTTTATGAATGACTGTCATCTTTAGATACCACAGGTCTGTTATCATTACCTTGATATTCCTGCCATTCTGAAACAACCGTTGGTCTTAAAGGCTGGTGACATCATATGTACAGTAGTACTGTTTCGTATAGCACTACAGAGCGGCAATGGGAGCATTTTCCATTACCATTACTAATGTGTCTCTCTTCTCTGATTTACTCTGTGTATGCTAGCTTGCCAGTTTCCCCCACACATCCATCATTAACCCCCCACAACCCCCCATACCAGCCAAATAGGTAGCCAAAATAAATATTCATCCAGGATGAGAGAAGAGTTGTGCCTCTTATTATTTAGTAAAAAAATCATGCCTTCCTGCAATGCTTCCTGTACCACTCCCCACATACCCTGATTTGGTGTAAAGAAACTCTCAAACAAAGATGCCAATCCCCCTTCCCACAGCCCAACACATCAAACAGCAAGCACCTCATCCCCTCACCCCACTGCTTGAAACATAGAAACATAGAATTTGACGGCAGATAAGGACCGCTTGGCTCACCCAGTCTGCCCATTTCCCTACCTAATGGATAAGCTGCAGATCCTAGTTAACCAGCAGCCTACATCTTTCTACCCCCAACCCCTAGAATTGCCTTATGACTGTCCCATGCATGCTTGAATTCAACCACTGTTTTTGACTCCACAACCTCCTTCGGAAGGCCGTTCCATGCATCCACAACCCTCTCTGTGAAAAAATACTTCCTTACATTACCTCTGAGCCGCCCTTCCTCTATCTTCAAATTGTGCCCCCTTGTTCTTGCACATCTCTCTTTTTGAAAGATGCTACCCTCTTGGACTTTGTTGATTCCCTTGAGGTACTTGAAAGTTCTATCATGTCCCCCCTCTCCCTCCTTTCCTCGAGGCTATACATATTAAGCTCCTTTAGTCTCTCTTCATATGTCTTCCAGTGCAGACCCTGCACCATTTAAGTTGCCCTCCTCTGGATAGTTTCCATCTTGTCTATGTCCTTGCGGAGATTGGGTCTCCAGAACTGCACACAGTACTCCAGATGGGGTCTCACCAGCTGTCTGTACAGAGGGATAACAACTTCCTGTTTTCTACTGGTGATGCCTCTCCCTATGCATCCCAGTATCCCCCCAGCCCTCCTTACTGCCCTCTCACATTGCTTGCCCACCTTTAAGTCATCTGATATGACTACCCCAGGGCTCTTTCCATTTTTGTTGTTGTTAGTATCTCACCCCCCATTGTGTACTCTTCCCCTGGGTTTTTGTTTCCCAGGTGCATTATCTTGCACTCCTTAGCATTGAATCTAAGCTGCCATACATTTGACCATTCCTCTAACCTTGCCAAGTCCCTTCTCATCCTTTCCACCCCACCTTGTGCATCAACTCTGTTGCAGATCTTTGTGGCATCTGCAAAGAGACATACTTTAACTTCCAGTCCCTATGCAATGTTGCTTATAAAGACATTGAAGAGAACCAGTCTTAATACTGAACCCTGTGGTACCCCACTAGTAACCCCCATTTCTTCAGAGTGAACTCCATTTACTGTTACCCTCTGTGTCCTATTCTCCAGCCAATTCTTTACCCAAGCTATCATCTTGGGACCCACTCCCAGGCTGGCTAACTTGTATATTAATCTTTTGTGTGGGACTGAGTCAAATGCCTTGCTAAAGTCTAGGTAGGCCATGTCCACAGCCCCTCCCTGATCTACTACTTTGGTAACCCAGTCAAAGAAATCTATTAGATTCATCTGGCATGACCTTCCCGCTGTGAATCCATGCTGCCTTCATGTAATTACAGTACATAAAGTTGGGTCATAACGGATGAGATGTGACTGAGTGATTTGTTAATTGGTCCCCTAGCGATGGTGCTTGCGCCCGTCGTCAGACTAAGTGAGGTGTAAGAATGAATGCTGACATTATCTGACAATAACACCATTGACCAATCAGGTATAGGATGATGTCAGTATTCATTCAAATATGTGTGGTGACACGAGGATGGCTTGGGGGGGTGGGCTGGAATCTATTGGGTGTTTTGGACCAAGTGCCACTAACTCGGGGAGCTGGAAAGGAGAATAAAAATTGTGACTGTGTGTGCAGAAAATATATTTCATTATGAGTTCACCTGTTATTTTATTTATTTTCTTGTAAGCTACATCTTGCATATGGCAACTGCTGGAGTAGGTTCTGTGCATTATCCTTGTTGTGCTCACTGACATTGTGACAAAGCAGACGTTATCCTCACACATACAAAATATTAATTGCAAAAAACTTCATTAATGCATCAGTTAGGGTTGTTACTAAAGCAACAAAAGCAGGGAAATGTGGTGTTAGGGTTTCCAACCCTAACATCTCACCAGCACCCTGAAGACAGTGACAGGCATTGGGTGTGTGCCTTGGGATCATGAGCGCTAAAGCTCACCCCATTTCATAAGTAAATAAGCTGAGATGGCTACAGTATAGTAGAATGGGGTGAGCATTAGGGCTGATGACCAAAAGGCATACCTCTGACTCCTGTTAGTGTCTGAAGGGTTGGGGTGGGGTGATAGGATTGGAAACCCTAATTCCACATTCCCCTACATGTGATGCATTAACAAATATTTTTGCAATGCATTTCCTTACTTTTCAGATAGTATAATCATGTTCTTATTTGTCTGTGGTGGCCATGCACTCCCATCTGTCCATAGATACAGATAACAGTGATCAAATTTTCAGCATAGCCATCTTATTACCCCACCTCATGTACCCTGGTACAGAAAATTTTCAAATCCATTCCAAAACATAATTCTGCAAAACTGCAATGCCGTTTTGTGCCACAGGTTGGAAAACACATTTTGGGTAGGATCTGAAAAATGACAGCTGTGACATGGATGAGGTCGCACAATAAGAAGGCTATCTTGAAAATCTAGGGTCAAAATATTTAACATTTCTGAAGTTTCAAGTGGGTGTACCGAAATTGCAAGGAATGGTCATAACTTTGGCATTTTTATATTTTGACACAACATTTTGAACATAGTTTTCTTATGACCCCACCTCATAAACCCCGTAGCTCAAAATTTCAAATCCATGCTAAAACACCATTGTGCGTCACAGATGCAAAAACAAGTTTTGGGCAGGATGCAAAAAATGGCAGCTGTACTGTTCATGAGATCATGTGAAAAAATAACTACTGTATGTTGAAAATTTGGAGTCAAAATACTAAAAATTACCAAAATAATTTGCGTGTGTAAAAACATTTCAATGAATGCTCATAACTCAGTCATTTTTATGAACTTTTTCACTAAATTCTCAACATGGGCATTTTAGGGTCCTACCTCATGAACACTGGCACTGTCATTTCATTAATCAATCCTGTAAGGTGATTTCATGCAGCGGCCTTGAAATCAACTTCTGGGCCTGATTAACAAAGCAACAGTGACAGTGTTCATGAGGTGGGATCCCCAAAAGCCCATGTTTAAAATTTTTGAAAAAATAACTAAAAAATGGCAAAGTTATGAACAAAATTTGAAAACACCATTGAAATACATTATATGGCACTTATCTTGATTCCTCAGTTTGTGGTTCGGCTTTGAAGAGTGCAGACTTGTCCTGTTCCACAGAAGATGACAGCAGATGACCTCTGGAGGTAAGGGGTGGGTGCTCAGTGGGAGGTTGGGATGGGGGAGGGGCATCAGGGATCATACAGGATCATTTTCTTTGTTTCAGGTTGTAAAAAAAAGTAAAATATGTCAGACAGTTGTCTTTTTTTAGGTAAGAAAAAAATATCTATAGAAATCCAGAACATAAAAAGTATTTGGGGACACTGGGAGTTGGCTCCCCAGTGTCCCACACTGCTGGAGGGCGTAACAATTAAAATATGAAAAGTATTTGGAGACACTGGGAGTGGGCTCCTCTGTGTCCCACACTGTTGAGGGTGGGACTTGTGAATGCTGACACAGGGATTTGGCCCCTCCTGTGTTGGCAATTATGATTAAAACAATGGGCAGGGGGTGGGAAGGGGCATCTGATACCGGGAGGGTGCATCCTGGTGTCGAATTATATAAAGGTAAAAAGGAGGATGGCAGCCAGATGGTGGGCGCATTCCACTGGACACTCTCTCTACACACCACACCATGAGGCATACAGAAAAAGAGAGAGAGAGAGTGAGAGAGAGAGAGAGAGAAAGAGGACAGAACAGACACCTTGGCATGGATATTAAATGCTATACAGGGAAGATGAGTTGTAGCAAAAGGAAATGTTTTCCACAGAGGATTTCTTTTTAAATGGTAAACACAAACACTTGCGTTTAACTAATTGGGGGCCGAGGAATCTGATTTTGTGGTCAGTTTGGCAGAAATATGTTTCTTTTATCAGCAGAGGTTTTATTAATTTTTAATTTTTATTTTATTTTAAAAGATTTCAGATAACACCTTTGAGCCACTGGCTCAGTACAAAGGTTCCATGGTTCCATGGTTCCACATCATAGAACAAGGACAAGTAGACAAATTGTTTAACAAATGTGTTACAAAATAAATGGTAAAGAGAAATAAATGGGAGCAGCCCAAAGATTTTGTGTAGGATTATAGAGCAAGAAAATTATACTACAAGACTGTGCACTAGGCATTGTACAATGTATGCCTGGGGAAATAACAAGAGGATTTCAAGTAGAGACTGTCAATAACAGGTGTAGAAAGCAACAGCAGTTAATAAGTTATATTGGTAGTGGAGGGTGGAGGAAAGCAGCTCAAAAAGCATTGCCAGGGGGAAAGGTGAGAGTAGGGGTGGGAGGGAAAGTGGGAGGGGCTGAGGTGTGGGATGGGTGGTAGATGGTGAGATAGTGAATGGGGAAAAGGGTAGGGGTGACTGAATGTAGGATGTGTTGCATAATGAGGGAAAGTGGGAGAGCGCAGGGTAGGGGAAGATGAAAGGAGAGAAAGGGGTAGGGGGAGCAGGGTGTAGGATGTGTGGCAGATTGAGAGATAATGAGATGGAGCAGGGTATGAGGAAAGCTGGGGGTATGGAGAGGAAATGGTGGTAAGTTAAGAGGGGAAGGCGGTGAGCATGGAAAGGAGTGCTGAGGATAGAGGAGGGGAGGGGAGAGGGCAGAGGTGAGGGGCTACCTGAGGGAGAAGGAGAGACGAAGGGGCTGAGATTAACAATGAGCAAGGGACAAGGATGGGTGAGGACAGACCGCGTGGAGGAAGGAAGAGGAGTTGATGGGGTGGTGGGTTAGGTTGGGAGAAGAACTGGGGGGGGAGCTTGACCAGGAACAGGTTATGTGTAGCAATTACTGGAGGCACTAGCCACAAGATGCTGGTGAAGTTTGCACTTAAAAGCACCAAGCATGCTAACGTAAATTGCAGCAGTATGTTCGCAAAACAAGGGGCGGAGGTTGTGCCGCAGCACTGAATCATTTTGCCGCAATTTGTAGCAGAATCCCCCCCTTGTTTCATGAAACTAGTGCCACAGTTTGTGGCAGTACAAACTCCTTGGATAAAACAGACCTATTTCTGGCCATGTTTTTGAAAAACTGACTACAGAATCCGATTCTTTGAGCCCTGATTAGGTAAACACAACTGTTGGTGTTTACCAACTACAAATATTTTTTGAGATATTTACATTTTTTTGCCTTGCTAATTGGAAAGGCTATGCCTGGAGTTCAATGGCCAAGCAGCCAGCCAATCTCACTTCCTGAGCTATATAAGCAGTTCCTCTCAGCCTCATTGTGAAGCACTTTTTCTTTGCAGCCGAAGGCTCTGTCCGTCTGTCCTCTGAGCTGGTTGGGGCCTGCAGGGCTGGCTGAGCCCCCCTTCCCGCTGCTCCTGCTTGTCTTTGATGGATTTCTGTGTTTATTTTCCTGCTTTTGGTTTGTATTTTGCCTTTGGCTATGCGTGTGTTTCTTTTTCTTTGTTTCCTGTTTTTTGTGTTTGTGTCTCTTTGGTTGTTTTTTTTGGGAGGGGACTTTGTTTCTAAACTCCTAGCATATTGTTCCAAAGCTGCTACTGCTTTTACTCACAACTCTCAAACTACTGCAATGCAGCTGCAATCATTATTTGTGTGTTTCAGCTCAACCATAGCTGCTCCATGTTGCATACTCAATTGATTTCACCTGACTCAGGCTTGCACTGAACCTAGCTATGCAGCTCAATCATGCTGTCTCATGCTACTTGCCTCATTATAGCAGCTTCATTGCACTACCTGGGTATGCCTGCTTTCAGAGCATTGTGTCTCCTTATTTATGTTTATTGCAGTTACAACTCAGTGTACTCCATACAGATGTTGCTTTTATGTTTATTCACCCTGTTCTACTCTGAGGTCAGCCAAAAAGCTCCTGTTGAAGCTGTTAACCTAGCTTTAATATCTGCATGTGGTTCTTGGCCCTTCCATTACTTTCTTGTTTGTCCAATGGTGGGGACTGGGAAGTGTTTGGGGAGTCATGGCTCCATGTGGCTAATTATTCCTGTTCTAAATCCTGCCTTCGCCACTGAAAATCCTCAGAGTATTTGTCGCCTTGATCTGGCTTTTAACTGCCCTGCTGGCTTGCCCCACTATTCAGTGCTGTTTCTTTGCTACTACATTATGCAGACCTACGTACAGGTCCACTTATTACTACTCTGTTTACTGACCTACATACAGGTCCACGCTTGTTTACACAATCAATTGCTCATGCCTATTGCATCCTCTCGACTTCAGCCTCTGGGATGTCTGCTGCACTCAATCTGATTTCGACTTTGCAAGGTTTCAATGCTCACTGCTCATTATGATCAGCACACCAGTGCTTAATCAGCTCAACAGCTTCTCAGCTCAAGTCTAATTCTGGGGCATGTCAGCCATTCTATTCTGGTTCAGGGTTCCTGCAGCTGATGGTCTTGCTCTGCATTTAGTCCACATCTTGAGTGTATCCAGCTTGGGGCAGGATCCTTCTCACCTCGCCCATAGCTGGGAATGTCCTCGCCCTGGGCTTGGCTTTAGCTGCCTGCTATGCAACAGCAGCTCCTGGTGTAGAATTTAAGACTAGCGGTGAAGGGTGGTTATGACAATCTCCTTTGGCTCTAGTGTTCCACTATAATGGTTGTCCATTGGCTTTAATGGTTTCCCTAGCAAGGCACCTTCACTGCATTCTCCCTACGACTGCCTCTGGTTCACCTGGTTTAAGTTTAGGGAAGGTAGGCCAGGTGAGTGCCTCAGCAGTCGTTGCTGTCCTCCTCCACCTTGGTTGCACGTATTGTCGCAGAGTTTTCTTGCAACCTTCCACGGCGTTCCCGCTAGATGGTTTGAGTGAGAGCCTTCCTCCAAACTGGAATATTTTCCACCTCCCTTTAATTGGGTTTTCCAAACTGCAGCCGCTGAGCTGTCACTAAATAAACTATCCCAAGCCTTGCGGGAAGGCGACCTAGGCCTTGGATCCCCAGAGATTTCCTCCTCATAGGGTTTTTTTCTCTCCTTCATTGTCTCAGGTCATACCTGTTAGTTAGAATAGCAGTTAGTTTCTTTAGGTAGGTTCCGCTGTTGGATGGAAGTGGAGGATGTCCTGCTATTCTCTCTCTCTCCCCTTAGAGGATCCCCTCATTCTCAGTGCAAACCATCAGTATCATGCTGCGCATACCTGGGCATTTCATTACGTTATCAAACTGAGCATCTCATTACATTATCAAACTGCCTATGCTTCTCTACTACTACGTTACAGTTACTGTTTCTACATCACAGTTACTGTTTGCTCATAAGCTTCGTGTCACCTCTTTCTTTAGGGTATAATTGTACTACATTTCTTTTGGGGATTCTTAAGGTACCTTTAGTCATGGGAATCATTCCTTGGCACCTTTAGTGGTGGAACCCTCTCAGAGGGTTTCTTGCCTTTTGTAGCCCTACAAGGTGGTAATTCCTCTGGAATAGAGAGTGCCAATGGCCAAAACCAAACTAACACAGTTGCACAAGCATAACACTATACTGGCTGCACAGGACATTGAATTTGAAAGGCTATGCCTGGAGTTCAATGGCCAAGTAGCCAGCCACTCCCAATTACTGAGCTATATAAGCAGTTCCTCTCAGCCTCATTGTGAAGTACTTTTTCTTTGATCCGCCATCCTCCCCTCCTCCTCCAGCAGCAACACTTCTCTCCTCAGGGGGATTCCTAAGGTACCTTTAGCCATGGGAATTGTCCCATGGCAACTCAAAGGGTGGAACCCTCTCCGAGGGTTCCTTGCCTTTCATACCCCATACAGAGTGGTAGTTCCTCTGGAATAGAGAGTGCGAACAGCCAAAACCAAACTAATACAGTTGCACAAGCATAACACTATACTGGCTACACAGGACATTGAACTGAAAATAAGATGATGGAATCTTGACAATACATTACGCATTTGTGACACCAAATACCACTTTCACTGCAACAAATTAGTTGATTCACATAGCACATCTAATTTTTCCTATAGAAAATAATGGGAAAATTGAAATTTTAATAACGTTTGAATGGATTAATATTTTTTTCACCAAACCTCCAAAAGGCACATCTGTGACCCAAGTCCTATATACCCTAAAGAATTCAGACCAAACCCCAAGCCCTTTCTGAAAAACAGCATGATAAAGAATTTACATAAAACGGTAGTTTACACAATTTTTGACATCCCATATCTCTGCACCTGCACATCTGACCAAAACAAAACTTGCCAAATCATGATATCTTTGGTCCCCTATATTGTATGCAAATTTATATGCAAAATGGTGAAATGGTTGCAAAGTTATTAAAGTGCACAATTTTGGGTTTAACATAGAAGTGACCATTGAACCCTAACTATAGTGGCACTACCGTGCCTCTATAATATGTAAAATATATGCACTACAACGCTGTCAAAATAACATAATACAGTAATCTAATAGAGTCACTCCTATAACAGAACTAGCAGGTTCAAGTATCTTGTCACATGCAATGGTTATATGTTATTATGTTGTTATTATTACTATGTAATTGTTATGTACGTTCACTCAACCTGTGATGTCTTAACCCTGTTGGCAATTGTTTTGCCCCAGGTCCATCTTGTAAATGAGCTTGTCTCAATGATGTTCCGCCTGGCAAAATAAAGATTTTGATTGATTGATTTTATTGAGCAGTAAACAGCAGTACAAAGCCGGTGGCAACTGTGAAAAGAAAAAAAAAGAACAGTACATGTCAAACTAAATGTCACATAACACCATCAACCATCATAAAGTTTTTGAGAATTTTGATGGTTTTCATCAGGAATATCGGTTCAGCACCTTCCTCTGACACCTTGCTACCACCGTCACTTATGTCTGTAAGAACAGGCTCAAATTGATATGGTAAAATCACCAGCTGATTAAAGATCAAATGCACATATTTAAGAAAAGCTTGAATTCACTTGAATTCAAGTCCCTGTGTCATGATTAGGATTTCCTGAAAATATCATTCTGTTTGATTTTGTGGTTTTCTCTAAATCACCATCTGTTAATGTGCTCTGCAGTAACTGAAAACAGTGAAGATGTTTCTGTCCCTATCAGTGAGTGATGACATCATTCTTGTTTAGCCAGCTGCTTCAGCAATTTAGCTCCTGATTGACTGAAGAAGCTGTTGCAGTTCCCAGTCAAAGCAGTCTGTAGAACTAAGTGTTTTTCACTCAGAGTTTGTTACTAACCCATCTGGTATGTGATTAGATTAATTAGCTTAAAATCTATCATTCTATTATCATAAAAAGTTGATCATTTGAGTTTCAGTGCTGAAGCATGTGCAATCAATGGCAGTGGCTCTTTTAAACTACTCTAAAAGTGGAGTAGTTTGAATCAAATTGTTCATAAAAAATATCTAGAGTGCCTTGTGCAGCAAGATTACCATTGTTTGTAGTTTTGTAGATTTATTTAGTTGAAAGTAGTGGCTTTGTTTTGTCATTTTATTTCTGTAGTGCAGTTTTATGTGGTTAAGTGAATTATTTGTCAGTTGTGTCTATATTGATTGTGGTAATTTTGTTTAGTTCTTGAAGAGATGGTATTACAGTAACTCAGTTTGAATTACCCTGTCATGTATGTCTTGGTAATCCCTGCATACCTCTCACCTGTCCAGATTTTTTTTGGATTTCCTGAATTTAGACCCCTGTTCCGAAGTCCCAACTTGTTTGGTTCATTTCCGAATTTTTGAGAACATCAGTGTAATTGGTGTTTTCTCCAGTAGTGGCATGCACTTGCTTCATGTTTTCAGACACCAGTAGGTGTCTGATGTCATGCAAGCACACCAACATCCAATTGGGTGCATTTTTTTCAACAGTGCCCCAACCTTAAAAACAAACAAAAAAACAAAAAAAAAAACAGAGAGCAGCACAAACCTGTACACTACTAGTTTAATCTGGAGCTGTCTTTGCTGTATAAGTGATCCTACCTAGGTCCGTGTTCAATGTTCTGCCTCTCTAATGGGAGGTTTAAATTTTTTTTTTAAGAACTGAAATCAGTGGGCACAAGAAATGCCTCACTAACTGATTATTTGCAGACTTTTTTCTGGTTTACAGAAATATTTGCTGGTTTAGAAAAAATTCTGACTTTCAGGAAATTTAAAGAGCAAATTTAATAACTTCAAATATCAAAGTTGAGAGGATTTGTTTGAGGACTAATTTTCTTTTAAGTCTTTATTTTTGATTTGGCTAGTCCTCGACTTTGCTCCTATCATGTGAGCCTGGCATGTGACCATCCATTTGTGAAGCTGGTGGCGAGTGACTGCACAGCATGGCTTTGAATGGCAGCATCACAAGCTCTAACCAGTGCTTCAGCATGCTTTCATGGCAGCAGGTACAGAGGTTGTACTTGATCCTAGGTGAGATGGTGGCCATCTATGGCTGCTGCAATGTCACCATGGTCTCTGTGATACCCCACAGATCGTGCAGGGCAGGTATTGTATTGGTGTGCAAAGTCAATGGGCTACATGCTGAATAATGAGGTTGGGGTGGGATGATGTGGCTTAGGGGTTAATTCCAATTGGGTGGCTCAGTCTGGGTTAGTCATTCCTTGCTTTGACATTGTTCAATACTTTTATGATCCTACAGTGGTGCAAGCCCTTCCACCCCTCAAAGATTTATGGTGCTAGCAGTTCAGCAGTGAGTGGGGGAGTAGGTGCTTGGAGTTGATTCATCACCATGCTATATGAGATGGTGGTGATGGATCCACTCCAGGCAGCCCACTCCCAGTAGCATGCAGCTCCTCGGATGTAATCCCCAATGGACTCCACCCAGTCCCCTAGCATTGTGCTTTTCAAAACTCTAAAACCAAAGCACATCAGCTGGGCTTGGTGAAGCTGGTGCCTAGCAACTTCTAGAATGGACTGGCATGCAGTGATTAGAATTGCACAAAGCCATGGGTCAGCTGTCTCTGGATCATGGAATAGCAGTAAAACCTAATTTGTTTTCTTTTTTGGGGGGAGGGGATTAGTTTCCATTCAACAGTAGAAAAAAATAGTGGGAACGATTATCTGTCACAGACTGCTAGGTGGTGCACCTCATATGGAAAATAAGAGGTGGGCAATATCTTTCATAAGCCCTTGGTAAAACTTTTTTTATTTTATTGAATTTTGATGATATACTGTCCCAATTGTCTCCCTTCTATGGATATCTTATGGTGGCTATACCATGAAGTGAATTACACACTTGAGTTTATGGCATTCCTAACCATTTCCAGCCCTACAGCAGTTTCTGATGACCTTTTGGACTTGTTGCCCAAAGCATACTTTCATAAATATTAATTTATTTAGAATTTTTAGTTGAGGGGAAGGGGCACACTGAACCCAAGCTCATTTCCTGGTGCTGTCCTGGAAAGCATGGGCAGTGAGGATCCTGAAAAAATACATATAATTTCTCTTGCAGTGTCCATGTTCCACTTTAGTTTTCAGTAATTAAATGAACAAAAAAATGCAAAACATTCTCTGTGGTTTTTGTCTGTTTGCTTGTTGTTCTGTTTAGTAGCATGCAACTGAATTTGACATTTAAAAAGCATAAAAAAGATACTTTTAATATGTTGTACTGTATTATATCATGTAATGTAAAAGTCATGAGATGGCGGGGTGCCACACTGAGTGAAATATGGTGTCCCTGAGTTTGGCCATTTGTCCCTGATTTGTGAGGAGAATGTCCCTGATTTTGGTCCTAGCAGGTTGAGAGGTATAAATCCCCACTGTGTTAAAAAGGAAAATACATTAAAAAATAAACAAAACCTTTTTTTCAGTGATTTTACAATAGCTCAGTAAACTGTTCTGTTCAGATTCAGATCACACTGCTAATCCCTCTGGTAAGGTGCTGCTGGTGGTATTTTGTTTTACTGCAGTGTTTTTTTTCTTTCAATATTAAACATCTAAACATATAAAGTGACTGGAGACAGATACTTGAGTAAAGAGAGAGGTGCCAACAACATGGCCAAGAAGGGCAGAGGTTCTGTGTGGCAAAAGGTTGTTGCACCTAAAAAAAAAAGTACTTCTGCAGCAGCTTCATCTATGGGCTCTGGAGCTGGTAGTAGTGGCAAAGGAGTAGTTGATGAAAGTGGCAGTGGCATTAGTGTTGCCAAATAGTTGTCTGCCACGTCTGTGGGATCCATGCTGCTGGGTACTGGGGGTTGTGGCAAAAAGAGGATCAGTCTGAGAGGCAGCAACATCTTTGGCTCAGGAACAGTGGTCAAGGAGGAGGTTGCTGGGGTCCCTGTGACTGCTGGTGGTGGTGGCACTGAGCCTGATCTGAATGATAGGTTCCCATTCCCAAAGGAGAGTGTTGATCTTGATGGAAAGTTATATCAGGTCTCTCATACCAATGGAATGATTTTGTCTGTTGGGGGCAATAAATTTAACAGATGACTGCTTTATACTAATGTATGGAATGCAACTATATGTCTGTATGTTTTGTACAAAATTAATCAACTTTAAGTGGTTAAAAAAAGAAAACACCCCAAATCACTGCTTTCTTTTGAGCAGCATCCATGAATCCCCTAGCCCTGAGTCAAATGCTACTCGACTGGCTATGCTGCCATACTGAGTACAGCTATTTGGTACCCCAACATCCAGAAATGTCCTGCCTCCATGTCAAATACCCACCCAATCATGCCACTGCATACAAAGTGAATGCAGTAACCACTGAAATGTTGCCAGTTGATCTACTGCCATTTTTTTTGTGGAGAATGTGGGATGGTGTGTGTCTGTCCCAAATGGCAGATTCCCTCACAGACATACTTCTACACCCCTGCCATTCCTGAACTTTTTGGGACTGTGGCATGCACAGTAATCCATCCCTGCTGCATTCAGCATCCCTATACATACGTCTCAGTATGGATATGTGGACCAATGGCCAAACAGCTGATAGCTCCTCTCTGTGCATTACAGCACATTGGGCGCAGTTACCTGGGGTAGCAGTGGGTTCTGGCCAGGGAACAAATTGTGCGAAGCCCAATTGCAGTGGTAGAAACACTCTGGATATTTGTCAGCATGCCACAATGGCAATGAAGAATGTACCTGGATCACACATGGGTCAGAAGACATAAGAACTGCTCCTGACTGAGACTGATAAGTGGATGCAGCCTGTGATGGTGGTACCACAGAGGGGGATGTGGTACAGGGTCTTCAGTCTGCTGTGGGGGGGGGGAGAGACAGGGGATTGCTGACCTTGAGATATTTTCTTTTTATCCCCATAAGTCCTCCCCTTCTCAGAGATGCATGTCCATTCCCTCTAAGCTGCTCATGATTTTACTGCTCCTAACAGCAGGTGACATAGAACCCAACCCTAGTTCATCCAATCCTCTCACCATTGACCTCCAAAAAGGACTAAAAATAGTCCACTTCAACATCAGGAGCCTTCTCAAAAAGATTGCTCTTCTTCAATCTATTATGATTAGCTTGAAACCTGGTGTACTGATCATCACTGAATCATGGCTGTCATCTAAAATCCCTGACACTGCCATCTCCATCCCTGGTTACTCCCTCATTCTGCAGGACCATTTAACCGGGGGAAGGGGGGCATTTACATCTCATCCTCTATACAGTATACCATCTGCTTCTCCACCTCCTCCCCATCTGCCTATGAACTTTTGCTACAAAAACTATCTCTTCCCTGCTCTCACCCTATTTTTGTGGGTGGTGCCTACTGCTGCCCTAGCCTCCTTTCCTCCTCTATCACAGATCTCATCTCCACTCTCAACTGGAGAACTCATCATCCTTGGTGATTTCAACATAAACTAGCTGTCCGGCACCCAATCCAAAATCTGTATGCACATCTCTTACCTGAATCTAACACAACTGATCTCTGAACCAACCCACTAAAACCACAAGTCAGGTAAGCATACCCTGCTAGACTGGGTTCTAGTGACACCCCACACCATGTAGTTGCATCAGGAATTCTGCTGGATGCACTCAGTGACCACAACATGGTCTACTGCATACGTAAAATCCATCGCCCCAAAGCCCCTCCAAATATGCTCCACCTTTACTCCTTTAGGTCCTTATATCTGTACTCCCTTCATGAGGAACTTGTTTGAACCGACTGGTCTCTCATTGCATATGCCTCCTCTGTTGGCTCAGCCCTGAGTTACTTCAAAACACAGTTCCTAAATGCTTGGGACCGGCATGCTCCTTTTAGGAAGACCAGGGTCCGAGGCTCTCACCTCCCCTGAGTATCAGCAGAACTGCTGGCCTGTCAGCATGATCATGACCTGGCGTGGATGACATACGATACTTCGGGTGTTCTTGGAGATCTGATCAGACATCAAGCTCTCCATAACACCTGAACCAGGTCTATCCTTCTTGCCAAAGCAGAATATTTCACATCCACCTACTACCCGATATCTGTGCTCTCAATTATTGTAAAACTTCAAGAACACCTAGTATTGACTCAGCTTACTCCATTCCTGGATTCCTCCTCCTTTTTCACCTCCTTCCAGTCTGGTTTCCATAAGGTACATTCCACCACCATGACTTCCCTTCTCCAGCTCACTGACTTCATTTTCTCTGGCATGATCAGGGACACATCACCTCTGCCACCTTTGTCGACCTGGCCAAAGCCTTTGACGCTGTTGCCCACTCCCTTCTCCTCAAGAAGCTTGCAGCAGCTGGTTTCTCTGAGGCTGCCACCTGCTGGTTCCATTCCTCTCTTATGGGTAGGACCTAATTAATTAGGATTGGTAACTCCCTCTCCCCACTGACACAGGTGTCCCAACAAGGTTTGGTATGTGGACCTATACTTTTCTCATTCTTTATAAATGATTTACCTGCTGCCTGCTCATCAGCTAACATTCACATGTAGGTGGATGATACTGTTTTGTAAGCCTCCGATACCTCCCCCTCTGATGTGTCAACCAGCCTACAATGGGATTTCAGTAATGTCCATCGTTGATTTCACTCAAATCAACTGTCACTAAATGCCAAAAAAACGGTCTCTATGACCTTTGGCACTAGTCAAAAGCTCTCAAGGCTTACTGCCACCCCTACCTTCCATACTCTTGAGGGGTCCATATTAGGGGATGTCTTCTCCTTCAGATACCTTGGGCTCTGGCTCAACAGGAACCTCGAATTCTCTGATCATGTGGGTGCTATTCACAAAAAGCTACTTCCCAAACTAGGAGCTCTGTATAGACACGTAGCTGCCTTCCCCCACCGGCCCGTCAAGAGATCGTCCAGAAGATGATCCTCCCAATCTTTGACTTTGGTGACATAGTTTATTTATTTATTTAATTCTTTGGAAACAACCTTTGAGCAAGGTGCTCATTTACAAAGGTTCCACATCTGCAAAACAAGACAATATATAAAATACTATTCTCAAAGACAATACGTAAATTACTATTCACAAAGATAAAGACACAATTGAGGTACAACCAGCAATTTAGCAGTAGATACAATAAAAAACTAGGAGCTTTGGCTCAACGAGAGAAAATAAGAGTAGAGCAGCCCGAGATATAGGCATTGTCAAGCAAGTAGTCTCAGCTTGGAGGAAGAAAAAGCTAGTCCAGGTAGAGGACCTGAATAAGGCCATGATGGTGGGAAATGGATATCTGTGCCAAGTGTTAGAGGTTGTCCAACTGAAGGAGAGGGGTATTACAGAGGAGGAGTGCTGGAGTCAGATAAAGGCATAATAACCATGCAGCATGGCTTTATCTTGGTGTAAGTGAGGGGCTAAGTAGAATAATGAGCAGCAGTTGGGGGGTCATGTCACGTTCCTACAAGCACATGCCCCGGTTTTGGTAAGGTGTTGTTTCAGTTTTAGTTTAAAGGTAGAGAGTTTTCCAATGCTGAGCATTTCTGCCAGGACCTCATTCAACCAAAGTGAGGCCTGATAAGTGAATGAGCGTTGTCCTAGCGTGGTTTTCCTGAACAGGACATTGAGTGTACACTGTGCCTTACCCCTAGTTACATAATTGGAGTGAGTAATTTGGAGGATATCAATAAAGAGGGGAGGAGGGTTACCTACCAGTGCTTTTTTACCTAGGTGGCATGTCTGATACTTTATCCTGTCATTCAGGTTTAGCCATTTGGTTTGCTCATATAGCGCACAAGTGTGGGTTTGGTTATTCACCCTGAGTGAGTCTGCATGCCTTATTAAGGGCTGTCACTACCCGCTTGAGTGTTGTGTCAGAGGCTGCACCATAAACGACCAAGCCATAATCTATTATAGACAGAACTGAGCTGGACACGGAGAGGTGGAGGGCTACGGGTGTTAGGTATTGTTTGTGCCTGTAAAGGACACGTAGCTTGGTGTTGACCACTTTTACCACCAGATCAATGTGCTGTGTGAAAGACAGAGTATCATCCATTATGACCCCAAGGTACTTGAAGGAGTGCACTTGGTCAAGGTGGACTGCCTTATTAATGATGATGGTCAGTGTTGCATTGCTTTTCTTGTGATGGTGGCTAGAAATTAGCATCGTTTTTTTTTTTTTTGTAGTTGAGAAGAAGTTTTTGTGAGTTGAACCAATCCTATAGTTGGTGGAAGGTAGACTGTAGCTCCTTTTGAAGTAGGTCAGTGTGGGAATTGTCACTTAGGATGACCCCGTCATCCGCGTACAAAATTATTTTGCTCTTGCAGTCCTTGGGAAGAGCACTCAAGAACAAACTGAAAAGCAGTGGGCCAAGGATGGATCCTTGTGGGACACCGACTGAGACTTCTCTAGCGCTTGAGGTAGTTGCCCCATTTTGATGCACTGTGACCTGTGCGACAGGTAGTCCTGGAACCAAAAGACCGGGTTGATGGCCAACCCCAAGGAGAGTAGTTGCTCTAGCAAGATAGAGTGCTGGACCATGTTGAAGGCCTTGGTGAGATCTATAAATATAGATCACACCAACTTACCAGCGTCCATTGCCTTATGAACATAATTGGTTAATTCAACCAATGCAGTAGCCATGCTGTGGGATTTCCAGAAGCCATGTTGCTGCTGACATTGTATATTATGCTTCTGGAGGTAACCCATAATCTGATCAGCCACAATCCTTTCCAAAGCTTTTGAGAGAGGGGAGAGTATTGAAATGGGCCTATAGTTTGCAGTGCAGGACCTGTCCCCGCTTCTGAGTACTGGGGTTACCAGTGCCAGCTTCCAGATAGAAGAGAATTTAGCCATGGCAAAGGATTTATTGAAGATTTTCGTGATAGGGACCATAACTTCATCAAGAGCAATGGCCACCAGTTTCATATCAATTTTATCACTTCCAAGCCTCATTTTTCCTAGGACCTTTTTTTACACATGTGCTAGCCTCCTTAACAGTGACGTGTTTGAAATATAAATGTTGAAGTTTAAAGTCAGATCTAGGGGTATTCAGGGAGCATTCAGTGGCCTTGATGTAGCTGGGGGGAGTACAGAGCTTAGATCTGAGAATGCTGTGTTAAAGGATTCAGCGATGGTGTGTGGATCCATGGTGGGGGTACCAGTAATGTTGGGTATTGCGGTGTGTTTCCAGTCTTCTTTCCCTAGTAGATATTTTATGTTATCCCAGAAACTCTTCCCATTTCCCAAGTTCCTGTCCATCTGTTCCTTATAGAATCTGGCTTTAGCAAGCCTGATAAGGGTCATGCACCAATTCCTGGCTGCCCTGTAGTTCTGGTAGTCAACTTGGTTGCCTGAGATCCTTGCCTCGCTGCCCTGATTGTCCCTATCCCTCATAAGCTCTAATAGGTCTTGAGTAATCCATCCATTTGTGGACCCTTGGATTTTTCTTTTCCTAACTGAGGCATAAATGTTGCAGATATTGTTGACTTTGTCAGTGAAGTATTTCAAAGCAAGGTTAATATCCTGCTGCTCATCAATAGGAGAAAAGTCGAGCTGTGATAGGGCTGGTTTAAGTGCACTTAACTGACCTCTCCTGAGAACTCGGCTTTTGATACAAGAGCAAGGGTTTTTTTGTACTTATTTGACCACCTTCAAAAACTGGAGAGTGATCACTCAGTGAGTCTAAGAGAACTGCTACCTTGGAGATCCTTCAGGGGCAGCTGGATAGGATCCAATCTAGAAGAGTACTGTTCCCACTTTTATAGCTCATTCTGGTGGGTTCAGATACCATCTGTACATATAGTATTGCCCCTAACACCACCCTTGCCAGATTGGGCACCCTATTCAACTCCTTCTGTCACTTTGCAGTTGCCTGTCCGCCTCGTACACACCACTGTGACCATTACAAGCCCCTCTCTTTACCCCCGCTGGTGGACAGACACCTTGCCCACTGAGCCTCATTAGTTGGACAGTTCAGGCTTGGCTCCCTTCTACCCTATCTCAATGCCCTCCTCTCCATCCCTCCTCCCCCCACTTATTCCCTCTGCAACTCCCCCTACAGGACCCTTGCTCTCCATGCCCATACTTCCACTTCAGGGAGAGCTATCTTCTCCTATCACTTTCCAAACATTTGGAACTCCCTCCCCTTAAATATTCATTCTGCCCTGTCTTCTCGTTCATTGTCCTATCTTCCTCAGCAATACATTTCCCCATCCTGCAATTGCACCTGACCCACATCTCCTTCACTACCCCATTCTGCCCTTATTTCTGTTCTTTTTTAATGCTCTACCCCTTCTACCCCTCCCTAGGCATGCCAAAAGCCTATAGCACTGGCTGGGTTTACATCGAGTAGTGTTCATACCCTTGGGTTTCCACACCTGAGGCTTCCTTCTCCCCCACCTCTTCACTCATCTTCTATTCCCAATCAATCCCCTTGTGGGGTGTACATCCTGGAGGGGTGAAGGTCCTCCTATCTCTCACCTATCTGTAGTGAAGAATTACGGGTGAATGTATATAATTATGCATATGAGCTTATAAGTATGAGTGTGTGTGTGTGTATATATATGTATATGTACTAATGCTATATGTACATAGACTATATCTGGATGATCAGTGCAGTGTGATTAGGACTGTATAAACTGGCTAAGCTCTATGTATAGTTTATTTGAATTTCATATTCAAATATGTAAAAATATATCTTCTTTTCCCGTTTCCCCAGGACACATCTGGAAATGAGCTTCTGTAGCTCAGTATGCCTTTCCTGATTAAACTTTTCAAAATAAATAAATAAATAAAAATATTTGTGTATCAGTAGCTGCATTTTGACCCAACTTAGCCTTGATGTACTCCAAGGGTAAAGTTACAGGCAAAGTTGCCAGGCAAAGTTGCCAAAGCTGAATGTTCTATTAAATACAAAAAAAAAATCTGCAAATGTATTCACGAAGGTGAATTTGCCTTAATTTTGCCAGTGAATTAAAACTCAGCAACATCTGTAACTATACAAATATATATACAGTATGTGTATATAAAATAAAGTGTTATAGTACAATCAGAAAGACTGGGAGCAACTGATCCACAACAGGTTGTTCCCCATGTCTGATGAACAATCACACACTTACCTACAGATGTTCAAAACTGCTGAACCCAATAAGTACAGTATAAGAATCACATTCAACTGTGGGGGGTGCAACTGCAGCATAGTTAAAGGTCAGCCAAGTCTGGTTCCCTCACAAGGCTACTCAGTTTGGGGTCTCCTCACCTTAGGATAGTGACATTAAGCTGTATAGTTGTTTTCATGATGGTACTAAGGGTTATTCACAGACACTTTAGACCATGAGAAAGCATTGCCCTTTCTGGTGATGCCTAATCCCATTTGAATTGGTACTCCAGTAGGGATTCAGGAGAATAAAATAAGGACAATAAATTACAGGTGAATTCAAATCAAAAGTTCATTTATTGGAAAGGCAAAAAGTAAATTACCATTTATTTTAGTTGTTTTGTTTTCTTGTTGATCAAAAAGGGAGGGCTAGCGATTTCTGTCTTTTTTCAGGCTTGTTATAGTAGAGATGGGGGGGCTACAGATATGAACTGATACATTGAATCAGGTTGTTAAGCTACTGGTGGTTATCTTTCAGATTATTGGCTATGATTTGACTGTTTTCATTTTTTTCTTTCTCAGTTTTCTGTTTATTTTGAAAGTCTGTAAATATTTTGTGCTGTTATTGTTTTATTTATTTTAAATATGAAATTCCCCATCTCTTTTCATGATGTACCATAGAATCTTTAATATTCACATGAACGACAACCAGAACAGGTAGATGGGACCCCAGTTTAAGGTCTCATCCAAAAGAGAGCATCTCAGGAGAGTAGCATCCCCCCATGCTGCACTCCAGTGTTAGTATTGGGATATATCCCAAGTTGTTGGTATGTGACTTGAACCAACACATTTTGAATCTTCTGGCTTCAGAGGTGAGTGTGCAACATGCTGAGCCACTAACATGGTTACTGATGCTGGCACTGGGGAGTTTGGCTATTACCTCCAACATTGTAATTAACTTTTTTTTCCCCAAAAAATTAACTTCTGAATCAAATTCACCTGTAGTTCATGGGATCCTTTCTCCATGAGTACACTGGCTTGTGTTCATATGGAGTGGACTGCTTCTCCAGCCGCACCAGATTGATTTCCAGTGTATCCTTTAATAATTAAAGTTTTAATATTTTAAAACTATTTCATAAGTGGAATAAAACACTTCAGGTTGTCCTATTGTGTTAAACATATGGACACCTTTTGTGGTTAAAGACAGGGGGCAGGATTTTCAAAAGGCTTAGATCTTCACAAGCCCCTGGTGCACTGATGATATAGCACATGGGGCTTGTGGCAATCTTATGGGAGTTTCTATCCTATGTGGCAATTGCTGCAAGTTAGACCACCTTTCTGGGCTAGCATGGCAATCCTGAAACGTGTTTACAGAACGCTTGGCAGATATTTGAGTGCAAGCTGCTGTAAATCATTAAAACTGTCACACCTGTGCCCAAGTTTTGGAATTGGGCGGAGTTGTAGCAATGAGGTTAGCGCACTGCCAGAACCTAAGTGCTGTGGTGCTGGGTTTGGCTTAAGCCCTGTGCCTTGCTTTGAAAACCCTGCCCAGTCAGCTTTGTCTTGTGCCTTGAATTGCACCCAAGATGTCTGCATATCTTAGCATGTTCGAACACCCTGACATATTCCTTGCACATACCTTTGCACTGTAGGTATACCATTATCCTTTGCTTTTTCAACTGCTTTTGTTTTAGGTAGATAAAACCAAATTAAACCACACTATTTTATTTATTTTCGTTTAGGTTAAGAATTGAGACTGAACTCTCATTTACATGTAAAAATAATTTGACATACATCACAGCATGTATATACAGTTGTACAGAATACACAAAGAGTTATAGTAAAACATTACCAAAGAAACACAGAAACATAGGATCTGATGGCAGGAAACCATGGCTTGTCAAGTCTGCCCATAATTGGCTCTTCCTTACCACTGGCTTGTTGTGACAGTGAAATATTCAAGCCCTTTCTCCCATCTGCTTCCTCCACATTCCCGGTTCCCTCAAGTAGAATTATGAGTCTCCTGGCCCTTTCTGAGGAAAATCTGGACCCATTAGTAGTCCATGCTCCCACAACGTCTGTCAGTAATTTGTTCCAAGACGCCACCATCCTTTCTGTGAAGCAAACATTCATCACCTACATCTTGAATTTACCTCCCACTTACCTCCAGTCATGCCCCTTTGTGACTGCATCTCTATTTCTAAAAAACAGGTCCTTGCAGTTTTCCCTA
Source organism: Neoceratodus forsteri (assembly GCA_016271365.2). Classification (NCBI taxonomy): domain Eukaryota; kingdom Metazoa; phylum Chordata; order Ceratodontiformes; family Ceratodontidae; genus Neoceratodus; species Neoceratodus forsteri. The sequence continues at coordinate 1,597,964,416 of CM057450.1, forward strand.
TGTATGCCCTTTAGGAATTTATAAGTCTCTATCATGTCACCCCTCTCCCATCTGATCTACACTGAGCACATAATCAAGGCCTTCAGATATTCCTCAAATGATCTGCCCTTCTAGCCCTGAATCTTTTTTGTTACCCTTCACAGCACTGACTCCAGCCTATCAATGTCCTCTCTCATGTGAGGACTCCAAAACTAGGAACAGTACTTCAGATGAGTCCTCATCAGTGATCAGTATAGGGGCAGTTTCACCTCCCCACTTCTACTGTCAACCCCCCTCCCTATGCACCCTAGTCTCCCAGTTGCCTTGCGTAGGCCTTGTTGCACTGGCTGGTTTGCTTAAATGAGTCACTGATGATTCCCAGATCTCTCTCACTTGATAAAGTGGGCAACTTAACCCCTCCCATCCAGTACTCCATATGTGGGTCCTTATTGCCTAAGTGCATCACCTTGCATTTCTTGGCATTGAATCTCAACTGCCAGACTTTTGACCACCTCTCAAGCCTTTCTAGATCCCTCTGAAGCTCTGTCATCCCTTTCTCACTGTCCACTTTGTATCATCATCAAATAGACACATTTTAACCTGGATACCCTCCCCTATGTCACTAATGAACATTTTAAATAGGGTAGGTCTCAAGACTGATCCCTGTGGCATTCCACTTGTGAACCCCCTGTCCACAGATTAAACCCTGTTAACCACCAGCCTCTGCTGACTTTCCCCTAACAGGTTTCCTACCCATTTGACTGATTCCTTCTCTACTCCTAAGTCCTCCAGCTTTTTGAGCAGCCTCCTGTGCGGCACAGAATCAAAGGCTTTGCTGAAGTCATAGTACACTAAATCCACCACCTAGCCTCAGTCCACCACTCTAGTGACCCAGTTAAAAAACACTCTCAGATATGTCTGACATGAACTTCCCAACTCAAACCCTTCCTACCTGCTGTCCTACAGCCTGTTATTCTCTATGTAAGGCACTAATTTTTCCTTCACAATATTTTCCATCACTTTTCCCACAATAGAGGTAAGGCTTAACAGTCTGTAGTTGTCTAGATCTTCCTTGCCCCCTCTTGTAGAGTGGGACTATGTACACGGTTCTCCAGTCCCCTGTCATTATCCCCAACTAAAGTGAGTTGTTAAATAGCTGTGAGAAGGGCTCTACCAGCTCAGAAGCAAATTCCCTAAGTACACTTGGGTGCAGACCAGCCAGGCTTGAGCCCTTGTCCACCCTAAGGACTGCTAACCCTTCCCCTACTTATTCAGCTTGATCACTATCCTCCTCATTTCCTGCACCCCCAACCCATGTGACTGCCTTGATCCCACTTTGCAGTAGAGATCCATCATTCTCTACCGTCAACACTGAGCAGAAGTAATTGTTTAGGACATTGGCCTTCTACTCATCATCTTCCACCACCCTTTCCACCCACAGCAAGCCTGACAATCCCTCCCCTAGCCTTCCTTTTCTCCTGAATGTATCGGAACAATTTCTTTCCCTCTTCACAACCTCAGTGATATGAAGGTCTGTGTCTACATTTGCCTTTTTTACTGCCATATTTGCTTCCTTTAATTTTGCCTGATATTCCTCAATTTCTTGCTCCCCATTGGCCACTTTGTGCCTTATGAAGGCCTTCCTTTTTTCCCTCACAGCCTCCCCCACCTCACAAGAGAACCTGATTGGTCTTGTATGTTTATTTATTTATTTTTTTTAAACTCAACTTTATTTCAGATCCAGTGACAACAGTACATCATACAAAGACCAATGCTAGTAGGAAGCTAATAAGTAAATATGACCCGTAATGAGTCAATTAACTAGAATTCTCTCTTATGACTTTGGAAGCACTAGTAAGCAAATGTTAGAAGGGCTTTCATGTAACTGTTCTCCAATATCTCATAATGAACTGAAACATGTTCCCCAAATAGTCAGGGTAATAAAACAAACACAGTCTTATAGAAAAAACAAGGGCCTAAACAGAGAGGCCCAACAATTTGCTTGTTTCTTTTTGATAATATAATATGCAGCTTGACCCTCACTAAAACGTCATGCAAATTGTATATCTTTGACTACCATTATCTCAATATAATTTCCAAAGAGTGGGAGGGGCAACAATAAGCTTACTTTCCGTCATTACAATGGAGATGGGTGCTATCTCTTCTGCTTCCTATAGATGTTAAGAAGGGAGATATGCACCTGTCTAATGGAGGGGCATTTTGCATGTTTTTTTCAACACCTACTCCCCAGACAAAAGATTTATCTTTGCTCTAAGACAGCAACCCAGAGTCAAGCTTCATCTGCTAAAATCTCTCCTTATTAATGTTCCCATTTATACTAGTGTGCTTTCTAAAGTCTAAGATAAAAGTGCATCTGTTTCTGTGCCAGTGTTTAATGGCCTGTACAACATCTATTAAAGAGTATCTTTCAGGTCTTTTCAGCAGCTAATGAGGTCAAACTTCAATAAAAAAAATTGAGAGCGCTTCAAACTTAATCCATCCAGCTTTATAAATCTCCTGTGAGTGCCAAAGCATACACTGGCCCCTGTCTGCATCTGAAACACAGAGATTATGGTATAAAATCAATAAATGTAATCAAACTGTTTCTTTTTTCTGTTGAAATGAAAGCTAATAAAACCCAAAGTGAATTGAGTGTTTGTCCATGAGAACTAAATGAGCTCTAGTGACACAATCTGACAGAGGGGAAGGCTGACTGGATTTGTTAATGTGTTGTGAATGGTACTGGAACAGCTCCAAGATTTATCATACCTTTGTCAGGCAGATTCTTTCATAGGAGAAAAGCAACAAATTCAGTGGGGAATTAACCTTACACTCCACACTATCTTCATTGATTTGTGATTCTATTCTCATAGAATTATGACTATGAAAATAATACTTGTTGATTTTCATTTTACAGCTCACTTACAAGCAGCGTGCGTCCTACACGGTTTTGCATTTGTTGGCCAATATTTGATGAGTAGGCCATTTTGCAAGAAGCAACACTGTTCATGTGATTTCAGTGCACCACAAGCATCCAAGATAAATTTAACCCCTCTGATGCAGGGGGCAGGGAAGAATCTTCTGTCACCAGTGTGAACAAACAAATGAGCCTATTGAGCTGTGTTTCCACAAATCTTATGGCAAAATGTTCAATGAGTCTTTTAGGTACACAGTCCTTATATGGCCTTCAGATAAATGCTCAGCAATTAATTAAATAGAATCTTTAGAATCTTAGTCTTTTGTTTCACTTTCTCAGTAGACTGGAATATTTATTTGCCAGATTCAGTGAGTCACTCACCGCTGGACTAGCAGTTAGGTTGCTTAGCAAGTTCTTCACTTTATTTCAACACAGTATTTTTTCTTCTTTAGGTGACACCAATGCAGACTAAGTGTGGCGCAGCCCAGCTCTTACTGTAGAGATCAGTTGTGGCTTAACCAGCCTTGTAAAATGGATTTGGACAATGCTGTTTCATGATTGGTAGAGAAGTTCAAAAGCAGTGTGTTTCAGGAATAGTAGCCACATTGCTAAACTGACTGCAGCTGAATTATTTTTTTATAGTGGTAACATTTTATAAGCACAATAAGACCCTTTAGAGAGTGGGTTTCTGTTTCTGAACCATACTTCGAAGTGGTTTAAGGTATCTGGTGCAAGTGCCTCATGCCTCATAATGTACCTGAGCATGCAGTTCAGGAATAGTAACTCACATCTGTTGTGTCTTATTGCTTACTTCATCGGCTCAGCTGTGCTTCACGTGGCAAGTACAGTAAGTTGAAAACCAGGACTTGGGGAGAGCAGCTGCCAGACTACCAGGTATAAGGAAGTAAGCTGTTAGCAACCCATCAATATAATACTGCTTGCTAGTTAGGATTTGGAAGGGGAGATAAGTCTCAGGGAAGGGAAAAGTGGGGGCTAGTGGTTGGGGAAGGGTTTTTGTCAAACATGCCACAATATGGTGCTTCACTGCTTTTATTAATTGGATAGAATAATAGCCCCCAGAAATATGACCTTCCACTTGTGCTGGGGGTTAAACAGACTCATTGGGTGTGGTGTACAGTGCTCCCTCCTTTATCCACCCCCCTTATCTGACACCCTCGTTTACCACCAGTTTGAGCTCCTGTCCTGTTTTCCAGAAATAATATCCCCCTTAAAGGTGATAGGAAACCATTTTTGTACCTCTAGATGCCCTCTAGTTGTTCTTTTATTGGCTACCCACTACCTGATATGTTTTTGACTTTTCTTGTTAAATTAATACTCTAATTTTGTTGCCTTTGTAACTACCCTGACTCTCTCTCTGTGCTTAGCAGTTGCTGCTGTCTGTTTACATAATGCCTGAACATTCTATGACATCAGAAACACCCCTTCCAGGCCATTCAGATGAATAACATGGAATGGGAGATTCTGATGCCATAGAATGTCTTACAGATATGAAAATCAAGAGCAGTAGCTGGTGAAGAGAGTGGAACTCATTGTAGATCTGAAGGCATGCCAAAGTTAGATTACTGTATTTATTTATCACAAAATCATCAAAGCAGATCAGAATACATAACTGGCATGGAAAGGAAGATGGAAGGGCAGTTGACTATGTAAAAATAATTTCCTATCTCCTTTAAACCATCACCCCTATTATCCAACACCCTCTTTTATCTGCCAAAAGTTAGGATCTATGGAGGTTGGCAGATAAAAGAGGGACCACTGTATGTGGTGAGTGATTTGTAGCCACTGGTTTGGGACAAAGGGACTAGGTGAAGCGGCTTAACACTTTGTGAAGGTGTACTTTCTCTAGGAAAGTCACATTTCACCAGTGAAGCTGCACCTTCATGGCTTGGTAAAGGGCTCCTTTACTTTATTTCTTTAATGCTTTGGTAACTGGCTAAAGCCCACTGGGTACATGGCCAATTACAGGGGTGAAGCAGAACTGTAACTAGTCATAAAATATATAATATGTCATATAACAGACACATAAAGACAAGTAGATTTAAGTAATATAATTACATTTGTATTGCCAGGAAGCACAACACCTCTTGTAGCCATGCATACTCTTTTCTGCAATTACTAAAGCGTTACATTCACATTGAATTATTTGGTTGCTGATGTCATTGCTGATATCAGTGGTAGGGATAGCTTGGAGAAGGTTTGCAGACCAGGGAACTGCTAGTTCTATGTTGCAGAGAGTCAGCTTAATTAGTTCTGGTTGAGGCTTGCATGTTTGAATGCACCTTGAGTAGGAAGTATTCCAACTGTGGCTGTGTATGGACCGGGGGGAGCTGTACTAAGTTAGAATTCATACACAGACTGATATCCAACAAAGATGATCATTTGGTAGACACTTTAATGTTTGCTTGCATGTTGCACATAATTTCTTTGTTCATTTCCCTCTACAATGTGTGATTTAGTTGCTAAGCAGTGACTAATACTGCACCAAATATCTAATTGTCTTCTTGATTGTTCCTAGTTGCAGGATATGCAATACCAGAGAATGGAAATATGTCCAGAAATCCTATGTTCAACCATATGAGCCTATGGTTTGGTAGTAGAGCAGGGGGACAGTATTCCAGGGGCCTGGATTCAGTTCCAAGTATGTCACATTATTTCTGTCACACTACAACCAGTAGACCCTATTCAAAGGCTATGGTTCTGGATTTCAGAAGAGCAGACTTTGACCAGATAAGGGAAATAGTCAAGCATAAGCTAGGAGAAGTGGATGAAATTGGGGGGGTGGAAGAGAGGTGGGGAGTAATTAAAGGGGCCATTCTAGAGGCAACTAAGGTATTCCTGAGAATGGATACCAATTGAAATAGGCACAATAGACCAATCTGTCTCACAAAGAAGGTCAGGGAAGTAGTAAGGGCTAAAACATTGCCTTCAGTAGATACAAGGCGATATAGGAAGGACATGAACAGAGTGAATACCAGTTAAAAATGATGATGGCCAAGAAGGCAGTCAGGGACGCAAAGGCAGGCATGGAACTGCATATTGTAGAGTATGTCAGGGGGAGGGAACAGTTCTTTGATTCATTAGGAAACAAAAGTGAGAAAATAGAGGGGAATTATTAAGATCAGAGAGGGTGGCAGGGTATTAAAAGAGGATGAGCAGAAGGCAGCTGTTCTTATGGACTACTTTTGCTCAGTGTTCACAGTGGAAGATAGTAGGCCCCTGCCTGGCATGGCATAAAAGATGCTGCAAGAGGGATCCCAGAAATGGGGCCGGTGGTAATTATGAGACAACAGGTGAGAAAAGGGCTTGCAGCCCTGAAAATAGTTAAAGCTCCAGGGCCAGAGGGGATGCACCTGAGGGTGCCAAGGGAATTGGCATCAGAGCTAGCCGAACCCCTGGCAGGACTATTTAATAGAGTGCTACAGTTAGGGGTGGTTCCAAAAGACTGGAGGGCAGTGGACATAGTTCCACTCAACAAGGAAGGAGCCAAGAAGCAACCAGGAAACTACAGATCCATTAGTCTTACCTCCATAGCAGGTACACTAATGGGACACTAGTCAAAGAGGACCTAGTGGACTACGTGGAGAGAAATGGGCTCCAAAATAGTAAGCAGCATGGGTTTGTGACAGGGAGATCTTGTCAGACCAACCTGACAGTGTTCTTTGACTGGTTAACCAGGGCAGTGGATAAGGGACAAGCAGTGGATTTACTCTGCTTCGACTTCAGCAAGTCATTTGACTCTGTGCCACACAGAAGGTTGCTGAACAAGTTAGAGGATGTGAGTGCAGTGAAGGATCTAATTAGATGTGTGGGAAGCTGGCTGGGGGGCACAAAGCAGAGGGTGGTAGTAAAATGGGGTCAAATTGGGAACAGAGAGGTCACAAGTGAGGTACCACAGGGTTCAGTACTGGGGCCAGTCCTTTTCAATATGTTCATCAGTGACATAGGAGAAGGAATATAGGGCAAGATGTGTCTCTTCACAGACAACATCAAGCTCTGTGGCAGGATAGACAGCATAGAAGGGATTAAGGAGTTGCAGAAGGACCTACAAAGGTTAGAGAGGTGGTCCAAACTCTGGCAGCTGAAAGTCAATGCCATGACGTAGAAAGTGATGCATATAGGCAACAAGAACTCCATGCTGGAATATTGGAGGGGAAAAGTTAAGTTGAAAAATTCCTATGAGGAAAGGGATCTTGAAGTCATCATAAGTGACTCCCTTAAATAATATAGCCAATGTAACAAGGTCTATGGCAAGGCAACCAAAATGTTGATGTGTATTGGGAGTGGGTTCGACAGCAGGAGAAAATAACTGATACAACCTTTCTATAGGTAATTGGTGAGGCTACATCTGGAATACTCAGCCCAGTTCTGAAATCCCATCCTAAGAAAAGACCAAGACAGGCTAGAGGTGATGCAGTGTAAGGTAACCAAAATGATTCATGGGCAGCATTGCAGATCCTATAAAGATCTGCTTTAGGTTTTGAAAAATGTGGTCACTAGCGACCAGAAGGGAGAGTGGCAATATGATATAGACTTTCAAGTTCCAGAAAGGAATGAACAAGGTAAATTGTGAGGAAATATAGAAACAATGAAATATAGAAACTGATGGCAGATAGGGAGCACCAGGCCTATCTAGTCTGCCCGTAAGCCCTATACATTGTATGTCACCACAGACCCTATGTGATCAGTGGCTTTTCATCACTCCCTCCCCTCTAAAGGTTCCCTTGTGCCTGTCCCAGACATGCTTAAACCCCTCCACTGTGCTTGCCTCCACTGCCTTCTGTGGCAGACTATTCCAAGCATCAACTATCCTTTCTGTGTAGAAAAACTTCCTCACATTACCTCTTAATCTACCCCCTCAAATTTCATATCATGCCCCCTTGTTTTAGTACTTTTTCTACATTGGAAAAGGTCTCCCACTTGCACCTTGTTTATGCCCTAGAGGTACTTGAAAGTTTCAATCATGTCTTCCCGCTGTCTCCTCTCCTCTAGTGAGTACATACTGAGGTCCCTTAATTTCTCTCCTCATATGTTTTGTGGTGCAAGCCCTGCACCATCTTTGTTGTTCTTTTCTGGATAGTCTCTACCTTGTTTATGTCCTTGCACAGGTGTGGTCTCCAGAACTGCATGCAATACTCCAGGTGAGGCCTTATCAATGTTTTATACAATGGCATCACCACCTCCTGCTAGTGATACCCCTGCCTATGCACCCCAGCATGCCACAGGCCCTCCCCTCTGCCTTTGTGCACTGCTTTAATACCTTAAAGTCATCAGAGATGATAACCCCTGGGTTTCCTCCTTGGCAACAGTCAGCTCCCCCCTCACCATCTTGTAGCTCTCCCTAGGGTTACCACTACACAGGTCCATTAATTTCTACTTGTTTGCATTGAACGTCAGCTGCCACATCTCTGACCATCTTTCAAGCTTCTCCAGGTCCCTCTTCATTTTCTGCACCCCTTCTGGAGTATCCACCCTGCTGTGGATCTTGGTACCATCTTTACCCATATTGTTGTACTTAGTCACTTGTGATTCAGCAAAAATAATGAATCAAGAACATGTGAGTGGAAGCCGGCTTTGAGGGCAAGAGGATTTGAGAACATTTTATTTTACAAACAAGATGGTTTATTGGTAGAGCAGCCTACTAGTAAAGTTGCTGGGCACAAAAACCATTAATGATTTTAAACACTTCAGAGATTGAGTCAAAGGCATAATAGTTACACATGGAGCAGCAGTAGGGGGAGGCAAGGGCAATAACGGTAATGAGATAATAGGTCCTGAGGTAGGTTAGGGTAAAACAGGGCAGACTGAATGGACCAATTAGCTTTTTCTGCTGAAATTTTCTAATGAATGATAATGACCTAAAGTAACATGTGGAAACAGTAACAAGAGGGAACAGAATACTAGATATTGTCATTTTGAGTGTTCCATTGCATATTAAAAATGAATATTCCAGAAGATATTAAAAACTGTCATACAAGGGAGCCACTTGGTGGCTGTGACCACAATATGGTTCACTTTGAAATAATGAGGAGGTTAGTCACAAGAAAAAGGGCTACAACTCAAATAAACTTCACTAAAGCAAATTTCGGGGGCATGGAGGATGACTGTCCAAATGGAACTGCAAGAGAGAGAGAGAGAGAGAGAGTTCATTGTCAGAGGAATTATGGGCATGTGGGAAAGTCTAAAGGACAAAATTAAGAGTTTGGAGATGAAATACATTCCACAAGTGACTAAATACAACAGTATGGATAAAATATCAGCATGGTTAAATCATAGGCTGAAGAGGAAATTAAATAAAAAGTAGAAAGCAGACAGTAAGCCAACACATCTGATAGCAAGGAGGGCTGGGATAAGGATAGAAACTTATAGAGGGAAAGAAAACTAACCATTAGAAGGTCTAAAAGGAAAATGGATGGAAAATGTTTCTGCTGTAAAAGCTAAATATAATACAAATATTCTACAATTATGTTAGCTCCAAGAGGATCACTTCTAGAAATATGGAACCAATAATGGAAGAGAGACATTTTATACGTAAAGAAAAGGATATGGCAAAGACTCTTAACTATTTCTATTCATTTTTAATCCAACAGAATCTAAAATTGATCAAAAGCACATATGCCAGATAATCATCATAGATATTGGTAAGGAAAATGTGAGGGATCTGCTTCTTCCATGAGACAGAAACAAATCAGCAGGACCTGATGACATCCACCCACACACATTAAAAGAACTGGCAGATGTGTTATCAGACCCAACAAAGTAAATTTTCATTAGTAGTAAAAATTAAGGGGTTCTACCAAAAGCTTGGACTGATGCTATTGTAGTCCCAATATTTAAAAACAAGGGATTAAAGAGTAAGAAACAGAATTATAGACTGGTAAGCCAGACCTCAGTGGTGAGGACAATCTTGGAGAAGATAATATGAGATATGATAGAGGATTATCCAACTGATAACAATCTGAAAGATAAGACACAATAAGGGTTCAAAAGGGGGAGGTCTTGCCTGACTAATTTGACAGCATATTTTGAACAAGTGAGCAAGGCACTGGAACAAAGCCTACCTGTGACCGTAGACTATATGGACTATGGTAGGCCATTGATACAGTTCAGGGATACAGGGATTAAAGAGTAAGAACCAGAATTATAGACTGGTAAGCCAGACCTCAGTGGTGAGGACAATCTTGGAGGAGATAATATGAGATATGATAGAGGATTATCCAACTGATAACAATCTGAAAGATAAGACACAATAAGGGTTCAAAAGGGGGAGGTCTTGCCTGACTAATTTGACAGCATATTTTGAACAAGTGAGCAAGGCACTGGAACAAAGCCTACCTGTGACCGTAGACTATATGGACTACGGTAGGCCATTGATACAGTTCCCCATGTAGAACTTATTAATAAGTTGGATAATATTGGAAAAAATAAAAACATAGTGTATCGGATCAGTGCCTGGCTACAGGAGAGTTGACAAGGGGTCAGATTAAATAGATTTCTGTCCAAATGGGGGATGGTTACTAGCGAGATGCCCCAGGAATTTACATTGGGACCCATCCTGTTTAACATTTGCGTACATGATATGCAATGCAAAAATGGAGGGTGGATGTCCAAATTTGCAGACGTCACCAAAACTAGTTATGTGGTAAACACAAAAGAGGGAATACATTAAATGCAGAAATAATTTAATGGAATATTAGAATGGGCAGACAAAATGAAGGTCAAAATGATATTCAACCCAGACAAGTGCACAGTAACTCACTTTGGGGTTAAAAATGCCAGAGCTACATACACTTTGGGTGGAAGAAAACTTAAGCAAGTATGTCAAGAAAAGAGACTTGAGGCAGTAATTTCAAGTTCCTTAAAACATGGCCTTCAATGAGATAGTGTGATCAAAAAAGTAATAGAATCCTATGCAGCATTAAAGTAAATTTTGTCAGTACAAAAAACCAAGTAGTGTTACCATTATGTAGTTCATTGGTCAGACCGCATTTGGAATACAGTGGGCAGTTCTGCTCTCCACAAAACAGGTCTGATGTGATACGACTCGAGTTGGTGCAACTGAGGGCCCCTAAATTGATAAATAACATGAAGGGGAAGGACTATGACACTGGACTAAAGCAACTGAATCTGTTTTCACCAGAAGGGAGAAGGGAGAGACGATATATGATTTTAGTTTATCAAGCTTCTAGAGACTGAGTTGCAAAAGTGTTTGCATCTTACTCAAGAAACAAAGGATCAAACACTCAGGCGACATAATTATCGATTTAAAGGGAACCAAATCAGAAAGAAGGACACACTGGTTCACACAAAGGGTGGTAACTAACTGGAACAATTCTACCTAAAGAGGTTGTAGATAGCGGTTCTGTACCGACATTTAAAAGAAATTAAGACAGATATATGGGGATCGAGGTTACAGAGATACTGTATCTGATGAGCAGTGGCAAATAAACTAAATGGGCATTAGCCTTTTTTGTCTGTACCACCTATGAACCTGTGTTTCTATATACGTTTTATAACAGAAATTGTTAGTAAGTGAGGGAGGGTAACTCATCAATATTGTATGTTTTTTTACAATTGATGTACTCAGGAAACCCCAGCTAAGACACAACATTTTAAATTCAGTGTGGTCCTGCTTTTACTCAGTTTTACTGCGTACTTACCCAAGTTACTTATAGCTTAGATGCAACACCTTATTTTCAGTAACTTGCTCAGGGTCACACAGTATTTGGGTGTAGTAGGGTTTAAACGTGCAATCTCCTGGTTGTCAACAGTGCTCCAGCCACTTCAGTGTACCTTGTTGCCTGATGTTGGAGTACTGGAAAAGCCAGTGGCTGCCAGCCATAATTTGGTTTTGTTTTTCCGCAGTTTGTTTAACAGAATGGCCCATCTGAGACACTAACTGTTCTTCCCAGTGGGGTCCAACTTTTCTCCTTTTTACAATGTATTTACCCAGGATGGTGCAACTGAGATGCAACATTTGAAGGACACTGTGCCATGATAATTTCTGGGAGGGATACACAACTCAATATTAATTTAAGAAATACATTAAATGGTCCTTTTGCAGGTTTCTTCAGCTTAAAAGTCACTATTTTGATGTAATTGTGGGGGCACTTGCTTCCCAGACTCTAGAGGTGTGACACACATCCCTGCAACATCTCATTTCTAGTGGGACCCTTCTTCTACCCAGTTTTGCAGCCAGGTGGACTAGAGCACTGTGAGGTTAAATGATTTGCTTAGGGTTACACAATGAATATTTCTTGTTACCAGGGATTGCACCTGTGATTTCCCAGTTCCTACCAGTGCTCTAACCATTAGACCATGCTGTTATCTTGGGGGGAGGGTGGTGGTGAAGAGGGGACAGTAAACGTGAACAATTGCTGATAGATTTTTAATGTTTGTTTTCGTATAATTTATTTACTCAGGATAGCCCAGCTGAGCAGCCACCTCTCATTTTCAGTGAGGCCTTGCTTCTACCTATTTAAGTAACAGGGTGGGATGACTGGAGCACTTGAAGGATAAGTGAGTAGCTCAGGGTCACATAATGAGTATATGGCAGTAGCAGGTTGAATTTGTGATCTCCCAATTCTCAAAAGTGCTCCAAGAATTAAAGTGCATTAGTGCATCTGTTGGGAGGAGACTGGAAATAACTAGTTACTGCTGGGACTGGAAACAACTAGTTACTGCTGGGACTGCATTTGTTTCACGGCCTATCTGGACTTCAGCAAGGCCTTTGACACTGTGCCACATAGAAGACTATTACACAAACTGGGGAATATGGGTGTGGGCAGGACAGAAGTGTGGTGGGTAGGGAAACTGGCTGGGCGGCAGGACACAGAGGGTGGTGGTAAATGGCTGTCACTCCAAAGAGGGAAGAGTGACCAGTGGGGTACCACAGGGATCAGTGCTGGGATGGTCCTATTCAACATCTTCATCAGTGACATTGTGCAGGACCTAGAAGGCCGAATTTCACTGTTCGCTGATAACACAAAGCTCTGTAACAGAGCAGACACACCAGAGGGTGTAGACAGAATGAGAAGGGACCTGCAAAAACTTGAAGAATGGTCAGGGGTTTGGCAGTTGAAATTCAATGCAAAGAAGTGCAAGATAATGGATATGGGGCACAATATATCAGTTGGGGCTGAGGATATAGCATGCACCAAGCAGGAAAGGGATATTGGGGTTATCATCTCTGATGACCTCAAGGTAGGGAAACAGTGTGACAAGGCAGCAGGTAAAGCAAAGAGGATGCTGGGATGCATAAGCAGGGGCATCACCAGCAGGAAAAGGGAGGTCATAATTCCACTATACAAGACACTAGTGAGGCCCTAACTGGAGTACAGTGTACAGTTCTGGAGACCTTACCTACGTAAGGACATACTGTCGACAGGGTAGAGAAGGTTCAGAGGAGGGCAACAAAGATGGTACATGGATTGCAACACAAGTCCTATGAGGACAGGTTGAAGGAATTGAATATGTACTCCTTGGAGGAGAGGAGGGAGAGAGGGGATATGACAGAGATATACAAGTATCTTACAGGGAGGAACAGGGTGCAGGAATACACTATTTTTAAGTGAAAAAGATGTTCCAGGACTAGAGGGTATGGGATGAAGTTGGAGGGAGGACGATTCAGAGGAAACGTGAGGAAGAATTTCTTCACAGAATGGGTGGTGGACAAGTGGAACACCCTGCCAGAGGAAGTGGTGGGGGCTGAAAGAATCACGGGATTTAAGAATGCATGGGATAGACATAGAGGAATTCTGGAGGTCAGGGGTAAGGGGCAACAGACTTCTAGGAAAACATAAACTGAACTTACAAGCTCAAATGGGCAGACTGGGTGGGACACATGCCCTTATCTGCCAACACTGTCTATGTATCTATGTATCTATGTAGCTTATGTACCCAGGATAGCCAGCTCAGCTGCAGCATCTCATTACCAGTGAGGTTCTGATGTTACCCATTTGAACAATGTATTTACAAGTCCATACAACTCACCCACCAGGATGCACCTGGAAACATGCTAACATAGCATACTGTGCCCTTCCATGTCTGAAATTACAAATAAATAAAAGTTACCCAGAATACTCCAGCTGAGACTCGATATTTTTTTTCAGAGGGTGGCTGCATTTACCCATTTTAC